>CM067167.1:43448131-43567263 GCA_034093135.1 Erigeron breviscapus | reverse complement strand
TCAAAGATGGCTTCTAAAATGCCATATACGCTTCCAATACTTACTGTTGGTTCCCTGAAAAGCATGAAATTAGAGAGGATCAACTAAATGACATATAGTTATAAAAGACCAGAAAGTCAGTATATCTAAATCTGACAACACTTTTATAACAAGACAGCCAGTATATCTAAATCTGGACACATCTTATATCACAATTGTAAAGTCCCAAACTCGATGGTTAACTCAGAAGTGTAAAATACAACAAGTCTAATAAGCACTAGAATGGACTAGTATTACTTGAAGATAAATGCAAGAATATAAACAAAGTAATACAAGACTAAAAGCAATAAATTAAAGGTGGAACACAATGTAATTTTTCAAGTGTATTTTATTTATGATGTTAAATAAAATACAAGGTTGTGCGGAATCAAGATAATACAAGTATGTAAGTATCCTAACAACCTATGAATTACAAATGATCTATATTTGCCAAATAAACTCTTTGGATCGAGATACTTAAAGTTGTGAAGTATCCCTGTTAAGATCGAGAGTATTTAGACAAATTCACCTTTAATGCTAAAAGTAATTTTAACGAAGAAATGACTTTGTATTTATAGGCAAACAAATTCACCAGTGAATTTGTGTCGTACAAATATGGTTGCATGCATTTAATGAACCGACAAGGTCATTAAATGCATTGGTTAAGGTACAAGGATAAAGTCACATCAATATGACAATAATCCTTTTAACCAACCACCTTTACACACGTAAGCACTTTGGTAAAGAATAAGTGGAATGTTCTTTGGAAAGTGTGTAAAGGCAAAAAGTCAATTCCTCGATATCAGTGTTCAGACTTGTAAGGTCTAGAACACTGACAATCCTTCAGTCGTAGATCTGGTAAGACTTCCAGTGGACTCCGCCATTTGTCAGTCTTCTTTATTCTGACTTCAGTCTTTGACTTCAGCAAGAATGTCTTCAGTAGAATAGATCTGGACTGCGGTGAAGTCCAGTGAGCTAATCTGGAATACTCCTGATTTCCTATACAAGTATTTGCTCACTGGTCTTCCATTATTTCTGAACAAATCTTCAGAGGGACTCCAGATTCCAAGTCTGGAGTAGGTCCAGTAATTTATCATTTCTGGACAGATTCCAGTAGTCGAGTCTGGAGCGAGTCCAGTAAATCTGGACCTAACAAATTCCCCCTATTTGTTTAGAAATAATGCAAGGTTTTTCAAGCTTATATCTATACAACTTTGTATGCTTGAAAAACACTTGTTTTGACTTAGGCTAAAAATTTATTGTTACTAGGAAACACTTTATAGATCATCAGTGTTCCAGTTTCATCTTTTAATTCTAACTTAGACTAAATCTGATCATTTACTTTGTGAATCAAAATATGCAACTATATTTACAGCCATCAACAGAAAATAAGTTACAATTTTGTGAATTTAAATACAAATTACAAGCAAATGATACAAGAGTTAGGCCCTTCTTTTCGACGTCTGTCCAGGAACATCTTCAGAAGCCTTTCTCTTTGGTGATGGAGAGGATGGAACAGAAACTGGTGGTCTCATACCCAGAACAACTTCCATCTGTTGTATTCTTTTCCAAACCTTTTCAATCCTCTTCATAAATGCCTTGACATCAGGAGATAAATCAGTTTTTCCTTTGAAAGTTAATCCTATCTCCTTTAGTTCAGTCCATCCAAAAGCTTGGACTGATGCATTCTTCCTTTCATCAGTAAAGTTACCCTCTTTGGTCAACTTTATATTAAACCTGGTCATGCCTTCATGATTTTCAGCGAGTTTGATTTCAGCACCTATGATCCTTCTGGCATCAGCCCTGAATTTCAACATATCTTCATATTTGGCTTTCTGCTTAGCCATCTGGATCATATATTCAGTTTCCTTGGATACTCTCTGCTGTTCCATGGCAGACTGGAGTTGTTCACGATTAATTTTTTAGTGAAGTATCCAGAGGAATGAATGTGCTCAGATCTGCATCTTTAATTGCTTTGAGCTGTTTGGCAGTAAGTTTAGGCAAGCCTTTAATCTTCTTCCTGTACTCTATCTCCAGAGCACCAGCATTCTTTCTAATCTTTCTCTGGAGGTTCACCAGTTCCTCCGTTCTCTGTCTGATCAGTTCCACTACACTGACACCATACGTAACTGCATCATAAACTTGTTCTTCTTCAGAGTACCTGGAGCGAATGTGTACATCATCCAATGCATTCAGACATTGATGAACTCTGGGGTCTTCCTTCATCTTTTTGTAAACATCAATATTTATGCCCAATCTGCCAGCATTATATGAATCAAGAGTCCCCATATTTGCCATCTCCCTTTGGTGGGCCAGCAATTCATCTCTTTGATTTTTCTTGAAGATTTCTATCATTATACATTCTTGCTCCAGTCTCTTCGAGGTGTCATCATCAGCAGTGGGAAACTCTGATGAACTTCCAGCAATCTCAGTCACTTCTCCAGATATCACATGTTTCTTTCTTTTTACTGACTTTTGAGTAGTTATGATATCTGGGAATGCTTCGAACTGGGGCTCACTGGCATCAGTACCAGCAGCCTCTTCAACCTGCACAATGGCTTCAGTGCCAAGTGCCCTCTGTGCTTCTTGTGCACTGGCATCAGTACCAGTCACTTGTTCTTATTGCACGATGCTTTCAGTAGCAAAGGCTTTTTCAATAGCACTGGCAACAACTTCTTTCTGTTTCCTTACCAAACCTTCTGGAACAGACGACTTTTCCCCCTTGGAATGTCCACCAGTTTGAGACTTGTGGGCATTCCATAATTGTTCAAGCATATACCTGTTTGTCTCACCAAAAGTTCTTCCAGCAGTTGGAGTTGTGATGTCCACAGTGTGCCTTAGCTTAGTTACTTCCTTCTTGATAAAATCAATTTCTGAAGACAAGTGCTTTGGCATTTCATTTTCTATCATCTTCACAACTTGTGGCAACAACCCATCTTGAATTGTTCTAAGAACAGACCCAGAAATTTCTTCAGATATTTCTTTTAACATTCCATGTCTGAACTTCTTAGCAACCTCATCACTGATTGAACTAACAACAGCATTCTGATCAAGGGTTGGCCTACTTTCCAAACTACTTATCCTGGTTGTCAACTTCTGAACTTCTTCTGTCAGACCTGCCAGTGGTTGAACAAGTTCACCTTTCACTGCAGTCTGAACAGAGCTAACCAGCCTTGCTTCTAATCCCTGGACTGCCACTTTGAGATTTTCAGAATTGTTATTGGTACCAGCTTCTCATTTTTAGCAAACACATTCATTTCTGATGAAAGATTATTTGACAATAAAGATTTGAAATCAGAAACAACCTGTGATGAAGACTGGAGTGATCTCTCCAGGTCCGCCACCTTACTTAAAAGGCCTTGGACCTCGGTTGAAGAAGAAGAGGAGGGACCACTGGGAGGTTCAAGATTTGAAGTCAGTCTGGTCATTAAAGGTACTTGTGCCCAGACCTCTTCAGAAGAAGTTTCAGCAATTACAACTGTTGAGTCCAGCACACGTTGTTCAGATAAGTCGATTGGTGTTTCAAGTGGTGGTGGTTGATTTTGCGAAATTTGAAGTGTAGAAGGATTGAAGTAAGGAGTGGATTGTGGAATTGAAGGTGGTGGTGGTGGTGGCATAGTGGATTCTGGTGGTGGAATATTTGTTTCTGGAGGTGGTGGCATTTCAGTAAGTGGTTGGGTGACTGAAGCAATAACAGAAGAAACCACATTTTCTACTTCTTCACCCAGAAAACTCATGTCAGTATCAAAGATATTACCTTCTGACATGGGTGAATCAACCTCATCCCAGACAAATGTTTCACCAACTGTTTCATCACCAGCCTGATCACCAGCTTGTTCACCAACTTCTACATTTAAGTCCAATTGACCAGCCTGCTCAACATTCTGAGCAACATTTGCTATCTGTTCATCAGTCACCTGCTCAACAACTTGTACATTTTCTGCCTGCTCAACATCTTGTACAATATTTTCTTCTTCAAAAATAGGAGACCCATCAATATTCATAATATCACCAGGATGGCTTGATTCTGCTCTTTCTGGATTAACCTGAACTCCAGCCCGCATAAGACGTCTATTTGATCTTGGCCGTCTAGGAGGGTCAACATCTTCTGGTTGTTGACCTTCAGGAGCCACCTGGGTTACTGGTTGCACATTTTCAACATCAATGACTCCAGTGGGTCTTACAACAATCTGACCCCTACCTGGAGCCTCTTCTTGCTCATCAGGTGCATCATTTCCAAAATTACTCAACATATTTGCAGGAATTTCAACCTCACCAGCTCTTGACTTTAGGGAACTCAACTCCCTCAGATATTCACACATAGAGAAATGATTTGTTTCATAATCATACTCAGCACCTAGGGCTCTTAAAAATACCAGTGAAAGAAAACGAATATAAGGAATATGTGGTTTTCTACCTTTCACCTTCAGACGGTCAACCAGATCATCAAAGAAGATCTGGGCGAAATCAACTCTATATCCAAACCAAAGGCAGTAGGCAATCTGGAGCTGCATCTGATTAGTCTGATCTAATCCTCCAGAACTGCCACCTAAGCATTCAACTAAATGAGTGAAGAAATATCTCCATGAGTCTGTCAGTTTGCTCATGTAGATTGTTCCTTTCCTTAACAACTGGCCATGTTCATCCAATATTTCAGTGTGCCCCATCAATCTGCACACATCCCTGAAATTTATACCAGTAGGGAGAGGAATTGCCATCTCATTCTCAGCCAAATAATTTGATTGAAGAACATCTCTGAGAGAATCGACACTGAGAGTGACGATCTGGTGCCTTGTTGCAATGTGTAGTTGATGGTTTTAGTGTTTTCAACATACACAGCAGAATACCAAAATTCACACAGGTAATCATGATACATTTTACCTGGATTACGTGTGAGAGCACCATAGAGTGGACAACTGAGGAAAAAAGCGTTCAGTCGTCCGATGAGAGAGGTGGGAGCATGAGTGGTGCTAGTGAGTCTAGCCAACCAATTGTTCATATTAATCCTTATGGCCTTTACCTCAAGAGTAATATGGGGTGCCTTAACAATATTTGGAACAGGAGCATATTCGGCGGCGAGCAGATTTTTAGGAGAATTGGATTGTCTTGGTGTCATTGAATATGATAGATATATGAAGATGAAATTGAATAATTAGGGTTTTGATGAAGATTTAATGAATTGAAGTAAATATGAGAGATTTATGATTGTGAATTGAATGAACAAGAAATAAATGAAGGAATTTGAAGGATTTGGGAGTAAATATGTTCGAAGTAAATGCTTATGAAAGTGAAAGTGGGTATTTATATAGAAGAGAGAATGTGGAACTCAAACAGTTAATTTGAAATTATCAAATATAATTTTGATCGGGTTCTGAGATCCACATTAAATACATCACATCACACATTAATGTGTGACGGTTTACAGCCCACAAACAGTAACAACTTGCACTTTTTGTCTTCCCAAGGTAAAAATACCATCATTTCTTTTATAAAAAAATAACATGCCACGTAGGATAATAAGATAAATATCAAGATAAATATCTTTTCAAAAGATTTTGCATACGTGGCACGCACAATGACCAAGTATTTAAAAATATTATGACTCATTTCAGTGCATCTGGAGGTTGACTGGACACTCCAGTATCACTGGTGGATTAGGCCAGTGAAGCATGCACTGATGGTACACTGGAGGGATACTCCAGTAAAGTACCAGTGAAAACCATTTGAAAGAGACTGGTAACCTCAAACATGCACGTCAACTAATACAGACAAATGAGAGGGACACATTTACAAGTAGACAAAAGTCACCTCAAACATGCACTTCAACCTATCTAATTATCAGTGAGAGGGACACATTTACAAGGTACCAGTAATATTTTCTGGAAAATTTTGTCCAGTGAGAAAATAAATTAATAAATTCCCCCTGAACTTAAAACATTTTTAAGAACAAAAATATCTTTCAAGTCTTCCCCCTAGAATGTTGATCCAGAAATCTATTAATGCAAAGATAGTACACAATGGCGTTCGATATCTAAGCAGTCATAGATTTATAAATTTTTAAATCAAGGATCCTCAGTAGTACACAATGGCGTTCAATACCAAGGTTCCAGATTTAAGGGTTTAACATTCCCAACTAACCAACAAGATATTCAAAAGTTTTGACATCCAGAGGTTTAGTAAAAATGTCAGTGAGTTGTTTGTCAGTGGGAATAAAATAGAGTTCAATGTTGTTTTTCATAATATGATCACGGATAAAATGATACATGAGATCAATGTGTTTCGTCTTGGAGTGCATGACTGGATTGTTCGAGATAGCAATGGCACTGGTATTATCACAAAAGATTGGGGTCTTTGAATACTTAATACCATAATCAAGCAACTGGTTCTTCATCCAGAGTATCTGAGCACAGCAACTGGCTGCAGACACGTATTCAGCTTCAGCAGTGGACAATGAAACTGAAGTTTGCTTTTTACTGGTCCAGCTGACCAGTTTGCCACCAAGGAAATGACATCCACCAGTAGTGGATTTCCTGTCTATCTTACAACCTGCATGATCTGAATCTGAATAACCCATTAGATCCATGCCTGAGCCTTTAGGATACCAAAGACCAGCGAATGCTGAGAATATTCTGATCGCTTCAAGTCTAGCCACTGGAGCAAATGATTCATCAAAATCGACATCTGACTGGCAGTACCCTTGTGCTACCAGTCTGGCCTTGTTTCTGATTACGTGACCATCTTCATCTACCTTGTTCCTGAAGACCCATCTTGTTCCAATTGGTTCTTTCTTTCCAACTGGGAAAGGAATCAGGTACCAAACCTTGTTCCTTTCAAACTGGTGAAGCTCTTCTTGCATAGCAGTCACCCAGCTTGGATCTTCCATAGCCTCGTCAATCTTCTTTGGTTCATTTAGTGATAAGAAACTGACATATAAGCATTGATCACTGGAGGCTCTTCTGGTCTGAACTCCTCTACTGGAGTCACCTATGATCTAATCAATAGGATGAGCTTTTGTCCATCTGGAGTACTGACCAGGATTGTTACTGACAACAATATCAGTGCAAGTGTTCAGTTGAGTTTCAGGATGAGGATCCTGCCAGACTACTTCAACATCTTCATCTGAGTCATTTAAATCACGATTTGCATCATGAAATTCTTCATTTGAAGGCATTTCTTGAAGTACTGGTTCAGTTTCAACTGGGACTGATACTGGGGGCGTAGTACGAACATCTGATCCAATATTAATTTCAGAGGGTAGCTTGAAAATAATAGAAGGATAGAATGGAGTACTACTGGATAGTTTTTTCTTCTGAGTAGGTTCCAGATCAGGATGACTTGAAACTGTGTCTTCTGAATCTTTATTGTAGTTGATAGGATCAGATTCACAGAAGACAATTGGAGTTACTGGGGGAGTATCAAGGGTTGGCTTATTATTGATTGCAGCATTTGATTCATCAAATGTGACATGAATTGACTCATGGACCTTCTCCAGTCTCTTGTTGTAGACTCTGAAGGCCTTGTGAATGGCTGAATAGCCTAAGAAATACCCTTCATCAGCTTTGGCATCAAATTTGCCTAACTGACTGGAGTCGTTCAGGATGTAAACTGGACATCCAAAAATGTGAAAATAACCAATATTTGGTTTTCTATTTCTTAAGACTTCGTAGGCTGTCTTTTTGTGTCTTTTGATGTACACTGATCGGTTCTGGGTGTGACAAGCAGTCGCATTTGCTTCAGCCCAGAAACTGGTAGACATATCAGATTCAGCAAGCATACTCCTGGCAGCTTCTATCAGCGTTCGATTCTTCCTTTCCACCACTCCATTCTGTTCTGGAGAGCGGGCTGATGAGAAATTCTGGGAGATGCCAGTGTCAGTACAGAATGACTCCAGAGTTGCATTCTGGAATTCTGTTCCATTGTCACTTCTTAACTGACACACTTTTCGCGTGTACTTGAGCTCAATTTGCTTGATAAGACTGATGATTTCAGCAGCAGCTTCACTTTTAGACCTGAGAAAGATCACCCAACAATATCTGGAGAATTCATCTACGATCACCAGGGTGTATCTTTTACCAGCACGAGTCTGAACATTCACTGGACCAAAGAGGTTCATATGAAGCATATGAAGAGGTTCAGATATGCTGAAATTATGTCTGGTCTTGAAACTGGTACGTTTCTGCTTACCCATCTCACATCCTGGACATGGCCTTTCCTTTTTGAAGGAAACTGAAGGTATCCCATCTGCAAGTTGTTTTCTAGACAACTTGTTAATATTTTTGAAATTTAAATGGGATAACCTTTTATGCCATAACCAGTTTGTGTCTTCATCAGCTTGAGTATAGAAACACTGCTCTGAAGGAGAGCTTTCCATATCCATCACGTACACATTCCTTTTTCTGGGAGCAATCAACACTACCTTCCAGTCCTTGTTGAATACAATACTCTGAGCAATATTGAATAAAACTTGATAGCCATCATCACACAGTTGACTTACACTGATCAGGTTATATTTCAAACCATTCACAAATGCAACTCGTCTGAATTTGACTTGTCTATTGTTCAGAACACCATATCCCTCAGTCTTTCCACAACCATCATTTCCAAAATTAATGGAGGGTCCGTCAGAATTATGAACTCCTCCAGCAGGGTCTTACATCCGGTCATAGTCCTGCCAGCTGCACTGTCAAGATACCAGATATATTTCTTTCGATCGCCCTGCACATCCACCAGATATTATCAGTTAGATTTGGGAACCCATCGACTGATGGGTTCACTGGACCCTCCCTTATAGGTCCCTGGAGCAATCTGGTTTAGTTCACTTTCTTCAACAGTGATCTTAGTTGAAAAGACCACTGGGGTTGATAATTTTGAAACCTTTTTCTTTTTCTCAACTGGAGAAATAAATTTATCTTTCTTTGCAAAAGGTTTTGTATTTTGTCTAGGGACAGATGAAGTACCCTCAATAAAGTTTAATCTTGCATTAAAACTTTGAAATTGATGAGTCAGTAATTGAATCTGGCTATCTAACCTTGACAGAACATTTTCATCAGATGAAACCTGAGCCTTTCCAGTTGTAGGCTTAGGTAGGGGATTGGTCTGAGGCAAAGGTTTATTCCGATTAACCATTTTAATTGGAGTAGTCATCTGGAATGCTCCAGTCTTAACCTCTGGGGATTGAACTAGGAAAATATTGGCCTTGGGAGTTACAGGCTCATCATAAACAGTAACGGGCCTGAATCCCTCTGGTAAACGGTCAATTACTGGGATTAATGATGCAACATGAGTATTTCCATCTAAATAAGCACGTTTTTGTGTGGGAAATTGATTTACTCCTGCATCATATGGCTTTCTGGTTTCAAGCCATGATTTAATCACCAGTTTTTCTTTCTCTAAAATGACCTCAAGATTTTGTTTTTCTTGAATCAATTGTTCAGTTACCAGAACCTGGGCTTGAAATGCCAGTTCAATGTCTTGAAGTTCTTTTAATTTTGATTTTAAAACAGTTATTTCAGAAAAATCTGTTTCTAGACCATTTACACAATCAGATCTAACAGTTTCAACAAAATTAAATCAGCATTAAGAGCTTCAGCTATGTCCAATTTTAATTCTTGGTCAGTTTCAGAATCATAATCACTAACCTTTTTGATAACAATGTCCACCCATCGTCCAGATGTGACATCTTCCTTCACCAGGTGCTCTTCGTCTGCCAGAGCCATGTAACAGCAAACTCTTTCTTCTTCTTCATCAGCAGATGAATCATCAGAAGGAACCCATTTCTCTTCAGTTGTTGCGATCATGCACTTATTATTATTTTCCATTTGTTGTGCCATGAGAGAAATCTGAGCCTTAAGCTTTTTATATTTTCAATTTATAGCTATCATCAGGCTTTTTATTTGAATTAAATGGACCAGGCTGGGATACAAACTGACTGGACCTGCAATCTTTCATGAAATGACCTTTTTTGCCACACTTAAAGCATGTCAAATTGGTCTTATCAGTTGAAGAACTGGATGCAAATTGTCCAGATGGCCTATTTGCTCTTGCTTTGAAACGGTTAAACGTTTTAGCAATCATAGCAACCAGGTCATCATCTTCAGCTTCATCACAGTCTGGAGAGATTTGACTGGATTCTCCAGATTCAATGAGTTCAGACACCATCATCTTCATAGAAAATACATTCTCAGAAGATATCAGTGCTGTACCTTGTGGTTCAGTATGACTAACCACATTGGAACTACTGGAGGCATGGTTATAGGCATCTTGTTCTGCCACAACTCTCTGAGCTTGATTTTCTTCAGTGTACCTGAAAGCTCCATATAAAGTTGAAAGAGTGTGTGTGTGCAGAGTTTTACCTTGTCGTAAGACCAGGATCATGTGAGACCATTTGGTGGGTAAAATATCACAAAATTTCTCCAGAAGTATATCCTTGTCTTTTTCAACCCCGAGACCTCTCAACTGGTTTATGATCTCATAAATCTGGTGTAAGTACCAGTGAGAGACTCATTAGGCTGAGCAAAAAATGACTCATACCTCTTGTTTAAGGAGACTTTTCTGGTGACAATGGTGTCATCTCCTCCTTCAAACTGGTTTAATAGTTCATCCCACATGGTTTTAGCACTGGGAAAAAGAACTAGTGTGGGAATTAGGGTTTCAGGAACAACCCCGAGGATCATGTTTTTGATAAGGGTATCTAGATTTACCAATCTCCTCTCCTCTTTAGACCAATGTTCCTCCCTCTTTTCCCGACCTCTTTTTTTCTAGAACCAGTAGGATCAAGAAGAGCATTGAGAGGTGATGTGGAACATAAGGTCCTTCATTTAAAATTTTCATCATGTTTCTCTCAATACCAGTGATATGTAATATCATCCTAGCCTTCCACGTACCAAATTCATCGCTATTCCCACTGAATTTAGGAACAAGATTATTTGAATAGTGCACATGCACATGTGGAGAAGCAGGAGTAGGAGGAGGAGGTGGTGGATTAGTGTTAACAGGTGGTTCATTATTTTGATCATTAATATTAGCATTAGGATCAGGACCAAAATTAAGATTTCCTTGAGTATTTTCTGAGTTGGCCATCAAAGAAACAGATCTAGGCAATGTTTAGCCTTCTGCTCTGATACCAATTGTAAAGTCCCAAACTCGATGGTTAACTCAGAAGTGTAAAATACAACAAGTCTAATAAGCACTAGAATGGACTAGTATTACTTGAATATAAATGCAAGAATATAAACAAAGTAATACAAGACTAAAAGCAATAAATTAAAGGTGGAACACAATGTAATTTTTCAAGTGTATTTTATTTATGATGTTAAATAAAATACAAGGTTGTGCGGAATCAAGATAATACAAGTATGTAAGTGTCCTAACAACCTATGAATTACAAATGATCTATATTTGCCAAATAAACTCTTTGGATCGAGATACTTAAAGTTGTGATGTATCCTTGTTTAAGATCGAGAGTATTTAGACAAATTCACCTTTAATGCTAAAATTAATTTTAACGAAGAAATGACTTTGTATTTATAGGCAAACAAATTCACCAGTGAATTTGTGCCGTACAAATATGGTTGCATGCATTTAATGAACCGACAAGGTCATTAAATGCATTGGTTAAGGTACAAGGATAAAGTCACATCAATATGACAATAATCCTTTTAACCAACCACCTTTACACACGTAAGCACTTTGGTAAAGAACAAGTGGAATGTTCTTTGGAAAGTGTGTAAAGGCAAAAAGTCAATTCCTCGATATCAGTGTTCAGACTTGTAAGGTCTAGAACACTGACAATCCTCCAGTCGTAGATCTGGTAAGACTTCCAGTGGACTCCGCCATTTGTCAGTCTTCTTTATTCTGACTTCAGTCTTTGACTTCAGCAAGAATGTCTTCAGTAGAATGAATCTGGACTGGGGTGAAGTCCAGTGAGCTAATCTGGAATACTCCAGATTTCCTATACAAGTATTTGCTCACAGGTCTTCCATTAGTTCTGAAAAAATCTTTAGAGGGACTCCAGATTCCAAGTCTGGAGTAGGTCCAGTAATTTATCATTTCTGGACAGATCTTCAGTTAGGCTCCAGTAGTCGAGTCTGGAGCGAGTCCAGTAAATCTGGACCTAACAACAATTTAAAATAAGATAGTCAGTATATCTAAATCTGAACTCATCTTATATCACGTCAATCAGTATATCTAGATCTGATGACAGCATATGTCTCGCACAGGATTTCCCTTCAACAATGGGGTGCGGACCATAACCTCGCACAGGATTTCCCTTCAACAATGGGGTGCGGACCACAACCAAGACAGTCGAGATATCTAGATCCGACAATACAACCAATAGGGGAAACATTTTAGTTTGTCAAACACAAGAAACCATTTAATCAGCCATCACACGGCAATTCAACGTCATTTCATTCAACATTTAATAAATGACACGTATACACATTTTCGACAGCCCAACATGGCAAATTTAAGTCAAATGATTTAAGTATCCATATCACATGGCATACACAAAAACAATCATTTATTTAATAAATAGTGTATACAACAGTAAATGCTTTTCAGGCCCAAAGTAAAAGGAAAAGGGCGCCATAAACTCACCTTAGCGATCTAAGTGCTAAAAGGTGCAATGTAGCTCGAGAAGATCAACAGTCAATTCTCCACGTTATCCAAAACCTATGATATGATTACCAATAGTGAGGATCCAAGCTCACAACGACAAGTATCCTATGTAGAACTACTTAGCTATAGACCCTAGAATGCCATAACCGAGAATGTGATTTAACTTCCATTTTATTTAACTTTAGTTGGTAATATCAATGACATTGTCATTATAAGGTAGTCTAAAGTACCATTCGATATTCACCAAGTTCAAACGTTCAAGTTATCGAAAACTGAAAATGTCAAACAGTCACAAAACTCACGGCGCGACCTTCAGTTTCAAAGTGCAGGTCTGTTCGATAAACACATACCTCGCGGCGCGAGATGGGTCACTCACGGCGCGAGTTCGACCTGAACGTGCACAAACTCCTTTTTCGACCATTTTCCGCAAACCAAATCGTTTCCATTTCAATTCCTTTCATTATAACCACTAGTAACAAGTTTAAAAGACCTGGAAACAAACCATTTCACTAACCATTTGCAATTTCAACACTTTTTGATTTCCAAAACCTAATTCTAATCAAAATTTCATTTAATCAACAAAACCCTAATTTCATATCACATTCAAAGGCTTCTAATTCAATTAACAAAACTGAAATAAACCCTTAAATGATTTTAAATCAAATCAAAAGTTTGAAGAAATAAGTTACTTACCAAATTTTGTGTTCTTGAGAAATAGGTGAAAGAGATGAAGATGATGTGATATTAAAACCTTGATTGTCCACTAAAATGAGTAATCCCTTTTAATTTCCCCTTTGATTTCTTCTTTCCAAGACTATTTTGAGTTTGATTGTTATTGTGTGTGTGTTTCTTGTGTGTGTGTGTCGACCAGAACAAAAGAAAGGGAGGGAAAGCTTTTTGTTGTTTTGTTTCTAACCACAAGAAAAAGGGACGGCCCATGTGGCCTATTTTGAGATATTTTGGTACCCTTAATTTGGTAAAATGCTTACGATTAAATACCGTATGACCAAAAGGTTATAATTTAAAGTAAAGGTATTTTCCCTCGTCTCATTTTAGTTAAGACAAGTCAATAAAATTTAGTCAAAGCAAACTTTAGAAATACAAAGTTTAAACAGTCTATTTATTGTGTTCAATATATAACATTTAAATCTTTATTTTAAGTTATTTTAAGACTCGGCATTCGTCTAAATAGTTAATAGTCTACGTCATCAGGATACGTTTAATTGAACTATATCAAATGTTCAATTATCTAATAATTTCCACGTCATATTTTCTAAATTAGACGAAATTATAATAATGATCGAGATTAGGACTAACCCGTTGTTAATAAATTACGAGTTGTCATACACTTAAATTCAATTTTGCCTCTGACAAGATTCGAACCCAGGTTGCTCCTAAAAAGTGACAGTTGGTGGCCAACTCTTCTAGATGTGAATCAATAATAGTGGCGTTCATAAACAATTCCATGCTTATATCAGAAAAAAAGTTTTAAAAAGTAAATTAATAGAAGGGTATTGATGTATTTTAAATGAACTTTTCATCATACACTGTTTTACTTTCAAAAGATTATTGGTATGTCAATCGTTGAAAAGAGGGGGGAAAATGTGTCTCGTTTCAGAATTTATAATCTTGTAAACTTATAGTTTGGGATTTTGAATAAAGGAGAAAACGTTGAGGGCAAAAATGAATTAAATAAAAGTTAAGCTTTAGAAATATAAAAACAAAAGATGATTAACGTTTAAACTAAAAAAAATTTCCAACTACAGATAGATTAATGACGAAATTGAACAGTTAGTGACAATTGAAAAATCTTAAAAAAGGGAAAAATCACATTACAGTTTTAACTTAATTAGTTTCTTATGAACAAAACCAACTGGGTTGGATCAGGATCCCTTGTCTTTCGGGGTAAGGTTGTCTACATTTCAACCTCTCTCATACATCGTCGAAGAAGGTAATTGGGACCCAAAACCCGTGGAAGACGGCATTGAGAGTTATTTGTTTTTTTTAGTTTCTTATGAACAGCGAAAAACATATAAATATATTTATATATGGTACACGACTACAATCCTAACTAGTACGAAGGGTGAGCATGACGCAGTTTGGAACGGTTGTGACTTAAAAGTGAAGCAAAACTGAAATTTTGGTTAAATAAAATTTTCAAAATCGAAACAGATCGGATTTAGTAGGTTTTGTTAATTTCGTTTAGGAATATCAGTTTCAGAATAAGCAAAAATGTATTTTTATTAGTTTACGATAGCATCAAAATCTATTTATTATTGTAGGTCGCTATTAATTGGTTAGGAACATTAATTAAAAAGTTACTATCAGTATCATTAATTTGTTCTTCGTATAGATAGACACATTCATTTTCAGTATAAAGACGGTCTTTCTCTTGAAAAAAGGTTGATGGCCTATTTACAATGATTTAAAAGGTGTTCAGAAGATATGCATTATAAATAAATTTGATGTTATAGTGATAAAGTTCCAATTATTGGTTCCACTTGTCAGTGTTTCGATGAAACAATTCTAATTATCATAACATTAAACACTATAAACTTATCCAAAAAATTTATAATTCATGTATGCTTTGGTTATAATTGATTCTTTAATCATCAAACAATCAAATCTTAAACTCACATCTAAAACCTTTTTAACAATAGTCAAAATTTCCGTATGGTTACAAATGACAAAGTTGAGTGGACGAATTACAAAGCATGTGGAGACTGGCTTTCCTTATGTTTGGCACCCTACTTACACAACATATGGCCCCTTATCATCACTTTCAAATTTGGGTTCGTTTCGCCCTCCTCTCTTTGCCAACTCAAGTTTTCCTTTTTCATCTCTCTAGTCCAAGAAATAACAAATATCGCCAATGGTCAATCCTATTAAGGGTTGTCCTAAGCCATTGCGAATGGTGAATCCAGTGGTTATCGAGATGACACGCCTCAAGCAAGAGATTGTACATTTGAGTCTCATTGCAGACAAGTATACGCACAGTAGATGGATAATATAGATTGAAAATGAATATGTCGAATCTTCCGATTCGATATAAACTTATCATCGAGCCAAAGAGTTGTAGGTCCGAGATGTTTTTCAACACAAAGGTGGCTTGGGATAAGATTTCCATGATAAGGTTGCTTCATTCTTTTTTCCTAATGTCTTCCCTAAGAAAGTAAGAAGTATTCCTAGTATATTCATACAAAATGATACATAGCATCTCTTATTTACATAAAAGATACTTATCATATGTTTCGGATCATCACCGTACTAATTTGATTTAGTTAATAACATTTAACACATTATACCAGACATCCAAATGTCATCACCTCAAATTTAGACTTCATTATGTAAATATCTCAAGAAAATGGTGAAGGCAAAGTTTCAAAAACGGTCACAAAAATATGAAGGTTGGACCTTTAAATGCGTACATCACATTCTCCGGATAATTTGCAGGAAAAAAAAAACCTCAATCTATTTACTTAACACGTGATCACACTTAGGATTGCAACAAAGCTATTCCAGTTTTTCTTTTTTGGTTATATGTTGACTAGTAAATCCTGTTTGAAGAATACGCTCACAAGACTAGTTAATTCCTTTTATTCTACCAGTAGCATACGTGCAAAATGTATAGATACAATTATTATATTGCTATATAAAATATAGAATTAAATACCCGGATATGAAATGTATATTTGTATCAGCCTAAGTCGTTGTTGAGTTCTAAACCACACAAAAGGCCTTTTTTATGATCACAATCACTTTCTCAAGCCCAACCCCATCCATCCTCTTCATACCACTCTACTTATAAACACTACACCACTTTCAGTGTCTTTCTCAAACCTTTTCATGCTTACCATTCTCAGATATATCTAAACAACAACATATTTTCAAGTTTTTCATCCCCAAGACAGTATGATTGCATCGAAATCCTCATTAACCTACACGAATGGGCACACTAACGAAGAACGTTTCATGCTTAAACTAACGAAAAAGAAGGTAGAAGATGACGAGCTTGGCATTTTTGGAGCCGAGAAGTACTTTGAAGGAATAATAGATGAAGAACTTCAAAGAACCTCTCATTATCCTCCAAACACAAACTCAAACCAGCCACAAGAAAAGCATGAACCACACATTGAATATAAACAGAAAACCCCGTCAAGCGTTCGATCTGAATCGAGTTGGAACAGTAGGAGAGGGTTATTGGTTAGCAATAATGGCAATGATCATAGAAAGAAAAAAAGTGTCAAGAGCTTGCTGGTTAGTCTTGGTTGCAACTGCAATGATGAAGATTCAATCAATATAACTGAAAAGATAGTGCATGTTAAAGAACCTGCGAAACAGCCAGTTAAAGGTGGTGATATTGGTCCGAAAGTGAAGTCATTATCGAACAAACGGGCAGAAAATGATGTTCATGCAAAGAAGTTTGAAGCCAATGAGGTGAATTTCACCTTCCCAGTGTTGTCGATGAAAGATGTGAAGCATCCTGTGCTACCAGAAATTCAACAAGCAGCAAAGAAGTCTTTCAGCCTTGAAAGAAAATTGAACATGTTGAATTGGGACGGTGTTACTCCAAGGGCAGAAAATCTAGATGTTTCTAGAAACGGCTTACAAAACGATACGGCAAGTGACACGAGCTCGGATTTATTCGAGATAGAGAGCTTCTCAACCAACGAGAATAACTCGTTTTTTGCTAAGCAAACCACTGAAAATATCGGTTATGCCCCAAGTGAAGCGAGCGTTGACTGGAGTGTCGTCACTGCCAGCGCGGCAGATTTCTCCACTTCTGACGATTTCATAGTGCCTCGGACGTTTAAAGGTTCTGGGATTCTATCCGGGTGTAAAAGTCATAAAGCGGTGAGAGTTTCTGGTGATGAATATTCTATGGCTGGTGGTGTCGAGAAGGCGTTGATACTGACGGGCCCTTCCAGCCAAGAAAGGTGTCGCCGATTGGACTCGGCCACACCACTAGCGAAAATCCAAGCCGACACCAAATTGATGGGTGTGGGGTCCGATTTACACAGAAGTCAAAATGGATTTCGTACCACACGACCAATTCCTGGGACACATTCTATTCATGCTTCCCAACACTTATACATGTCCAAAAAAACAAGTGGCATAAATCATTTAGTGTAACCTCTGCTTTGCAGATATTTCATCTCTTCAAGGAATAAAAACTTGCAACTAGGTACTTTGTAAGTTTGTAGCATGTACACATAGTAATGCAGAAAGTACATGTTATCTTAGCAGTAATATTTACTGTCAAAGTGTTAAGTATCTTAAATTTATAATGTCACCTACATCCTATGAGTGGAAAAACTAACATGCTCTTGCTGCATATGTCCTTTTCAGCATGATTGCGAAAAATATGATGCACGGGAAAGTTATCTTCATTCACAGATATCATTTTGAGCCTTCCCCTATTTGTTCCTCTAGACAAATCGACATAGCACTATTACCATTTCACCCTTAGAATGTATCAAACTATTTCTTAGACAAGAAAGGACTAGGATCCAGTATCACTATCAATAAGGGTTACGGGTCGAACAAGTTACTCAAAAGTATATTTGTAACGCCTCCTAACATTCAAAGTTTGAGTAATATTCTTTTTCAAATCATATTTAACACATCAATTGACTGAATGTTTTAACTTTTAACCAATAAAAAAAGAAGCTGCTTCAGGTCAACCCAACCTATCCCACAATAAAACTCCATTTCAATTAGTACCCGTTACCCAACCCGTCCATCTTGCCAATTCTACTTCCGGCAGAGCACCACCAATAATATGTCGCATGTAGGTGTGAATACACACATGCTGCAAGCTCATGTGTGTTTATCTAAAACCAATAAGTTAAAAAATAAAGCAATTTAATGCTTGAAAAGGAGAAAAGAACTTTCTTCTTCAAATGCAGGTAAAATGTCAAAAGAATATGGAGCTTTTAAACACTTGACAAACAGATGCAGATGTTGTCAATTATATACAGTGACAGAAAAGTTGGCCTTACGAATCATGATCACATTCATGATATATTCAGAAAATCATATAAGAGCCATCAAGAAAATGATTGATTCATCCAACCCTTTATCTATTAAAATCTAATATCATCTTTAGGTCTAAACGATCTTAAGAGCTTCTAGCCAAATGAATTTATCATCTCAAAAAGTCAAACCTTTACTCTAGTCATTGGAGAAAGGGATGTGTCCTTGGTCACAGAGAGAAAAAATATCCAAAATTTTAGAAAAATCCAGAAGTGAACTGAATAGGTTCGACTTCTGTAAATATAAAGAATAATCTATTACTCTGGGCAACTAGCTGTGTTTTTATTATATGAGTTGTCTGCATAAACACGTGGGGCTAAAAAATATAAAAGAGTATGGCAGTTCTGACATTCAGCGCAATCATGAAGCAATCCTGACAGCTCAAATATGAAGGTATGCATGTGTAGCAATTATTGTCAAAAAGATGCTCCCGAGAGAAGATGCAATTAGGTAATAGAACATTTGAAGTGTAAAAAGGAATGTTTCTTGGATATACATTACATAACGAACCCACGTCCCATCCTTACCAGGCAAAGATAAGTAAAAAAAGGATCGTGAAAGTTATTATCAAAATTAAGGTTATGGAGTATATATTTTCATCTTGTAAATGAGACTTTTCCATATCACCGAGAAAAACAAAAGATCATAAAAGTTATCATATAAACAAGCTTATATAGTATATATCTTTTAAATGCGACTTTTCCAGATCACCGTATCTGGTTGTTCATCAGAAAAAAAATTAACAGCATTACATATTGCAAGAATAATACATCAATTGACTGAATGTTTTAACTTTTAACCAATAAAAAAAGAAGCTGCTTCAGGTCAACCCAACCTATCCCACAATAAAACTCCATTTCAATTAGTACCCGTTACCCAACCCGTCCATCTTGCCAATTCTACTTCCGGCAGAGCACCACCAATAATATGTCGCATGTAGGTGTGAATACACACATGCTGCAAGCTCATGTGTGTTTATCTAAAACCAATAAGTTAAAAAATAAAGCAATTTAATGCTTGAAAAGGAGAAAAGAACTTTCTTCTTCAAATGCAGGTAAAATGTCAAAAGAATATGGAGCTTTTAAACACTTGACAAACAGATGCAGATGTTGTCAATTATATACAGTGACAGAAAAGTTGGCCTTACGAATCATGATCACATTCATGATATATTCAGAAAATCATATAAGAGCCATCAAGAAAATGATTGATTCATCCAACCCTTTATCTATTAAAATCTAATATCATCTTTAGGTCTAAACGATCTTAAGAGCTTCTAGCCAAATGAATTTATCATCTCAAAAAGTCAAACCTTTACTCTAGTCATTGGAGAAAGGGATGTGTCCTTGGTCACAGAGAGAAAAAATATCCAAAATTTTAGAAAAATTAGGCAGGAACAAAACTGGTGAAATGGGTTGAACACATCAAACAGGTCAAACGTCTGCTAGAGACATACAAAAAATGCATAGAATGTCGTAAAACTTTTATGTGTCATAAATGTATTGTATAAAAATTATCTCAATATTTAAATACTATAGAATTGGAAATCAGAATATATACACTAAATCTTTACAAAATACAAAAAAGTTGCAGAGTTGCCGGGTGTGAAACTGTGAATTTGCTATTAGAAAAAGTTATTTACTTAAAGTAACCGTTTAGAAATTTTTTGGGTAAAGGGTTGTTTTACTGAGTATATATTAACATCACAAAAGAATCAACTTTCTTTTGTGATGTTAATATATACTCAGTAAAACAACCCTTTACCCAAAAAATTTCTAAACGGTTACTTTAAGTAAATAACTTTTTCTAATAGCAAATTCACAGTTTCACACCCGGCAACTCTGCAACTTTTTTGTATTTTGTAAAGATTTAGTGTATATATTCTGATTTCCAATTCTATAGTAGGGTGAAACCCCAGTGGTACCGCCATCATGTGACCACATGGGCCAACAGATGAAGGCTAGAGGTCACAGGTTCAAAACTTGCCAAAGGCAAGTGGAGAAACTATATCTTGTGTGAGGATGGTGACTTACCGGGCATGAGTTTTACGCGGTGTGCGCTCTGGGTACCAAAACGGTACAGAGGGTTCCCACCCATTTACCCTTTTTTTTACATGCCCTAAGCAACAACCCAAAAAAAAAGTTAAGTGATTGCAAGCCAAATAAAAACTCACAGAGGTAACCGTTTAGAAATTTTTCCAAAATACATATAAATAAACCAAAGAAAAGTGTTGCTGGATCAGCCCAACCTGACCTGTTCTAACCGGTATTCCAAAGTTACCCACAAGTTCCGGCCCATTTAGACCCTTTATCCAGCCCACCAGTTTTACCATATCAACCGGCCAGAAAACATGGGTTCAAGCTGAATAGTTAATAATTAAAAAAACACAAAGTATGACTCGAGAACCTCAAGGCTACATGACAACAAGGGGCTTTTTGGTAATTGGTTCACAGAATCTGTGAGAATTTGGTGGAATGGAATTTGAATTTTCTTCCTTGACATATTAGGTTAAGATAGGAAACTCGAAATTCCTTTCCACCAAATTCCTTTACAATCAAACAGCCCTCAATAGAAAGAATCAGATGTGAGGTTTGTCGGAAATGTGATTACCTATAAATGCCACGAGCACAATCAGTGCTTTATGTATCTAGAACAGTATTATTGCTATTGGTTCAAAAAACCCCTTAACCTATCAATAAGGCTACAAGCAGAACAATAAAAAGGCGGAGGGGGATACACAAAAGTAAAAGAAGTAAGAACATAATTGCAAAAATTGTAATGTGAACATGTTACAAACAATGATTCTAATTCAAATTACATGGCCTCAAATAAGGAGAACAATCAAAAAATAATTATCTGTAAACACACTAGTATATAATATATGCTGCGACATATAAAGAAAATATGCAAACATAATGGTACATATACTATAAACCTAGAAAAGAAGTGAATCTAATCAGTTATCCTTCACAACTTTAATAGGTCTTACTTCAAAACCGCCACTTTCTCTCTTTTCAAGTGAATATGGCATATGAGTCCCGAGAATTTTATCCCATACAGCAAAGAATGGCTGTGAGTAATTATATTTGGTGCCATAAAGCTGGTGGTGTACATCATGGTATGCAGAATTGTTTGTAAACAAGATTTGGAAAAGATTCCAGGGAAGCCATAATCCGCAATGATCATCAACGGTTTTGATGGTAGCAAACGAGAAAAAGAAGATAGAGGATCGAGGGGACATGCCTGATAAAAGAAAAGCCAAAGCTCCACCAATGGTGTCCATTAAAAGCCCTTCCAACGGATGGTTGTAAAGAGCTCCAAAAGCATATGGAACGACAAGGCGGTGATGTTGAGAATGGAGATGGCGGTAGAGGAACTTGTTTTGATGCATGTACCGATGCATAAAGTACTGCCAAGTATCTAAAACCACCATAGCTGTGAAAAATTGTCTGCCTAGATCAAATAGAGAATGCTTTTTATCGGTGGCAGTATTTGCATCCTCACCTGTAACCTGAATCAAAATATATAAACATTCAACATATGGATGATATGACAAAAATTGATGATGGAAAGTTGCAACTTTATAGAAATGCCGTTAAGTATCCGAACTAAAAAAATGACGACATCCCAATTAACCCCTACAGCTTTCTACTTCATGTAAGTATAATAACTCCACATACAAATATGATACTTAATATTTTCACAAATCATTTAAACCTCATATAACCGCAGGGCAACGAATCGAATCGAATCGAATCAAATCAAATATATAGATATAGAGATAGAGAATAATAATAATACATACAGTGAAAAGGATGATGGCGACAACAGCCTGAATAGCCTGTTGAAGAAGGACGCCTTTGACAACAGTTGATTTGGAGACGAGATTCTTTTCATCTTCGTCTTTTTTAGTGTGCAATCGATATTTCTCCCCCGATCCAAAAAACAACATATAAAATCCGGAATACAATTTTTTTTTTTTTTTTTTTTTTTTTTTTTTTTTTTTTTTTTTTTTTTTTTTTTTTTTTTTTTTTTTTTTTTTTTTTTTTTTTTTTTTTTTTTTTTTTTTTTTTTTTTTTTTTTTTTTTTTTTTTTTTTTTTTTTTTTTTTTTTTTTTTTTTTTTTTTTTTTTTTTTTTTTTTTTTTTTTTTTTTTTTTTTTTTTTTTTTTTTTTTTTTTTTTTTTTTTTTTTTTTTTTTTTTTTTTTTTTTTTTTTTTTTTTTTTTTTTTTTTTTTTTTTTTTTTTTTTTTTTTTTTTTTTTTTTTTTTTTTTTTTTTTTTTTTTTTTTTTTTTTTTTTTTTTTTTTTTTTTTTTTTTTTTTTTTTTTTTTTTTTTTTTTTTTTTTTTTTTTTTTTTTTTTTTTTTTTTTTTTTTTTTTTTTTTTTTTTTTTTTTTTTTTTTTTTTTTTTTTTTTTTTTTTTTTTTTTTTTTTTTTTTTTTTTTTTTTTTTTTTTTTTTTTTTTTTTTTTTTTTTTTTTTTTTTTTTTTTTTTTTTTTTTTTTTTTTTTTTTTTTTTTTTTTTTTTTTTTTTTTTTTTTTTTTTTTTTTTTTTTTTTTTTTTTTTTTTTTTTTTTTTTTTTTTTTTTTTTTTTTTTTTTTTTTTTTTTTTTTTTTTTTTTTTTTTTTTTTTTTTTTTTTTTTTTTTTTTTTTTTTTTTTTTTTTTTTTTTTTTTTTTTTTTTTTTTTTTTTTTTTTTTTTTTTTTTTTTTTTTTTTTTTTTTTTTTTTTTTTTTTTTTTTTTTTTTTTTTTTTTTTTTTTTTTTTTTTTTTTTTTTTTTTTTTTTTTTTTTTTTTTTTTTTTTTTTTTTTTTTTTTTTTTTTTTTTTTTTTTTTTTTTTTTTTTTTTTTTTTTTTTTTTTTTTTTTTTTTTTTTTTTTTTTTTTTTTTTTTTTTTTTTTTTTTTTTTTTTTTTTTTTTTTTTTTTTTTTTTTTTTTTTTTTTTTTTTTTTTTTTTTTTTTTTTTTTTTTTTTTTTTTTTTTTTTTTTTTTTTTTTTTTTTTTTTTTTTTTTTTTTTTTTTTTTTTTTTTTTTTTTTTTTTTTTTTTTTTTTTTTTTTTTTTTTTTTTTTTTTTTTTTTTTTTTTTTTTTTTTTTTTTTTTTTTTTTTTTTTTTTTTTTTTTTTTTTTTTTTTTTTTTTTTTTTTTTTTTTTTTTTTTTTTTTTTTTTTTTTTTTTTTTTTTTTTTTTTTTTTTTTTTTTTTTTTTTTTTTTTTTTTTTTTTTTTTTTTTTTTTTTTTTTTTTTTTTTTTTTTTTTTTTTTTTTTTTTTTTTTTTTTTTTTTTTTTTTTTTTTTTTTTTTTTTTTTTTTTTTTTTTTTTTTTTTTTTTTTTTTTTTTTTTTTTTTTTTTTTTTTTTTTTTTTTTTTTTTTTTTTTTTTTTTTTTTTTTTTTTTTTTTTTTTTTTTTTTTTTTTTTTTTTTTTTTTTTTTTTTTTTTTTTTTTTTTTTTTTTTTTTTTTTTTTTTTTTTTTTTTTTTTTTTTTTTTTTTTTTTTTTTTTTTTTTTTTTTTTTTTTTTTTTTTTTTTTTTTTTTTTTTTTTTTTTTTTTTTTTTTTTTTTTTTTTTTTTTTTTTTTTTTTTTTTTTTTTTTTTTTTTTTTTTTTTTTTTTTTTTTTTTTTTTTTTTTTTTTTTTTTTTTTTTTTTTTTTTTTTTTTTTTTTTTTTTTTTTTTTTTTTTTTTTTTTTTTTTTTTTTTTTTTTTTTTTTTTTTTTTTTTTTTTTTTTTTTTTTTTTTTTTTTTTTTTTTTTTTTTTTTTTTTTTTTTTTTTTTTTTTTTTTTTTTTTTTTTTTTTTTTTTTTTTTTTTTTTTTTTTTTTTTTTTTTTTTTTTTTTTTTTTTTTTTTTTTTTTTTTTTTTTTTTTTTTTTTTTTTTTTTTTTTTTTTTTTTTTTTTTTTTTTTTTTTTTTCTTTTTAAAATCCCGAATACAACCAGTATACAACTAAAGGAGCCACCGTCCCCAAAAACTCATCTGACATACTACTTATACTACTCATAATTATATTATCACTCTTCATCTCCATATTAAAATTATTATAATATATATAGATAGATAGATAGATAGATAGATAGATAGATAGATAGATAGATAGATAGATAGATAGATAGATAGATAGATAGATAGATAGATAGATAGATAGGTAGATAGATAGATAGATAGATAGATAGATAGATAGAGAAAAATTAAGGTCGTATGTATAGATCAGCTGGTTTATATGACAATAACTGAAAATATATGATATTTGATATTGATATTGATGTGTGTGTGTGATGGAGATTTTGATAGAGTGTTGGGAAGGTGGTTTTGGGTTATTGTGGTCAATTCATTTTGTGGTTTGGTTTTGCTGGTGTTTGTATTGTTTTCACTTTAATCCTCGTTTATTAGACGCCGCATTTGACTTTTACCAACGTAGAATTTGAACTTTCCTATGTTTGGAGTTTGGACAATAATAATACTCTTTTTTCTTTCTTTTTTGTTTTTTAACAAGAAGTTTAAACAAGTTTAAACGGATGTCCACACACTACGCCGTGATTATGATTGCGGCGTTAGCGTGAAAGTAATATAGTTTTTGCCTAATCCATGACTCTCTTTTTTTTCTTTTTTAACAGCAATCTATGACTCTTAATTTCTTTTATACTATAAAATATGTTATTTTTGGATTGACATCCTCTAAAGTTATTTACAACTTTATTAGTAAAGTTAGTGATCCAACCCTTGAATTAAAATCAAGGGTCAAAATTCAAAAATAATTTTTAAATCTTGACCTTTGATTTCAATCCAAAGGTTAATAAAGTTGGAAGCATCTTGAGAAGATCCATATCCATTATTTTTACGTGAAAGGAATATGAAGGATTCCTCGAAAAGTTAAGGATTAGTAATCTTTTTTTTTTAGAAATCGAATGGATTCGGTCTTATACATACGCGAGGAAGGTAATCAAAAAAGAAAGAAGAGGAGTTCTTCTTTTATCACTTAAGAGCCGTGTGAGATGAAAGTCTCGTGCACAGTTTTGAATGAGAGAAAGAAGTGAGGAATCCTCTTTTCGACTCTAACTCTCCCACTCCAGTTGTTGCTTTTCTTTCTGTTACTTCGAAAGTAGTTGCATCAGCTTTAGCCACTCGAATTTTTGATATCCTTCTTTATTTCTCATCAAATGAATGACATCTTTTTCTGAAAATCCTAGTTATTCTTAGCATAAACAACGCTAAAATAAAAGGCCATCATTGACGCTTTCTTTCGTATAGTAAAATAAGAAGTTCATTGTGAAACAAAAACTTGATTAAAAAAATGTCATTTAATATCACACCTTTCATAGAGATTACATTTGAACATAACATTCCACCAATGCAACATTAATACACATTATTTGAGTGATCATGAAGCTAATTATTAAGAGGGCTAGGATCCACAGAAGCATATGATAAAAGTTCTTGGTTACACTTGAGAGCTTCCATTACCTTTTGTTCAAGTGTCACCCAAACTTCAATTCCATCACCCGAACATGAATCCATCAGCCACATCATGTTCTTAAATATCGGAGTATCTTCGTTCACGTCACCAGGACATGCCCATATAGGCTTCTCCCATCCGAAATCAGCTTCTTCATTAGTTCCAAAATTACAAAAACTTGATGTCCAATAACACTCGGTTTTGTAGTCTGAAATTTTTTCCATGTAAGTTCTAAGGCCATCTACTATCTTAACTTGGCCTCTTTCGCCTTTCGTTTCTTCAAGCAAATCAACTGTGAAACCTTCGATAGCGTTCTTCATTTGACATGCCATAGAGGCTACCTCAAGATCACTTGAAGCGGGATCAAACCTTGGACACACGGAAAAAACAAAGTTTCCTATTATAGTTTCAGGCAATGGTGGTGAACATCGTGACCTGGCGTTCACAGGAATATTGATAATAGATTGCTGATTGGATCCTGTTTCAGTAGTGATACATTTCCAAAGTAAAGCCAGTACAGCCAGAGTTCGACTGGCTGGCTTATGTTTCGATGCTTTGGCTTTGAGTTCCCTCAATGCAGAAGCATCGAAAACAAATCTTCTAGTTGCACATTTCCCATGCTTTAAAAAAGCTGGAGAAATGGTCATATACCATAAGGGGAAATATGGCGAATATGACAAATTAGGTATTTGTGGGAACATGGATGATAAAACAAACTTGGGATAAATTTGATTATTTGGATCTTGTCGAGCAACCGCGGCCCAAGCTTTTAAGAAAGTAATATTGCTACATCCATCTGCAACTTTATGATTATGTTGGACAGTTATAGCAACACCACCACACTTAAAGAAGTTCACTTGCACCATTGAAACATAACATCCCAACAATTGTTGATTTGGGAGAGTGGGTAACAACAGTTGCAATAACTTATTATCTGGTTTCTTAAGCACATTCTTAAGATGATTATCAACTCTAGTCTCGACAAAATACGCACCATTGTCATTACAATCAATAAGAGACTCACCCACTATCCTTCCAGCAAAAGGGTAGAATCGAGTTAAGGTTTCTGATAACGACTGCTTTAGATGTTTTGATCGACCCCTTATGACATCCTCCACGTTACCATTTACGATATGATTTTGATAAAAGAATGTAAAGGGGACGTGAACAGGAATTTGGGCCTGATCAATCGAGGAGAGTTTGAAATGTCCAAGGTTTAGAGGTGTTGGCAACGATGGTTTTATGTGTTCTCTTGATATAACTTCCATTTTAGTAGTGTCCCTTCCTTCACCACTATAGCTACAAAATTAAAGGATGTATTAAAGTGTCACAAGTGTAAACCTACAAAACAAAATATGAAGTGGTAGTCTGATGTATACCTGCTACTATTAGTATTCAAAGGATTAATTGACAGAGTTGACATGGAGTGTTTCTGCATGCTGATGGTTAGCCATGGAAATTTACTTCAACTATCTTGTGTAAGGCAGAAGAGGGGATGGTGCCAAGTAATCATAATGTTAGTTAATTTAAATTTAGTGTCTAATGAGATTACACCTTCTCAATTTCGTCTATATATATATAGCACATCCCGATATTAATAGAAACAGTCAATATGAGTGATGCGTATACTATGATATACAACTAATACAAGCATTAACTATTTGTTAGGCATCTAACGTACTTGATGGTCGGGTTTGTTTTATTAACAAAATTAGCATCACACAAAGCAATAGAGTTGGCAACTCTTGTATGACCATTCTCAAACCATTTGGGCTGGCTATGTGCCATTGTCTAATCCATGAGGACCATGACCATTTCATTTCCAAACTGCTTAATGCCATTGATCTGACAAGTTCAGCAATGTACGACAATAAATATGAAGGTTTACCCTTGTGGGATGTCTTTAGCAGAGGGCGTGTCAAACGAAGTTTTTCGAGCCAATTATTCCAGGTGAACTTATTTAAGGGCATGATGTTCTGAAACATCTTGCACACCAAATCAGTTTATTTAGCTTACTGAAAAGATACATTTGTGATATAGGGACCTCTGCCAACAGCCTTGGGTAATATACTAAACAAGTGGCTCTTTGTCATTTATAGGAACATGATTTGTGAACATGGAGTTATCTATTTCACATGTTTTCAAGCAGGGGAAATGCTCGGTGCAATAGCAGCACCGACAAATGACCAAGCGGGCAATCATATTGGTATTCGAAAGCTCTTGAAGCCAAAGTATCTGAATATTCCATTAGTATGTTCCTTTTAATTTTTAAATGACCTTAATTAAAAACAAGTTGCAAACTAATCTAGCTTACAGTTGATTCTCAATAGTTTAGCATAACATAATGCAATGGTATTGTTATTGTTACTACTGGACAATCAAACTATACAGGAGTTTCTTGTGGATAAAACTAAATATAGTTAGTGAAACTAGATACAAATGAAACTAGCTTAGCATTCATTCCCAATGAATTAAATTAGTATGACAAAAAGCAATGTCATTGAATAGCCTGCCAAACTACATAAGTTTTCTTGTTTTCGATATAGCTAGACAGTTATTATAACATGGTACATATCAAACGAGCCTAGAGTTGATTCTTAATAAATTAGCATAACAAAAATAAATGGTATTGAATAGTCAAGGCTCTGGTCCAGACTCCTATAGTCGTGTGACCATCTTCAAACAAGTTGGGCAATGCCAGCTTTCTAGCCGATCCTTATTTTTAAGGTCTATTAATTCTAATTACCTAGCAGCAATAGAAGTCCAAAGTCAAATAGCCAGCCATATTAGAAATTTGCATCCTTAAAATATGTACTACCAAGATGATTAATGTTACACAGTAAATTTCTTAGATGTACTTCCAGAAGCCAGGAAAGTACTATTTGGGGTACAAAAAACAAATGTTAAGGCTAACAAAATTTTGGATGATGTACATCAAGATGTTGAATGCATCCACACAAATTTAAATCACAATCCATGCATTGTGTGACAAATGCTTTAATTAAATAGCTTCATTAACCCACAAAAAAAGGTGTTCCTGATATAGATGGAAGCACATTAGCAAAGCTTACACTCCAACTTTGGTTCCTGGAACTCTCTTGAAAAAATTAAGTTGTGCTTGCTTGGTTCTTTTTACAGCAACTACAAGAGGAAAATGATAGATTGAGATTCAGGAAAAAGTGCCAGAAATGTTTTTTATAAGATGTATGAACAAAGTAGATGGTAAAATGGGTTGGTTGGGTAACAAGTATTACAGGTCCAGGTCAAAGTAATCGATTTGAATTTGGGTCAGGGCAAGTTGATCAGCACACTTTTTGTCCACATTGTAGATTTCACAAACAATTAGACTTCAAAGTTGTACAGGGTATGCCTTAGAAATTAGAATTACACTTTTGGTGACTTTTGACTTGTTTTGTCGCATTAAATTTTACCCAATTTTCTTGAACTACCCTGTAGACCGATTAGACATAAACATATCCGAAAACATCTGATTTAACTTAGGCTGGACTTGCCAGTTAGCCACTTCTGTAACAGACGAAAAGGGGGCAGTCATATTTACCTTTTTCCTGGTTTTGCTTATTGGATTCTACTACAGTTGCTTTCCATTCCTCGTATTTGCGATTCTCCTGACGCTTACGCTTCTTGTAGGCTGAAAGCTGAAATCCATCAGAAAAAGAGTAGTTTCAAATGTATCATGCTTTCATTTAGACAATCTAAATCCTACAAATGTATCATAAGGTGTAGGTGTCATTCTAGGTGTAGTCAGAACTACATGCTTACATTTAGACAATATCAATCCTACAAATGTATCATAAGGACCATAGAGAAAAACAGTTCATGTATATTCCTGTTTATTTCATTATGTTTTGAAAAAATATCTGATCACGGATGAACTATCTATGAACGGATACATAGGACTAGAAGACACTACATTCAGATTACAGAAACAAGAAACAATGGCAACAAAAGTTATACATCTTTGCCTTCATCAGATGAATAACCACCATCTTCAGCTTGCCTTTTCTCGGGTAAGACATCCAATAAGTCTGCAAAATAAGACAGAGATCGTAAATACTGGACAATATAAATTGCTTGTTACTACTGACAGAACTTGTGTAACATGAAAATGGCAACAAGTAAAAAGATTATAAATTTACCTCTGTTCACTTTCACAGACTTTGGATCTTTCTTTTCCTGTGACACCCCAAAAACATCATGACAAAGGTCTTTCATGGAGGTAGCTACCTGCAATGATTCACCAATGTAAGATTGTATACAATTATCTATGTATATCTTAACTAGAATCGCTCCTTACACTTGAAAATTCATCTAGAGATGTGCCCGAAAGTTCAATCAACTTAGTCTTATCAACCTTGAGCTGTGAAAGAAGCCAAACTAGTGTCAGAGAAACGAACTGAAAAAATCAAACGATACACTATTACATGCTCAAAAAATAGGTTGGGTATACCTTGTGCTTTTTGGCACACAAGTAAAACCCTGTGGCGGTAAAAACAGGCCTTGAACAGTCAGCACTAGCTCGACGGGAAGCAGGTAATGATGCAATAAACCGCTCCCTGTATCTGTTATTGACTAACCAATTAATCTATGGACAATCAAATAACGAAACTAAAACATCAGACAAGAAAATATATCCAACTTTGGACATTAGAATTGTCCAACTTAGCAAACAATTCAAGTACTAGTCCACAACTGACCATTGCGTTATTGCACAAAGATCATAACATGGTTGTTTATAATGTGTTATTAGACAAAGATCATGAAACAAAGAGAGAAAATAACTTACAGAGATAATCCTTTCTGAACAATGGGAATAAGCCTAACACATCCAAATTGAATGGCAAGTTCTCTGATGTCAATCCTATTCCTAAAATCCATGGCAAGTTACACTTCAATACATAATCCAATACAAATCGTTTTCAAATCTATATGCACTAAGAATATATAAAAGTACAACAAAAAGATGTACATACTTTAATCCTATCCCATTCTGCATCACATTAAAAGATCGAATGTATGCCTTCTCAGACATTCCACTCAACCTAATCGCAGTCTGCCGATCAAATAAAACTTGCTTCCTACACTCATTGACAATTAATAATCACATTAAGCAAGGTTATATAATACATAATAATGTAACTATACATACAAGTAAAGCTCGCAATACTTGACACTACTCGATACCCAACACAAAATGTGACAATTTGGGGGTCGTGTAACCTTGAACCTAAACACCGCGACCCTCAAACCCAAAAGTTTTATATAAAAATTATTGTCTTTTTAATTCTAGAAAAAAAAACACATCTTTAAACAGGTTGTCCAAAATCAACCCATTTGACCCGAAATCAACCTATGTGACCCTACTGTTTAACAGATCAAATGGGTCGTGCCCGGGTTAATAGGCTTCCGGTCAGGGTTGGACAATTATCTAATAAAGCCAGATTCACATTATTATTATATATATGCTAATATGCAATACTACACATGGGTTATAATTATATATAATTTTGGAACAAAGTTCATATCAATCATAAATTAAAAACACAAACAGGTCACACTATGACCAAATCTATATTTTTAAAATTATTAACAAACTAAAAACACAATAAACAAAATTTTTAACAAAATTACCACTTACATATTAGCAGCAATCTCAAGGCAGATAACAGCTTTACAAATCTCTCCCTAAAATTACATAACACAAAAAAAAAAATAAAAAAAAATAGACCTAATTATAATCCAACAATCAACTGTACAAGAATTAAATATATATATATACATACAATTCCGGCACTGGAAGAATCAAATTGAAGATCAGACATACGACGGAGCTCGGCGGCTTTACGAACAATTTGTTTCGATTCGGTTAACCCTAATTTCTTTGCGATTTCAGGTAAATCCATTTCTTCTTAAAGTAATGTATGTATGTATATATATATATATATATATATAGATATAAATTGATGATTTGTGTGATTTTGGATGAAAGAATGTTGATTTTGGATTGTGAGTGGGTGATGTATATGATGAGGGAAAATATGAAGAGAGAAATCATGGCGGGAATATTGAATTATGGTGGGTTTCTAAGTTTTGTTTTGGCGCCTTTATGAAATGAAAACAAAACCAGAGCACACGCCATTTGTATGTTTTCCTTTTCTTTTCTTTTTCTTTTTTCTTTTACTAATTTCCATTCGTATTTAAACAATTAAACGTATACTTTTGTTTGTTTTTTGTTTATTTCTCTATTTCGTACTAGAATTTAGGTCATAAAAGGAAAAAATTACTCATAATTATTTAAAAAACTTATGGGTGATGATATACATCATTTAGCTTTTAAAAAGTTAAAAAACCTAGTGTATAATCAAAACAAACTTTGATTGTTATTATCATATTAAACATATACATGTATTTAATTAAGAAAAATTATACGCTAACTTAATTTGATGATGTAACACATTTTTCTCGTTCTCTTTGACTTTGTCGTTAGTTAAATTAGGATCTCGGTCTGTCGTTGTGTGTTATAGATGTTTGTTGCTAATGTGTCGTTGACTAAATGATTAATTTGTCGTTTATGAATTATGATGTTACATGTTTACCATTATGCTTATTAGACAATCCTTAATTGTTCATATTCTTCACCTACACTTTTTCATGTCACGTCAACTTTACCAAACACAATACATTTATATTAAAAATAACATAATTCATATTTGAAAACACTAGTGGAATATGTTGAAACTTGAAAAACAAAAGCGTAATACATATTTGAGGACCACCAAACTACTCTTTGTCATATTTGAGGAAAAAAAGAAAAGCATATCTCTACTGATAAAATTGCTAAACATTCTCACATTTTCTCAGTTGAAAGGATTTGTAGGTAAAATTGAAAGGGAAAATAACAATTACTTGATTTCATCTTGTTTAACCAAAGCTATCATACGGTTCTACATTCATGCAAGTATTGCAGATATCTACCAATAAACTAAAACATGATTGACATGTTCTTGAAACGACACGTGGCGTAATCCTTAATCGACATGTGTCTTTTTAATTTATTTATTTTGTTAAATTAGCTTTTTTAGCCAATGGGGTTGGTGGCCCATTGGTAAGGTCTTTGACCTTGAGATGATCCACCTGGGTTCGAGTCCCACTTCTCACATTTGTGAGGGTGGATTAATAGGGTTTTTTTGTTAGGACCAGTTTACTGGTAAACTGGCCAGTCTCCAGTTGCACCTTGGAAACCCAGTGAAACTGGAGACCCAGATGATTTGTTCCGAAATATATTGAAGTCCAGTTGCACCGTACAGTCAACGCAACTGAAGACTTCCTCCAGTTGAGAACTGACCAGTTGAAGAATCCTTCCAGTTGGAGTCGAAGACAACAAGTGGAAGATAGAGAATGACAATGGCAGCGAAGCCCAGTTGACATTCTAGTCAGTTACAAACTGGAGACCGTCAGTGGAAAGCTCTTACAAAGCTTTACACTGATTACGAGGAATTGACTTTTATGCTTTATGTGCTTTTACCCGGATAATAAGATTTATCTTATTATTTAAGTAATAAAAGGTACATAAAGCTGGTTGAGTAAAGTTGCTTTATACTGCGACTTTACACTGCTTTTTAAGGAATTAAATGATATTCCTTAAATGATCTCAACCACATTTGTACGGCCAAAGTTAACATCTCAATGTTAACTTTGCCTATAAATACAAGTCATTGCACAACAAGAATATTAACTTCTTCGAACAACTTCGAAGGAATTCACACTTTGCATACCTGCAATATTCTTGGTGAACTTGTGCAATATTCTCTCAATCGTTAAAAGGAACATTTCACAACTTTAAGTGTTTCGATTGTTTAGAGAAATTCCAAGTGTAGATCAATTGTAGTTCATAGGTTGTTAGGATATTTACATACTTTGTATTATCTTGGTTCCGCAACAACCTTGTAATTTATTTAAAGTTAATAAATAAATTACACTTGAAAATTACATATTGTCTCACCAATTTACTTTAAGTATTTTACTTTATTGCGTTGTTCTTTACTTATTGTCACCTAATAAGTAATCTATCTAGAACTTGGTATATACTCTCTGTAACTGGTCGTCTCCAGTTCAGAGCTTATATTGCAAAGTAACTCCACCATCGACATTGAGGTGTCTTCAGGTAGTACCATCTATTGAGTTGGGACTTACATTTTTCAAGAGTCATGGTTTTCAGGCTTACGTGTAATTTAGGAGTAGCAGTAGAATAGAATGTCGTTCAAAAAAAAAATAGCTTTTTTAGTTTTATATAAATTTAATTTCCTTATTAGACTTAGAATTAAACTCTAACTCTTGGCTTATTAATACAAAATACATTATAACCTTATTTGATTGATCGTTTTCTCATTAATAAATTGTCTTTTTTTCTTTCTCAATTTTCAACTTCTATTACTTATATTAATTATAATAAGTTATTAACATGAAGACTTCAAAAATTTGAGTTTACGATCCGAAATCACAAGGCTATTTGTCATCATCCACTATGTTTACAAGTTCCGATTTTGATGTGGTTCTAAAAATTTAAGGTAAATTCAAAACTCTAACTAAACATATATTATATTTATCATTACTGTTTATTATAATTTAGCTTCGATCATCGATTTACTTTAACCATAATTTATTTCATACTCACGAATCATGTATGAGGCATATTCGAATTTCTTTATACTACCGTACATCGTACGGGTATTAGGACTAGTTAAAAATATAACGAAGACTTAAAACTAGTTGATAAATGATCATACCTACATTATTTTTATGCAATTTGAGATGGTATAACTTATTTTGCGTCCTTCCAACAGCACAATACAAAAGAAACCATACATGCTTAACACACCAAAATTCTAACTAAATGTGTTGCATGCATATAAAATGCCAGTTTTTTTTTGTGGCCAAATTACAATAGTTATAGGATGCTTTGCGGTAATAAGCTTAAAAACATAACAGCACAATATGACTACGTAATTTCAAAATTTAGTTTCAAAAAAGAGCCAACTTAGTCATCAATACTGTGTCCAAATACGAACTTCATATTTAACAAAGTAGAAAAATCTAGTAGTAGAGCGGTGATCTGGTATACAAAAAAAAAAGTACAATATATGTGTATATCATTTAATAATAAACACAAATCTCATGAGATTAACCGAATTGTTACGTTTCATGCTAGCCTGCTAGGGGTTGTCTCTAGTGCCGATAAATCTTAATTCGCTTGGACGGTAGCAATTTCATACAGTATTTAACGTTGCTGCAATCACAAAAAGCTTTCAACAGCCATTTTGATGAACACACGGGATTTGGATGCATGCTATGAAGTCGATTGTGTAGATCCTTCCTCGGTACCATTGCCTTCAACTAGCTGCAAAATCACAGACCCAATTAATCTTAATATGTATACTTGCAATCACCTGGAAACACATTGTCAATTCTAGAATTGATAGTTTTTGAAGAAAATCAACAATCACATCAAGATTCAAGATATAACAAGTACTAATAACAACTGTAGAATAATAATAGAAGGTGACGTTCAAAGATGATATATAACTAACAGAGAGTAAAATTAGATGAAATCATCCGAATGAAGTTTTTTGGCATCTCTACAAATGATTAACAAGATGAAAAATGCAGACTGCATGAGTTATAAGGGTCCCTTATACAGTCATAGAGATGAGAAAACAGGTCGGCCGGCTAAATAAGTAATTTTATATCAGGTCATATTTTGTTGATCCTTAAAGTACTGTCCATATCTTTTTGAACTTTATAAATAACTATACTAAATATGATAACAAAACCCTATTATTCGAATGCCTTATCTAATTCTTGTGAATAAGGTGATTTAAGAGGTAAAGTGTATTTAGGGCACTTCTTATACATACACATTTGCCCCATTTGAGGTGACATATAATATAACCTGGATCAACCCATTTCTGAGTAAATGGGTTGAAAAATGAAACAACATTATTAGAGTTATTCCATACATTCTAGATCACAGCTATCAGATTATGTATCCATACATCGGCTACAAACCACAGTTAAGTATGATTGTATGAATCCACATCTCGGCTAATCGAGGCTTAGAAATATATATCTATACATCAGCTATAATCGAGGCTTAGAAATATATATCTATACATCAGCAGTAATATTGACATACAATCCAGTGAATCCACGATTATATAAATATACATAAATCCATATATCGGCTACTGCTATGAATATTGGCTATCACATTGGCTATGCATCATAATCACTAGTTATAAACATCGGCTATAATTCTTCGGCTTTAAGCACCAGCTTACTCATTGTTGTTTACATATTTTGTAGGTGACAGTATATAATATTTGCAAAGAATTTTTGGGGTGGATTATTATACTTGGTAAGAATGGAAGACTTGTATCATTTTACGTTATTTGGTAGGTACAAGTTTAACTTAAACTGTTGTTAATGATACCGAACCCAATAGATCTAGAAAGCGGTTCATTATGAAGATGAAGGGTCATGCTTCCATATCCTATAAAATGTGACACGCATGATGAATTACGATATTTTAAGAAATGACACAACTCTTGTCCACATAAGCAAAAGATAGAGTAAGATCTTTTACATTTCATGGACTGTTAGCCACTTATTATAATAGAGAGGATGTGAGATGAGTACCAGGGATCCAATTTGCTCATATGCGGCCATTACTTTTGGATCTTCTTCCTCCTCATACCCGATTTGGAGTATCCGTGGTCCATTCACCGACCAGAATGCCCTTCGACCTGCGCCCTGGAACGTCATGAGCAATTAAAAGAGGTGTAAGTCCCAACAAAGTCCCACCAGATATACCAGCCCATGCATTACAAAAGTTTCCCCAGTTAACAGAGAGAGTTTGTGGTTAATATGACCTGCAGAACAATCAAGTAAATAGCCTCTAATGCTTGGACGCGGATTTCAGGGTCATTAACTGGTTCACGCTCAATTGAGAGTGCACTTCCTAGTTCAAGAGGCATTTTAGAAGTATCCTGGTCATTGTACACCTGATGCATGTAACACAGAAACACAAGAGGTTGAGAACTATAGTTAAAGCTTATACAGGATATATAAGTTCTTTTCTTCCAGGCATACATTAGGAAGTAAGAACCTTATGGTTTATTTGAAAAGGCAAGTTCAATGAGTGTCACATTATGAAATATAAGATTGAACATATGAGATGTCACCTTGTTTCCAGCAACAGGTAGAAGTAGAGCTGGCCAAAGGAACTCCGATATCAAAAGCAAATTCTGTAGCTGATTGTCAGCTTCAAAACAGCAGTTCCGAATAGTGCCAGCTACCTATGTAGACAAATGTTAGAAAATAAAAAGTTCAATACAAGCATCATTTCAAGTTTTCAACATTATATAAGTATAATTACAGAAATATATATAGGAGCATGAAAGATCTTTTCTGTTAATGCAACTTTTACTTCTTCATATCCCAAACTAATACTATTCAAGCATTAACTCGGAAATTGAAGATCATCCTTGGTACAAAGATTGCTTTTAAATTTGTAGATTAGTGACATTTGGGTATAAGTTATTTTGTTTCGTGTTATTTGAAAACATGTGGACCAGGACACCTATTTCTGGGCTATAGGGAAAGTGCCGGAGTCAATGGTCAAGAAAAATAAATATTATTCGGAAATTATTACTCTATGTTCAATTTGGGGATTTTTCTTTAATCAAATATAGTTGATTTAGGAGATATAGTAGTTCAATTTTTCTTTAATCAGATATATAAGCATACGATTTGTTCTATCACATAATGAGAAAAAATTCCAGTCTAATTTTCTCAGTAATATTACATTAAAATATCTTCTGAAATATTATTGAACATACCCCTTTCTTCCGTAGTAAGCTTGTGGAGTCAAATTGCCTAACGATTTGTTTCAATAGCCCACGTTTAGGATCTAAGATCAGTAATCTCCCTGCTTTGTTTTTCGAAACATTTACAAGTATGGAACCAACATATCCAAACGGATCATCTGCTCAAATGCAACCAAACAAAATTGATGTAATCAATAATGTTGTCTACTGCGACAACGTTAAAAGCTATAATGAATATGTTCATGGACAAGGACTTCTCAAGCTATATAATACTTGCATTTGTATAATTATTTACGTATTCACCATGTAGGGTTTTTTATTATTAATCTACCGTGTACTTATATCATAGACAATGTTTATGAAACATGGAGCATTATGGAATTTATTATACGATATTAGAAATAGCCAACCACTTATTCAGATTGAATTCAAGCCTTTTGATAGTTTGCAAGATCAACTCAAAATCATTTTTGACAACTAAATAAGTGAATCTATACATAGAAGAGCACGGACCAAACCAATAGTTTCTAAACAAACACAATGAAATAATAAGATAAAAATAATAAATGACGGACCTTTGTTCTCATTGGAAGAAGTGCAGAATGATCTCACAAGTTTCATGACATACAACCCCTGCACCTTATCGTCTCCCACCTAATGAACATATGAAACATAGACAACTATTGAAACGTTTCATCTATGAAAGGTAGTTAAAGCGAAACGAGATGAGCTGGAGGAACCTGAAGCAATGATTCAACACCAGCATCCAGTTGTGTAAGATTAATAAGGAGCATGACCAGCGGTCCTGTAATTTCGCAACCTTGTTTGTATAACATATTCATCGTTACTTTAATTATATCCATTTGAATCATCTTCGCTGCCAAATCAGAGTTTTGGGACAGATTCACTAAAGCTTCTGCGGCTGGTTCACTGACCTCCTGCGCCACGATTATCGACAATTAACCATAATATACCAACAAAAAAAAACCCGACATCCTAACAGTTTACGATGGCTCTAACACGAAAAGAAAAAAGATCAAAACTTTAATATCACGGGTGAAACTTTTTGTGCTTATGGCATGCATACCAAAGATTGAAAGTAGCAAACATAAATATCAGGCAAAACAATATAAAAAGAACATTAGCACCTTCTTTTCGACTAACAGACGAGACAAAGACGGAAGCAATGTGTCTGAGTAGCTAGAAAGCGATTGTAACCCGTCCTCGGAGCCGGTTAACCCGCAAACGATATCAACAGCTGCCTTCTTCACCTGATAAATCATTGAATCATCATTATAAATGTGTATATATATATATACGAGACATATATATATATATATATATATATATATATATATATATATATATATATATATATATATATATATATATATATATATATATATATATATATATATATATATATATATATATATATATATATATATATATATATATATATATATATATATATATATATATATATATATATATATATATATATATATATATATATATATATATATATATATATATATATATATATATATATATATATATATATATATAATATATATATATATAGATCATTATATGATATAACAAGTGAAGGTTAATTTAGTTGTAACAGCAACAAGGATAAAGAATATAGTGATATATGATTGGATTCAGTAAATTAGGGTTTTAGTGTACGTAAGAATAGATAAAATTAGAAGAGGAATAAGAATTAGTTGGTACTTGTGGAGAAGGAGTTGAGAGGAAACCGATTAGTTCTTCCATTTCATTCGCCATCTTTATCTTTTGTTGTGGTTAGCTGACTTGCGTTTCGTACAGCGGCAGCAGCAATTCAAACCCAGATGTGTGTAGGGGTTTAGGCGTTTAGGATTTTGGCTGTTTGCACTCAGCGGTTCAGGTTTGAGATCGAGCGACTCAGAATTAGTTGAAGTAGTTTGAGAAAATAGTAGATTTTTTGAGAAAATGTCCCAAATAGTCCCTGTGGTTTGTCATATTCTCATTTTGCCCCCTGTGATTTTTTTTTGTTGCAACTGGTCTCTGCTTTTTTCGTTTTCGTTGCCAGAAGTCCCTGACACTAACTTCTGTTAAAATTGGCCGTTAAATCCCTCACGTGCATATCACGTGAGGATATAATCGTCTTTTTAACAACAATAGGGACTCTATGTGATAAAAAGAGTTTTTATTAACATTATTTATTTATGTACTTTATATATCTATATATATACTCGATATATATACAATTGATTTCATAACTTGTTTCAATCTTCAATCTGTAAATCCGTTGATGCTTCTTTCTCTATTTCACATCTATTTATGCCTACACACAATAAAATAATCTAGAAATCCTACCAATTTAAGTCCTCTATTGTTGAACCCAATAACCTCTGGTGTTCATCGTGATGAGTCTTCACGATCTGATCCTTCCAACGTTGATTATTTCTTACGAAACAGTTCATCCTAAGATTCTAAAGAAAACCTGGATTCATTGGATTTCGTGGAAACCCTGAACAATGTTGTTGTGATCAAAATCCATATATACTTCAAGTCTTCAAATACTCAAAGAACAAGGTAAATTTACCAAAAACTTGAAGTGAAAATGAAGATATATCTCCTCCTACTTCTTCTTTTGGTTGATTATTGCGTTTGGGCAACATCATTGGGTCAAATTTCATAGAGAAATCAGTGCTATAAAGTTGCACATCAGGTGTTCGATAAAATGCCTCAATGAAAACCATTTTGTTTTCAAGGCTGAATTCAAGAGACTTTCAAAAGGATTTCTAGATATTAGATATATATTGTTAATCAGTGGCAATCATTCAATTGCTTTAAATATTTTTAAGGCCGAAAATTCTAACTCCGTGTCGCTTTTTGGTACTGATAATTATAGCATTAGTGGTGGTGTTGATCATTGTTCCCCTGTTATCATCATCTTCTGGTGTTACTAACACCCACCATGGATTGTTTTAAAGTCCTTTGCGTTTCTTGATGTTTTTTTTTTTTATGTTTTTAATTTGTTATTGCCTCGATAGCTACTTGCCATTCATATTTTCCAATTTGAAAGTGGGACGGTGCCATTTATTGTTTGGAGTTGGTATACTAGTCAATTAATTGGTTTATATTTGTTAAAAATTTCATCTGCTTGTTTACTATGATCATTTAGAGTATGGATTTGGATTTAAAGAATGAGAAAATATAAATTTGGATTTAGAGGTGTGTGTTTGGACGGATTTTGGTGGTGGTGGTGGTGGTGGTGTGGTAGCCGGAAAAAAGGAGGAAGAGGAAGAAGAAGGGTGTTTTTTTTTATCACAAATAGTCCCTGCAATTACAAAATGGACCAAAATGCCCTCACGTGATATGCACGTGAGGGATTTAACGGCCAAATTTAACAGAAGTTAGTGCCAGGGGCTTCTGGCAACGAAAACGAAAAAGGCAGGGACCAGTTGCAACGGAAAAAAAGCACAGGGGCAAAATGCGAATATGACAAACCCTAACACTAACTTCTGTTAAATTTGGCCGTTAAATCCCTCATGTGCAATACACGTGAGGGTATAATCGTCATTTTCAATCGCAATAGGGACTATATGTGATAAAATAAACTTTTAATTAACAATACATATAAATATATCTGTAAATATAGGTGTTTATATTTTATGTATGTGTATTTATATCTTTTAAACAATACGTATACATATACTTATAGATATGTATCTCTATTCAACCACTCATCTATATCTATATGTAGAATCCAAAATATCAAGTGGGTCATGAAATAAACAAATGTTTCAAACACGAACACGACCTGTTAACTAATCGTGTCATTTTTTTCAAACACGAACACGACCTGTTAACAATCGTGTCATTTTTTTCAAACACGAACACGACCTGTTAACAATCGTGTCATTTTTTTCAAACACGAACACGACCTGTTAACAATCGTGTCATTTTTTTCAAACACGAACACGACCTGTTAACAATCGTGTCATTTTTTTCAAACACGAACACGACCTGTTAACAACGTGTCATTTTTTTCAAACACGAACACGACCTGTTAACTAACGTGTCATTTTTTTCAAACACGAACACGACCTGTTAACTAATCGTGTCATTTTTTTCAAACACGAACACGACCTGTTAACAACGTGTCATTTTTTCAAACACGAACACGACCTGTTAACAACGTGTCATTTTTTTCAAACACGAACACGACCTGTTAACAATCGTGTCATTTTTTTCAAACACGAACACGACCTGTTAACAATCGTGTCATTTTTTTCAAACACGAACACGACCTGTTAACAATCGTGTCATTTTTTTCAAACACGAACACGACCTGTTAACAATCGTGTCATTTTTTTCAAACACGAACACGACCTGTTAAGATCAAACACGAACACGACCTGTTAACTAATCGTGTCATTTTTTTCAAACACGAACACGACACGAAAATTAACAGGTGCACCTGTTAAGACCTGTTAAGAAACCTGTTAACATTTATTTTATATAAGTCTTGATTAATACTTAAAAAAAAACCTTAATGATACAAAAATTCTTACAAATCTCAATCAATACATAACGATAATAATCCTTAATATTACAAAAGTTAATAGACATCTTAACTAATACTTGTAAGTCTCAACTCAATAGATAGTACTACCTGAAGACACCTCAATGTCGATGGTGAGGTTACTTTGCAATATAAACACTGAACTGGAGACGACCAGTTGCAGTGAGTGTATACCAAGTTCTGGATAGATTACTTATTATCGTGACAATAAGTAAATAACAATGCAATAATAGAAAGTACTTGTAAAGTAAATTGATGAGACAATATGTATTTTTCAAGTGTAATTTGTTTATTAACTTTAAATAAATTAAAAGGTTGTTGCGGAACCAAGATAATACAAAGTATGTAAATATCCTAACAACCTATGAAATACAATTGATCTACACTTGGAAATTCTCTTGACAATCGAAACACTTAAAGTTGTGAAATGTTCCCTTTTGCGATTGAGAGAATATTGCACAAGTTCACCAAGAATATTGCAGGTTTGCAAAGTATGATTTCTTGTTGTGCAAAGACCTCTATTTATAGGCAAAGTTGACATTGGGATGTCAACTTTGGCCGTACAAATATGGTTGAGAACATTTAAGGAATAACATTTAATTCCTTAAATTGCTGTGAAAAGTTACAGAATAAAGTAACTTTTCTCAACCTGCTTTATGTATCTTTTTGTACTTTATACATAGATAAATCCTTTTATTCGTGTAATAGCACATAAAGCATAAAAGTATTTTCCTCGTAATCAGTGTAAAGCTTTGTAAGTACTTTATACTGATGGTCTCCAGTTTGTATCTTAGTAGAATGTCAACTGGGCATCGCTGCCATTGTCATTCTTTATCTTCCACTTGTTGTCTTCGACTTCAACTGGAAGGATTCTTCATCTGGTCAGATCTCAACTGGAGGAAGTCTTCAGTTGCCTTAACTGTACGCTGCAACTGGACTTCAATATATTTCTGTACAAATCTTCGTAGTCTCCAGATGCAACTGGAGACTGGCCAGTTTCAACCAAACTGGTCCTAACAAATTCTCCCTATTTCCCTGAAATATTGCCAAGTCTTTTTCAGTTATTGTATCTATACAAGTATGAACTGGAAAGACTTGTTCGATTAAATCTATCTAAGTTTTCCAAGGCATTTTTATAGATCAATAAATGCCTTGGGTTTTTCGTTTGAGTTTGTTAGATTTAATCTATTATCTACCTTGTGGTTACAAACTGGTAACTTCATTTATACAAGGAAATGAAATTTACATAAGTTACAGAATGTAAATAAATTACAAGTAGATAAACTGGAAGGAAAACTTAATCAGATGGCCCTTCGCCAGTTCTCCTTCTCTTTGACACTGAAGAGATAGGACGAGAGTCTTCAGGATCAATGTTCAACTTCAGCTCCATATTCTCTTTGTGTTGAATCTTGCCCTTTAAAAAATTGACCCATGCTTTCTCAAACCTATTCTTTTGTGCCTTTGCTTCTAAAAGTTCATCATCTCCACCCATTCCGAGAACCCATATTGCATCACACCAGGATTATCAGTTTTAACTAGTGGCCCTCTAGTATAACTACCTTCAACATGAAAGTACTTGGTGCCTGGCTTGATTGTTACAAAAACACCATTGATTTCCCCACTGTGCTTTCTGGTTGCCATGATCTGGGAATAATAGTTTCTAGCTTCAAATTCATTTGAGATTTTAATAGTCCCAGCTCCAGCAGCCTGCACAACAACCTTGATGTCATCATTTGAGACTTCGCCAGGTGGTTCAAGGAAGGTTCTTAGATCAGCATCTCTGTGCAGTGGTTTTCTTGGTTGAGGGTTCCTTCTTGGTGGATTCAAGACCCTTTTCACAACCTTCTTAGCATTTTCAATTCTTTTCAGAATCCCACTGGCCCGATTCTCTTTAGCCTTCTCCACTGATATATTCAAATTTCTGACATCATGCTCAGCTTCATCATCAGGATAGTGTCTGTCTAGTTCAATATCAAGCATTTCTTTCAACATGCCCACTATCCTTGCATCATCTTTCACTCTGGCATATTCCTCCTTTGTGATTCCCAACAGATGAGCATCACTTATATCAAGTAATTTGATCTTAGCCAGATGTTCTCTGGCTTCAGCTTGGTTTGCTTGTTTCATTTTCTTTCTTTCTTTAATTTGATCTCCAAGCCTTGCCAATCGTTTGCTATCACTTTCTGAGACTGGAGGAAGCAAATCAACATTGCCAGTTTCTAACATCGGTACATCAGTGGCCGGCTGGGCAGATTCATCAGATGCTTTACCTTTACCCTTATCCACATTCCCCCTATCAATCACATCTACATCCTCTTCAACCCTTTGCTCACCAGTTTCAGTACTGGCAGCCACAACCATTTCTCTACCAGATTGACTTCCAGATGGAGTACTTTTAGTTGCAATTGGTGCAAGGACTGCACTTCTTTCCCCCTTGGCAGCATCTAGACCTGCCCTAATGACTTCCCATTCAGAATGGTGAGATGGCAACCGGTCAAGAGGCTGCCATGATTGCAAGTCCTTGCATTCTTTAAATATTGTGCACATCATCCTGAAAGATCTCCACAGATGGTTGGTTTCTTTAGACTGGGTCAGAACATTAGCTGCAACTTGTTGCTGACCAGTTTTCAGTTCATCCAAGGTCTTAGAATCTTCATTCAGACCAGAAACCACCTTTTCCTTCACCTCTTCATCCTTTTTCTTCAAATTTTCTACTTCAGTTGTCAGTTTGTCAATAGACTGAGTGTGAGTTGATACCTGGGTGTTTAATGTATCTATGCTGCCCCTCAACTGGTTAATCTCATTAGTGAGTGGGGCCAGATCAACCTGAGGAGTGGCCAGCTTGGTGATCTCAGTTATCACCCTTTCAATCAGTTGTGTTTCTCTTGCACCCAGCGTATCATCAATTTTCTGACCAACTAAAGTCATCAACTGCTGCCTAAGCTCAGTCACATTTAAACCAGGTTTTTCAACTAATTCTTTAACCTGCTTTTCAATCTCCTTCAAATCAACTTCTGATTGTCTGACGGTATTGCCCAGCAAGTTGGAGATTGAAGTAGTAACTTTGGTCTGAGTGAGGTCGAAGGCTTCCTTTAGAGAAATTGCCAGATTGTTACAGCCTTCGACCAGCTCATTGAGCTTCTTGAATACCAGGTCCTCATTTTCAGCAAACTTGTTAATCCCCAGATCAACAACCTTAGAATTTGTAGTTGTGTCTTTGTTGTATCTGGAGAGGGACTTGGTATTTTTATCAATTGCCTTTTGAACATCCTCCACCCTTTGAATAAGGTTTTGGATGTCGGCTTGGAAAGAGGCAAATTGAGTGTCCAGTGACGGAGGAGAACGTGTCACTGGACCAGCAGCAGCTACCACTGGAGTAACTGGAGGAGGCAAATTGAGAGAAGCCTCCCCAGTTGACATCACAGCAGTTGGGAGAATAATATCAGGAGTGGTGGAAGAAGAAAGGAGAGAAAATTCAAATTGTTAGACATGCTAAGAATGCTCAGGTGTGTCCAACGGCGGCGGTGGTGGTGGCATTTCTCGAAGGAGTGAGAACTGCCCAGATGGTGATGGTGCCATACGTCTGTTTCCAGATATATAGCTGTAAGTGGGAAATGGATTTTCAGTAAGCTCATTTTCTTGAGATGGTAAAATTGAAATTGAAGTATCTGGAGGCGAGACATGAGATGAGGGGTTTTGATCTTGTACAGAAGACTCAAAAATCTCAATGTATGATGCAGTACCTTCAGAATCCGAAGATTCAATAAGGATTTCCTCGTCATTAACACTCATGTCCAGATCCATGAATGTAACTGAGGGCTGACCAGATTGGTCAGTCTCCAGATGACCTTCTCCAGTTTCCTGGAAGGTTGCATCTGTTGGAGGATCAGTTACCGAGGTAACTTCACCAGGGATAGAGGTCATTGGGGTTGCCTCAGTTATAATTGCTCTATCCACAATCATAACATCATCAGCCGTAGAGTTTGGAACCTCAGTCTCCAGCAGTGACTGGCCAGAGACGTTGTCAGTTCGTGCAAGAGAAGTGTCAGAAGATAGGCCGTGGACACTTTGTGCAGACTCTAACTCTAATCTGGGTTGGGGTAGCCCAGTATCATCTTCACCACTCTCTCCTACAGAAATTGCGAGAGTGGCTGCTTGCGGTTGTCCCATTTGACTTTCTCCAGGTTCCTGTTGGGAGGAAACTGGAGGGCTGGTTTGGTTTCTACTGTCAGTGGCAAGTGCTGACTGAGTCCTAGGGCGACGTGTTCTTTTTGCCTTTGGAGCTCCTGAAAGACCTGTTGGGAGGTCTCCAGGGTAGATTGTTGAGGGGACAGACACGCTGGAGCTGGAGGGGTTAGACTGTTGCCCGGGTTCGGCAATGGTCACAATTCCAACAGACGAACCGGTGGGTCCCTCATTGTTTTGAGGCCCGCCCAGTTGTCTTTCCGACTCACCTTGGACTGGTGCATCGGTTTTAGAGAATGCCAGCAACATTCTCTGAGGGGTCTCAACCTCCCCATCGACAGATGTTAGGGAGTCAAGATTCCTCAACAACTCTGGGACAGTGTACAGTGATTGAGTATTATGATATTCCTCACTGCCCAGAAGTTGAAGAAAACAGAGTGACAAATACCTGGAGAAGGGGATGCATAATCCCCTGGAGCCCTTCAGTTTAATTACCAGGCTTCTGAATAAAATATCGGCAAAGTCCACTCTGAGTCCATTCCACAAGCAGTAAGCCATCTCTGCTTGTGTGGAGTTGATCTGGTCCAATCCACAAGTACTCATGGTACATCTTGCGTGGGTTGAGGGAAAAAGACTCGCCGAGGGGAGAATCATGAAGAAAGGCTTGGATTCTCCCGATTAATGTATCGGCGGCTTGAGTCCCTCTCAAACTGGCCATTGGATTGTTTGGATTTAATTTAATTGAAGCAGAATTTGAAGGGGCACCACTGGCTTGTTTGACATTTTGAGATGGATTATAAGGGACTGTAAGCAGATTTACATCCTTACTTCTAGATTTAGGTGACATTTTTGAAAGATATGAATATGAAATTGAGAATTTGGGAATTAGGGTTTTGATTTATGAAACAGAGTGAGGATGCTTCTCATTGATGAAGTCTGGAGTCTGCTTAACATACACTTCTTCTTCCAATGTTCCATTAAGGAACGCACTTTTGACATCCATCTGGAAGACTTTAAACTGCAGATGGGCTGCATAAGCCAGAAATATTCTGATGGCTTCAAGTCTTGCAATTGGAGCAAAAGTTTCATCAAAATCAACGCCCTCTGCCTGACAATAACCCTAGGCAACTAATCTGGCTTTGTTTCTTACAACATTGCCATCTTCATCCATCTTGTTTCGGTAGACCCATCTTGTACCAATGGGTTCTTTCTTTAACCCTGGTGGACAAGGAACAAGTTCCCACACATTATTCCTTTCAAACTAGATAAGCTCTTCTTGCATAGCTTCAACCCAGCTTGGGTCTGCCATAGCCTCGTCAATCTTCTTCGGTTCAATCAGTGATAAGAAGGTGACGTTTAAGCATTGCTCACTGGTGGCTCTTCTAGTCTGAACCCCACTACTTGGATCTCCCACAATCTGTTCAATTGGATGTGCTTGAGTCCATTTAGTGTATTGACTAGGCTGGTGCAAAACAATATCAGTGCAAGTCACCTGGCGATCTTCTTCAGTTGCAACAGCTTCTGGAGGAGGATCAGTCCAAACTATTTCTATATCCTCATCAGAGTCAATGAGGTCACGATTTGCATCATGAAATTCTTCATTAAAAGGCATTTCTTGAAGAACTGGAGAAGTTGGAGTTTGAACTGGTGCTGATATTGGAGTGGCACGTACATCAGATCCAATCACCAGTTTCTGTGGTAGATTGAAACTGATGGAGGGATAAAATGAACTGTCACTGGTGTTGCTCTTCTTCTTAACTGGTTTCAATTGAGCGTAACTGGAAACATCTTCTGGTGAAACAACTGACTGACGAACTTGGTCAGTTTCACCAAAATTTATTGGAACGACTGGAGAAATATCAAGGCTTGATCTCTTGTTAATTGCATTACTAGATTCACCCAATGTGACATGAACTGTCTCGTGAACCTTTTGAAGTCTATAATTATAAACTCTAAAGGCCTTTCGAATATCTGAATAGCCTAAAAATACACCTTCATCAGCTTTTGCATCAAACTTTCTAAGCTGACTGGAATCGTTTAAAATATAAACTGGAAAACCAAATACATGAAAATATCCAATATTTGGTTTGAATACAACCCAACAATATCTGGTGAATTCATCGACCACAACTAGAGTGTACTTCTTTACAGCTCTAGTTTGAACATTCACTGGACCAAAGAGATCCATATGAAGCATGTGAAGAGGTTCAGTGATGCTAAAGTTCTGCCTAGTTTTGAAACTGGCCCTTTTCTGCTTGCCCATCTCACACCCTGGACATGGCTTTTCTTTATTGAAAGAAATCTGAGGTATCCCATCAACCAGTTGTTTGCGAGACAACTTGTTAAAATTTTTGAAATTAAGATGGGATAATCTTTTATGCCACAGCCAGTTGGTGTCCTCATCAGCCTTGGTATAGAAGCACTGCTCTTTTGGAGCTGGTTCCATATCCATGATGTACACATTTCCTTTTCTTGGTGCAACCATCACCACTTTCCAATTCTTGTTAAATATGGTGCCTTAAGCAATATCGAACATAAATCTGTAGCCATCATCACAAAGTTGGCTTACACTGATCAGGTTGTATTTCAAACCATTCACAAATGCAACTCTTTTGAATTCGACCTGTCCGTTATTGAGCACACCATATCCTTCAGTCTTTCCATTTTGATCATCACCAAACGTCACTGCCGGTCCATCTTGGACAGTGAACTCTTCAAGCAGGGGCTTACATCCGGTCATAGTCCGGCCAGCTGCGCTGTCCAGATACCAGATATTCTTCTTTCGATCGCCCTACACACCCACAAAATTCATTAGTTATTTTTGTGAACCCATCTTTTCTTGATGGGTTCACTGGACTTCACTACATAAGTCTCAGCTGATTGTGGTGTTAAACTGAAGACTGCATCTGGATCTTTTTCACCAGCTCCAGGTGCAGGAGTAAAAACGATTGGTATTTGATACTTGCTCCCCTTTTTCTTATCAGATTTTGTTCCAGATGGAACATTCTTTTGTTTTGGTTTTGAGGGGTTTAATATTTTGTTTTTCTTTCAACTGGAGGTGATGAACCTCCTTCCAGATTTTTAATTCTGGCAGTACAACTCTGAACCTGTCTAGACAAAAGTTGGAGTTGACTTTCCAGTTTAGACAAAATATTATTTTCATCAGGCTGCTGAACCTTGGACCTTGGTTCAGTTGGAGTTTTGGTCTTTTGAGTCTTGGGCTCCTTAGACTTTTGAGGTAAAGGCTTGTTACCAGATGCCTTTTTAACTGGAGCACTAGCCTGATTGGCTCCAGGTTTAACCTCAATGGGGGTGGTCTCAATGGGTTTAGTTTTGACAGTCTCAGGTTGATCATATGGAGTTTCAACCCTAAGAGCTGGAGGCAATGCATGAAGATCTGGTATGAGAGCTGCCATTTCAAGATCTCCAGATTTCCATGCATTTTTCTGGGCATCAATAGTTCTAGAAAATGCATCAAAATTCTTTCCAGATGCTTTTACCCACGACTTGATAATCATTTGTTCTTTTTCAAGATCAGATTTTAATTTTTGATTTTCAAGTTCAAAAGCCTCAATTTTCAAAACTGACTCCTTGAGAGCCAACTGGACACTTTGTAAATCATTTAATTGTGGTTTAACATTGTTCAGTTCAGTTAAGATAGTATCCAGATATCTTTCACTGTTTGCTCTAACAGTTTCCACAAAAGCCAAATCACCACTTAATGATTCAGCAAGGTCCAGTTTCAGTTCTGGATCAACCTGGTTGTCATAATCACATACCTTTTTTCAAAATGATGTCCACCCATCTTCAGTGATGACATCTTCCTTTGCCACATGCTGCTGTTGATCTTCCAAGGCCATGAAACACATGTCCCTTTCCTCTTCGTCATCAACTGATGAGTCATCAGAGTACTCCCATTTTCCTCAGTTTGTGCCATCAAGCACTGATCCTTTTCTTTTTCCATGGACAGGAGGGCAATCTGGGCCTTAAGCTTCTTATATTTAGCTTTATAGCTATCATCAGGCCGATTGAAATTTGGGACAGAGGGACCAGTTTGGTTGTTCATCTGACTAGATCTGCATTCCTTCATAAAATGACCTTTCTTACCGCATTTATAGCAGGTAAGATTGGTTTTATCCAGAGAGTTGGAGCTGGAAGCATTGTTTGGGCCATTAAATCTTTTTGATTTATGCTTAAACCTATTAAAGGTTTTAGCAATCATGGCTACCAGATCATCATCGTCAGTTTCATCACAACCATCACTGATTTCAGTGGTCAGTCCAGAGTTCAAGAAACTGTTTAACATCTCCTTCATTGAGTGTGACTTGACACTCACTGCAGACATTAAAGCAGCACAAGGTCGCTCAGTTATGCTAGCAACCTTGGGACTCTGTGCATGGTTCATGGCATCCTGCTCAGCCACCAGTCTTGCTGCATTATTATCTTCAGTGAATCTGAAGGCTCCATAGAGCGATGCAAGAGTGTGACGTGCAGGGTTTTACCTTGTCTTAAGACAAGAACCATATTTTCCCATTTGGAAGGAAGAATATCACAAAACTTCTCAAGAAGAATATCCTTATCCTTCTCAACACCTAAGCCTCTCAACTGATTAATGAGGCTAGAAAACCTGGTGTAGGTACCAGTTAGACTTTCATTGGGAAGAGTAAAGAAGGATTCATACTTCTTGTTCAGGGCTACCTTTCTGGTGACAATGGTATCATCACCTCCTTCAAACTGAATGACTAATTCATCCCACATTGCTTTGGCACTGGGAACAACACAAGTGTTGGAATTAAGTCTTCAGGGACAGCTCCAAGGATCATGTTCTTGAGTCTGGTGTTCAGATCTACAAGTCTACGATCCTCATCAGACCAGTGGTCTTCGAGCTTTTCTCTGGAACCTCTTCTTCCAGTAAGATCTAGCAGAGGACTTACCCCAAGAGACATGGGTATATATGGTCCATCCTTAAGGATTTTCAACATATACCTCTCTATCCCACCAAAATGCAAGAGCATTCTGGCCTTCCATGTACCAAAGGTCTCACTATTTCCATCAAATTTGGGAACATGAGTGTTAGAATAATGTACATGGACATGGTTTGGGGCAGTAGGAGGAGGAGGGTTTGTATTAACATTTTGAACAGGTGGTGTATTAACATTTAGAGGGTTTTCACCTTGACCAGAACCATCCCCACCTTCAGTAGTAGTCATCTAAGCAGATATAGGCAAGTATATTAGTCTTCTGCTCTGATACCACTTGTAAGTCCCAACTCAATAGATGGTACTACCTGAAGACACCTCAATGTCGATGGTGAGGTTACTTTGCAATATAAATACTGAACTGGAGACGACCAGTTGCAGTGAGTGTATACCAAGTTCTGGATAGATTACTTATTATCGTGACAATAAGTAAATAACAATGCAATAATAGAAAGTACTTGTAAAGTAAATTGATGAGACAATATGTATTTTTCAAGTGTAATTTATTTATTAACTTTAAATAAATTACAAGGTTGTTGCGGAACCAAGATAATACAAAGTATGTAAATATCCTAACAACCTATGAAATACAATTGATCTACACTTGGAAATTCTCTTGACAATCGAAACACTTAAAGTTGTGAAATGTTCCTTTTTGTGATTGAGAGAATATTGCACAAGTTCACCAAGAATATTGCAGGTTTGCAAAGTGTGATTTCTTGTTGTGCAAAGACCTCTATTTATAGGCAAAGTTGACATTGGGATGTCAACTTTGGCCGTACAAATATGGTTGAGAACATTTAAGGAATAACATTTAATTCCTTAAATTGCTGTGAAAAGTTACAGAATAAAGTAACTTTTCTCAACCTGCTTTATGTACTTTTTTGTACTTTATACATAGATAAATCCTTTTATCCGTGTAATAGCACATAAAGCATAAAAGTCTTTTCCTCGTAATCAGTGTAAAACTTTGTAAGTACTTTACACTGATGGTCTCCAGTTTGTATCTGAGTAGAATGTCAACTGGGCTTCGCTGCCATTGTCATTCTTTATCTTCCACTTGTTGTCTTCAACTTCAGCTGGAAGGATTCTTCATCTGGTCAGATCTCAACTGGAGGAAGTCTTCAGTTGCGTTAACTGTACGCTGCAACTGGACTTCAATATATTTCTGGACAAATCTTCGTAGTCTCCAGCTACAACTGGAGACTGGCCAGTTTCAACCAAACTGGTCCTAACAATACTAATCATATATCAAATCATAATATCAATTATTAGTATTTTTTATATGTGTATAACCTTAACAGGTCTTAACAGGTCTGCACCTGTTAAGACACGAATCTTAACAGGTCTTAACAGGTCTCGGACCTGTTAAGACACGAAACCTGTTAAGGTCAAACACGAAACCTGTTAAGAACAGGTCGTGTCGTGTCGTGTTAACAGGTTTCGTGTCAAAATTGTCGGCTTAGTTGTGTCACACTCCGACTAAGGCGGAAAACTCGGGATGCAACTTATAGCACACGCGTCATGGATGTCACACCCCGTTGTAGCGGAAATACAGGGTTAACAAAGAATTGCATACTAATCAGAAGGTTAATAGAAATTACATCCATTTATACCAATACAAGTCAAAACAAGTACAGTCGTTCCAAGTGTGGACCCCAAAATACGGATACAAGCCATCCTCATTTGGAACTGGGCCCACAGAAATACAAGTTATATAAATTGGACAGTCAAATACAATTAAAGCCAAAAGCATGAGAATCCTCAATGTCTGATGCTAATTGTACGTCCAAAGTTCAAAAGATGGCTTCAAAATGCCATATACGCTTCCAAATACTTACTGATGGTTCCCTGAAAAGCATGAAATTTGAGAGGATCAACTATCGAAATAGTTGGTGAGTTTACAGTATGTTTGACCAAATGTTTATTCGTCATTGATACAACACAATGACATATAGTTATAAAAGACCAAACAGTCAGTATATCTAAATCTGACAACACTTTTATAACAAGACAGCCAGTATATCTAAATCTGGACACATCTTATATCACGTCAATCAGTATATCTAGATCTGATGACAGCATATGCCTCGCACAGGATTTCCCTTCAACAATGGGGTGCGGACCATAACCTCGCACAGGATTTCCCTTCAACAATGGGGTGCGGACCAGAACCTCGCACAGGATTTCCCTTCAACAATGGGGTGCGGACCAGAACCTCGCACAGGATTTCCCTTCAACAATGGGGTGCGGACCATAACCTCGCACAGGATTTCCCTTCAACAATGGGGTGCGGACCAGAACCAAGACAGTCGAGATATCTAGATCCGACAATACAATCAATAGGGGAAAACATTTTAGTTTGTCAAACACAAGAAACCATTTAATCAGCCATCACACGGCAATTCAACGTCATTCATTCAACATTTAATAAATGACACGTATACACATTTTCGACAGCCCAACATGGCAAATTTAAGTCAAATGATTTAAGCATCCATATCACATGGCATACACAAAAACAATCATTTATTTAAACAAATAGTGTATACAACAGTACATGCTTTTCAGGCCCAAAGTAAAAGGAAAAGGGCGCCATAAACTCACCTTAGCAGTCTACGAGCTAAAGAATGAGTAGTCCGAGAATATGAGCAGTCTAGTCTCCACGTCTATCCAAAACCTAGGATAAAAGTACCAATGGTGAGGATCAAATCTCACGACGACAAGTATCCTACGTACCACTACTTAGCTATCAATCCTAGAATGCCTTTACCGAGAATGTGATTCAATGTTTAATATTATTTGACTCAAGTTCGTCTTTTATTACTAAATTTGAATGAAAAGTCAAAAGTTCCAGCCAGTTACCACTGCGCCGCAGTGAGCCAGAACTATGCTCACTGCGCCGCAGTGGGCTAAATGAACAAAAGGGCCGAGAAAAGACACTGCGCCGCAGTGAGCCATCGCCAAGCTCACTGCGCCGCAGTGAGCTAAAAATGCACAACCAGCCCTAGCCACTGCGCCGCAGTGGGGCTAAGCCCATGCCACTGCGCCGCAGTGAGCTAAATGAACAAAAGGGCCGAGAAATGACACTGCGCCGCAGTGAGCTATATGAACAAAAGGCCAGAAGCACTGCGCCGCAGTGAGCTAAATGAACAAAAGGGCCAGAATGCACTGCGCCGCAGTGGCTAAGCCCATGCCACTGCGCCGCAGTGGCCTCATTCTGCAGCCAGCACCAGCAGGTGCAATTATGCAGAGAAGCCCAAATCGTTTTTCGACTAAATTCCTTTCATTAAAACAAGTTTCAACAAGTGCAATAGACCTGGAAACATACCATTTCGCCAACCATTTCGTCATTTCAATCATTTTGATATCAAAACCAAATTCTAAGCCAAAACCTAATTAAATTTCCATGAACCCTAATTTACATAACAATTTAAAGCCTCTAATTCCGTTTACAAAACTAAAACCAACCTTTAAATGAATTTAAATCGAATCAAAAGTTTGAGAAAGATGTTTACTTACCAAAAATTGATGTTCTTGAGGTAAAGATGAAGATGGTGATGATAATGATGCTCAAAACCCTAAATTATTATAGAAAGATGATTAATTTGCTTTGATTCCCCTTTGATTTCTCCTTGCCAGAAATGATTTAGAGTGTAAGGTGAAATGTGTGTGTGTCGACAGGCAAAGAAAGAAAGAAAAGGAGGGAAGTGTTTGGTTGTTTGATTGTTGTTAAATTCTCAGCCACAATAAACATTTCGGCCCATGTGGCCCTAAATGGGATATTTCCAATACCCTTAATTTGGTAAAATGCTTACGATTAAATACCGTTTGACCAAAAGTTTAAAAATGTAAAATAAAGGTATCTTCCCTCGTCTCATTTTTAGTCAAGACAAGCAAATAAAGTTTCGTCAAAGGGAACTTTATAATATTAAGTCTAGACAGTCTAATTATCTTGTACAAGACATAACCTTTAAATATTAATTTAAAGTTATTTTTAAAGACTCGGCATTCGTCTAGATAGCTAATAGTCTACGTCATCAAGATACGTCTATTTTGACTAAGTCAAAAGTCCAAAAGTCTAATAAGTTCCACGTCAAATGACTGTCTAATTGAGATTAGGACTAACCCGATGTTAATTAATTACGAGTTGTCACAGCATCCCCGACTTCTAAGGATTTCGTCCCGAAATCAAGTCTTGCTCAGTAAAAAGATGAGGATAGTTATTCCTCATAAAGTCTTCACGTTCCCAAGTCAAGTCGGGACCATGTTTTGAGTTCCAACGAACTTTGACCAATTTGATACGACTGCGTCTAAGTTGTTTGAGCTGTTGGTCTAAAATTTCAACAGGTTCTTCAACGAATTGAAGAGAGTCAGTCACTTGCAGCTCTTCGACAGGTACGACTAAAGTCTCATCAGTCAGACATTTCTTAAGATTCGAAATGTGAAATGTGTGATGAACATGTTCTAGCTCCTTAGGTAAATCGAGCTTGTAAGCCACGGAACCAATTCTTTGAACAATTTCGAATGGTCCGATATAACGAGGACTAAGTTTCCCTCGTACGCCAAAACGTGCAGTGCCCTTCCAAGGCGACACTTTCAACATGACTTTGTCTCCCACTTGGAACTCAAGTGGCTTCCGTCTACGGTCGGCATAGCTCTTTTGGCGATCTTGAGCTGCCTTCAGCCGTGCCCTAATTTCAACAATTTGATCAGTAGTCTTTTGAACTAGTCCATATTTAAACAAACGACGTTCTCCAGCATCAAGCCAACAGACAGGAGATCTACACTTTCGTCCATATAAAGCCTCATAAGGCGCGCATTTGATGCTAGTGTGATAGCTGTTGTTATATGAAAATTCAGCTAACGGCAAAAAGGTATCCCAACTACCTTTGAAGTCAATGACACATGCCCGAAGCATGTCTTCTAAAGTCTGGATGGTACGTTCACTTTGTCCGTCCGTCTGTGGATGGTAAGCCGTACTCAGGTGCAATTGAGTGCCTAGGGCGTCTTGAAAATATCGCCATGATTGTGAAGTGAAACGACCATCACGGTCAGAGATAATAGACAAAGGAACGCCATGAAGAGATACAATCCTTTCAATGTATATTTGAGACAATTTCCTTATCTTCCAGTTCTCCCGAATTGGAATGAAGTGAGCAGACTTCGTCAATCGGTCAACAATGACCCAAATAGTATCGTAACCCTTCAAGGTTCGAGGTAACTTCGTAATGAAGTCCATAGTAATTTGTTCCCATTTCCAGTCAGGAATTTGGGGTTGTTGGAGCAGCCCAGAAGGCTTTTGGTGCTCCGCCTTGACCATTGAACAATTTAGACATTTTGAAACATAAGTGGCGATATCTCTTTTCATACCAGGCCACCAATAAAAATCCTTTAACCCATGGTACATTTTGTCAGCACCAGGATGGATTGAATACTTAGATCGATGACTCTCGTTCATCAAGAGTTCTCTAAGTCCATTATACTTGGGAATCCACACCCTGCCCTTGACATGTCGGATCCCATCACCATCCAATTCAAATAACCGTTCAGCATTCCACAATGCTTCCTCCTCGATACGCCCTGGCCGTAGGGCTTCGTTTTGATCGTCTAAAACTCTATCCCTTAAGGATGAGCCAAGGTAAGAACTTGCTCTTGTTATGACAGATAGTGAAATTCTATCTTTTCGACTTAACGCGTCAGCAACGACATTTGCTTTACCGGGATGATACTTGAGTTCACAATCATAATCACTGAGTAATTCTACCCATCTTCTTTGTCGCATATTCAGCATTTTCTGATCGAAGATATGCTGAAGGCTTTTGTGATCTGTGAATACCGTACACTTTGTACCATATAAATAGTGCCTCCAAATCTTTAAGGCAAAAACAACCGCTCCGAGTTCAAGATCGTGGGTTGTATAGTTCTTTTCGTGGGTTTTGAGCTGTCTAGAAGCGTAAGCAATGACCTTACCTTCCTGCATAAGTACACATCCCATGCCCTGATGTGATGCGTCACAGTATACCACGAAATTTTCAACTCCATTTGGTAATGCTAAAATAGGAGCATTACAGAGCTTGTCTTTCAACATTTGAAATGCTTCTTCCTGGGCATCCTGCCAAATAAATTCCTTGGCCTTTTGAGTTAACAACGTCAACGGTTGAGCAACTTTTGAGAAGTTCTCAATAAATCTCCTGTAATATCCAGCCAGCCCAAGAAATTGACGGATTTCTGTCGGAGTCTTAGGGGCTTCCCACTTCTTTATCGCCTCTATCTTAGATGGATCTACGTGGATCCCATCCCTGTTCACTACATGACCCAAGAAGTGTACTTCCCTAATCCAGAATTCACATTTTGAGAATTTCGCGTACAACTTCTGATCCTTGAGCAGTTGCAGAATGGTTCTCAGATGACCTTCATGTTCGTCTTTATTCCTTGAGTATATCAGTATGTCGTCAATGAATACAATGACAAACTTGTCAAGATACGGTCGACATACTCGATTCATTAGGTCCATAAACACAGCAGGTGCATTGGTTAAGCCAAATGGCATAACCAAAAACTCATAATGCCCATAACGAGTTCTGAAAGCTGTTTTAGGAATGTCTGTTTCTCTGACTCTGAGTTGATGATACCCAGACCTGAGATCGATCTTGGAAAAGTGCGATGCACCTTCCAGTTGGTCAAATAAGTCGTCAATACGAGGCAAAGGGTACCTGTTCTTGACAGTCAACTTGTTCAATTCTCTGTAATCAATACACATCCGCATAGAGCCGTCTTTCTTCTTCACAAATAGGATTGGAGCTCCCCAAGGTGATGAACTTGGGCGAATTAGTCCTTTAGCTAACAACTCTTGAAGTTGTTCGGATAATTCTTGCATTTCTGACGGCGCAAGACGATAGGGTGCCTTGGCCACGGGTGCAGCTCCAGGGACTAATTCTATTCCAAACTCAACTGGTCTGTGAGGTGGAAGTCCCGTCAAATCTTCAGGAAAAACTTCTGGAAAATCTTTAACTACTGGGATGTCTTGAATGTCTTTACCCTTCGGCTTCCTTTCAACAACTAGTGCCAAGAAGGCAGGGTATTCTTTTTGTAAATATTTATTCGCCTTTATCGCCGATACTAAAATCAATTCCTTCCCTGACTTGTCTCCTTGCACTATTAGGGTTTCGTTATTCTGAAGGGGTATTCTAACAATTTTCTCATGACAACTTATATTAGCTCTAACCTTAGACAACCAGTCCATACCAACAATCACATCAAAACTGCTTAGTCCTATGGGGATTAGGTCAATTTTAAAAGTTTTGCCAGCTAATACCAAACTACAATCTACTAAATGATCTCTAGCAATAAATTTTTGACCGTTTGCATATTCGACAACATAAGTATCTTTCATAGGGATAGCTACTATACCAAATCGAGACTTAAATTCTAAGGATATGAAACTTTTATCAGCACCGGAGTCGAATAATATAAAAACATAATGATTATTGAGTATAAATGTACCTATCACAACGTTGGGATCACGTCGTGCATCAGCAGCATCCAAAGCAAAAACTCGGCCTCTACCTCGGCCTCCTTGATTTCTAGCTTGGTTGTTCCCCACATTGTTCCTTACTGGAACTATAGCATTATTGTTCGGGTTCAGATTGAGTCTTGGACACGCTGGTCGGAAATGAGTTTCACTTCCACACTCGTAGCATTGATTAGGTACTTTCTCCCTACAGGATTTTGCCTGATGTCCTATCTTCTTACAACGGTAGCAAGCGGGACAATTCCCCATGTGATGAGTGCCACATCTGTTACATCTTGTGTCTGCGCCGGGGTACCTCTTGATATCTTGTGGGACCACTGCAAAGTTTCTGGCAGCTTTAAACCTCTTGCCATTCCCACCGTTTCCAAATCCACTACCGGAGGCTTGATCGTTCCTTCTCTTGACCACTTCAGTTCCAACAGAAGAACCAGTGGTTCTTTTCAAGTCTATTACCATCCGATTGGTTGCACTAACTGCCGCCTGTAAAGTCATGGGGTTAAAAGCTGCTACCAGCCTTCGGATATCTGGTGACAATCCATAACAGTATCTTTCAACTAACTTCTCCTCCGTATCCACCATACGAGGAACTAGCCTTGTCAGCTCATGAAAACGAGTAGTGTATTTCTCGTTGTCTAGCCCAACCATGTTATGATTCCAAAATTCGCCTTCCATCTTCTGTACTTCCTCCCTAGGACAGTATTTTTCCATCAACATACTTTTAAAATCAAACCAAGGTATCCGATTAGCTTGGTCTCGACCTCGGGTCCTAACCTGTTCGTTCCACCATGATAGAGCGTGCTTTTGAAGTTGAGTGGAAGCATATTCCACTTTGTGCTCTTCGGCACAACGACTAATATGAAGCACCGCCTCTATGCTTTCTAGCCAGTTGATTAGACCTACCGGACCCTCTGTACCATGAAATTCTTTTGGTTTACAATAGGTAAAGGTCTTGTAGTCACCCACTCGAAGTTGAGCTCGAGGAACAACTTGCTCAGCAGTAGGTTCAACATTGTTACTATTATCAGTATGATGATTATTATTTGCGTTCATGCTTGCCGTGATCTGAGCAACTAAGGTAGGCATGGCGGCCAACAGTTGCTGCGTCACAAATGCTGCCATATTATTATCCCCGCCAGTAATTGGGGTAGGTCCAGGACCAGTGTTCACCTGGACAGGAGCAGTTTCTGGTTCTTGCTGGATTACAGGTTCTTCCTGTTCAGCTTCATTATTTAAAGGAGTGGATCGAGTAACTCTCTTTGGTGCATTTTTCTTGACTGGAGCCTTTTTCTGAACCTTGCTTTTCGTCTTAGGAGCCATAAGTCTAAGATATGAACAAAAATGTCATTTAGAGATTTCCTTGATAGGTTAAATAGAAAGTATCTTTGCAAGACAGATGACAGTACAATGCAAGTCACAAATTGCTGACTTGTATGAATTCATGTACTAGACAAGACAGGAAAAATATGAAAAGTCATATTTCTAGAGCTAAGAATAAGCAGTTGACATAGTCTGAACAAGTAAGTAAGCCAAAAGACAATCGTATTTCATTGATGTTCAAAATTTTACATAGTCAGGTATGTACAGTCCAAAAACATGTGGGAAACTTCATCCACAATGATAGACTACTTAGTCGGAGCAATACGATTTATAGACACGTGGGAAATACATCCACCAAAAGATTACAACTCAAAGTACAGAAGTACGAGTTGTTATAAGTTCTAGGCTTACAATACAGAAAGACATATTACAAAATTACATCTTGCAAATAACAACGACTAGCAAAGCCACCACCAAAACCACCACAACAGACAGTATCCAGATCAACCTCCCAATAGTTTCCTCCGCCTGATGATAAGCTCCAGACAACGCCTGAGCTTGATTCTCTAATTTCTCCCTTGTACAGATGAGGGAATTGTTCATCCTTGACAATTGTCGGCGATAATATTCTGACCTATCAGCTGCAGATGCAACTGGCATAACAGCACTTGGGTTGTAGACAGGCGCTCTGGAGGGACCCGCAGCATACGGATCTCCCTGAAGGAAAGAAAGTCCAAGTCCACCGTTGCCCTGAACTGGTGCAGAAGGACCAGGAGCATAAGGGTCTCTAGGAGCATAAGGCAAATGAGCTCCCTCGGTAGTCCTCCTCTGATATGGAGATACCGGTGTTACAGAAGATTGAACATGGATAGACACATGTTCGCCTCCAGATTCACTGGAAGATGAAACAAGGTTGATAGGGCGTGATTCATTGCCCGATTCCTCCATTGGTTCCTCTTCATAGGAGTCAGGAACATAAGGAATGGAGTTTGTTATGACAGGAACTGGAGGTGTACAAGGTACAACAGCATTTGAGCTAACTCCATCCGACATGACTAGTCTGAAAAGATAGTCAAAGAATCCATATAAGTCAAATGGATAAGGCAGTACGTCTCAAATGGATGATACAGTACGCAATGAGTTTTAAAGAAATCTTTGTCTAGATTACACACATTTGGTTTGGGTTTCTATTACCAACATATTTGAAATGCTTATATATAGGGTCACCCGCAGCCTTCCCACCACATTTTAAATATGCTGTTAATATAATCCAAACTATCACGTATATAATCCTTATGCATACACATACGATTTGAGTTTCTATTCCTAACATACCTTCAATGTTTATATATAGGGTCACCCGCAGCCTTCCCACCACATCTACAGTATGTTGTGAATATAGCTCAAACCATAACGTATATACAGAATCTAAGATATTTATTTCGAGCCTTATATTATTTTACATAATCGGGACGTAGTTGATCAAGTTAGGTCTAATTATAGACAAATAATATAACTCCTGAAATAAGTATCCTAAACCTAATTAGACTTAGATTCCCTTTTTGAAACGAATGGCTATAGATTGAGTTATTCACGAGGAATAACTCCGTATTCACTATAACCTGGTCTCTGATACCAATTTTTGTCACACCCCGTTGTAGCGGAAATACAGGGTTAACAAAGAATTGCATACTAATCAGAAGGTTAATAGAAATTACATCCATTTATACCAATACAAGTCAAAACAAGTACAGTCGTTCCAAGTGTGGACCCCAAAATACGGATACAAGCCATCCTCATTTGGAACTGGGCCCACAGAAATACAAGTTATATAAATTGGACAGTCAAATACAATTAAAGCCAAAAGCATGAGAATCCTCAATGTCTGATGCTAATTGTACGTCCAAAGTTCAAAAGATGGCTTCAAAATGCCATATACGCTTCCAAATACTTACTGATGGTTCCCTGAAAAGCATGAAATTTGAGAGGATCAACTATCGAAATAGTTGGTGAGTTTACAGTATGTTTGACCAAATGTTTATTCGTCATTGATACAACACAATGACATATAGTTATAAAAGACCAAACAGTCAGTATATCTAAATCTGACAACACTTTTATAACAAGACAGCCAGTATATCTAAATCTGGACACATCTTATATCACGTCAATCAGTATATCTAGATCTGATGACAGCATATGCCTCGCACAGGATTTCCCTTCAACAATGGGGTGCGGACCAGAACCTCGCACAGGATTTCCCTTCAACAATGGGGTGCGGACCAGAACCTCGCACAGGATTTCCCTTCAACAATGGGGTGCGGACCAGAACCAAGACAGTCGAGATATCTAGATCCGACAATACAATCAATAGGGGAAAACATTTTAGTTTGTCAAACACAAGAAACCATTTAATCAGCCATCACACGGCAATTCAACGTCATTTCATTCAACATTTAATAAATGACACGTATACACATTTTCGACAGCCCAACATGGCAAATTTAAGTCAAATGATTTAAGCATCCATATCACATGGCATACACAAAAACAATCATTTATTTAAACAAATAGTGTATACAACAGTACATGCTTTTCAGGCCCAAAGTAAAAGGAAAAGGGCGCCATAAACTCACCTTAGCAGTCTACGAGCTAAAGAATGAGTAGTCCGAGAATATGAGCAGTCTAGTCTCCACGTCTATCCAAAACCTAGGATAAAAGTACCAATGGTGAGGATCAAATCTCACGACGACAAGTATCCTACGTACCACTACTTAGCTATCAATCCTAGAATGCCTTTACCGAGAATGTGATTCAATGTTTAATATTATTTGACTCAAGTTCGTCTTTTATTACTAAATTTGAATGAAAAGTCAAAAGTTCCAGCCAGTTACCACTGCGCCGCAGTGAGCCAGAACTATGCTCACTGCGCCGCAGTGGGCTAAATGAACAAAAGGGCCGAGAAAAGACACTGCGCCGCAGTGAGCCATCGCCAAGCTCACTGCGCCGCAGTGAGCTAAAAATGCACAACCAGCCCTAGCCACTGCGCCGCAGTGGGACTAAGCCCATGCCACTGCGCCGCAGTGGCCTCATTCTGCAGCCAGCACCAGCAGGTGCAATTATGCAGAGAAGCCCAAATCGTTTTTCGACTAAATTCCTTTCATTAAAACAAGTTTCAACAAGTGCAATAGACCTGGAAACATACCATTTCGCCAACCATTTCGTCATTTCAATCATTTTGATATCAAAACCAAATTCTAAGCCAAAACCTAATTAAATTTCCATGAACCCTAATTTACATAACAATTTAAAGCCTCTAATTCCGTTTACAAAACTAAAACCAACCTTTAAATGAATTTAAATCGAATCAAAAGTTTGAGAAAGATGTTTACTTACCAAAAATTGATGTTCTTGAGGTAAAGATGAAGATGGTGATGATAATGATGCTCAAAACCCTAAATTATTATAGAAAGATGATTAATTTGCTTTGATTCCCCTTTGATTTCTCCTTGCCAGAAATGATTTAGAGTGTAAGGTGAAATGTGTGTGTGTCGACAGGCAAAGAAAGAAAGAAAAGGAGGGAAGTGTTTGGTTGTTTGATTGTTGTTAAATTCTCAGCCACAATAAACATTTCGGCCCATGTGGCCCTAAATGGGATATTTCCAATACCCTTAATTTGGTAAAATGCTTACGATTAAATACCGTTTGACCAAAAGTTTAAAAATGTAAAATAAAGGTATCTTCCCTCGTCTCATTTTTAGTCAAGACAAGCAAATAAAGTTTCGTCAAAGGGAACTTTATAATATTAAGTCTAGACAGTCTAATTATCTTGTACAAGACATAACCTTTAAATATTAATTTAAAGTTATTTTTAAAGACTCGGCATTCGTCTAGATAGCTAATAGTCTACGTCATCAAGATACGTCTATTTTGACTAAGTCAAAAGTCCAAAAGTCTAATAAGTTCCACGTCAAATGACTGTCTAATTGAGATTAGGACTAACCCGATGTTAATTAATTACGAGTTGTCACAATGGATATTACGTAGAGTAACTAAATGAATACTCAAATTAACTCACATTTCATTAAATTCAGACATAAACATACAACATAGAATCATTATCCAACAAAGCATAAATAAACTCCCGCGCAGGGGAAAGATCGCTTAGGCATAATGCCATAGTCTAAACATAAAGCAACAACAATCACATAAGATATGCAGCTCCAAATCCTAGTCTGAGTCTGCTAAAGGTCACCATGCTATGCTCCTTAGCCACCTCTATCATGAATAACTCGCACACCTGAAAGGATACTCAAAAGTGTCAACACAATGGTTGGTGAGTTCGTAGGTTTGAAATCATGCTTGTTTACTTGAATCCGTTTGTGCCGTTAAGTATGAATACGAGGGTAACAATGTATGAATACGTATAAGCGTGCCCTTGCAGTCATAGAAATGACCTAGCTAGAATGAATCCCAATATGAAGCCGCTTACGGTCATAGACATGACCTAGCTAGCACACACAGACAGTGGTAGCACACACAGGGATAGGTACAGGGCACTATCGACCACATAAAGCACACACAGGGATAGGCACAGGGCACTATCGACCACATAAAGCACACACAGACAGTGGTAGCACACACAGGGATAGGCACAGGGCACTATCGACCACATAAAGCACACACAGACAGTGGTAGCACACACATGGATAGGCACAGGACACTATCGACCACATAAAGCACACACAGACAATGGTAGCACACACAGGGTTAGGCACATGGCACTATCGACAAAGCACACACAAGGTATCATGCAATACAGTCTATAATCGACAAAACAATAGAGAATCCATAGTGTAACCGAATATGAAATCAAGTATGTATCCAAAATGTGAAACCGATTATGTATTCAAAATATGTAGTCATAAGTGTATCCAAAATATGTAATCACAAGTGTCTCCAAAGCATGTAATCATAAGTGTATTCAAAATATGTAATCATAAGCGTATCCAAAATTAGGTTGCCACAATACCATATAGTATCAAATATATATATGTTTTACCAGAAAACAGTTTGTATCCTTTCAGCCCCATGAAAACATGTGAAAAGGGGACTACGAAACTCACCTGAATGCTCAGCAACTAGTACAGTACCAAATAAATCTGTAAGCTGTATAACCCGTACTCCTTAATCTGTTTTAAAGTTACAAGGTATCAATTTACGTTTCTAGATACAAGTGTTTCACATCGTGCCGTCAAGTTCCCTTTAGTTTGAAAATACGTTTTGAGTTTGACCCATAATCTTCATACATAGTCAATCCTTCCATGTTGTTTAATCTAAGTTCATGAAACGAAGTTCAAATGGAAACGAGGTTCAAATGGTGAAACGAGGTTCAAATGGGAAACGAGGTTCAAATGAGAAACGAGGTTCAAATGGTGAAACGGGGTTCAAATGGGAAACGAGGTTCAAATGGTGAAACGAGGTTCAAATAGGCAGTAACGTGTTTGGCTAAATTTTCAAGGAAGGCAAATCCTATACTTCTTTGTTTTAGTATTTTTAAAGCATGGGATTAATTTCTATTATTACCATTAGATTCACTAAGTGTATAGAAGCATCATAACAAGAGTTTAGACCTGATTTCTTACAAAAATTAAGTGACCCATTTGTATTTCATTTTATACCCAAAAAGTCTCACAAAAATTATCAAAACTCAAGCTTTTGTTAATGGGTTTCAACCAAACTTTAGTATATGCTATAAAACATGATTACAAACGATTTGAACGTAAAAATCATGGAACTTGACGTGTGTGATGAGTGTATTAAAATAAATCCGAAAATTAATAAATAACATAACATAACAATAGGTGTTGTGATTATACCTTGATTTTGTAAAAATCAAACTTTTAGATGATGATTTGATAACTAAAAACACGATTTGAATGCTAAATCTAACAACAAAAAGCTTTGATTTTGAAGAATTTCATGTGTGTGTGTTTTGAAGGTGAAACTAGTAGGTGTAGAGATATTTTTAGGTGAAAGGTGGTGAATGAGGGTTTGGGAGGAAGAAAGAGATTATTTATATGGAGGGGTAGAATGAGCAACTTGACATAATTAGTCCCTCCCCACTATAAGCTTACATCGTTCATCCTTTTCCACTTGATTGTACAACATTATTTCTCAAGTTATATATAAATATGTCGTGACACATCACTATTTCCCAAACTTCTACCTTAATAATTAATAAATAATAAAAAGTCGTCGATTTTTAAGTCACGGGTGTTATAGGTTGACATTTGAAGTAATGACCATCACATATAATTAGTTATTTCTCCTGATTTAAACATGAACAATAGTGCTTTGGTGAATTCAAGCGTATGTTTGGTCGATTTACATTTGAATGTTATTTATTTATTTATTTATTTATTTTTATCGCTGATATTTAATTCTTTATCTATTAATACTATTTTATATTATTATTAGGATTATTCTTACTATTTTTTTGAAGTATATTAGCAGTAAAGCATAGATGGATTGAATTTGTTCACTATCATGAAATATGTTGATTCTTGTTAATGGTTATCTGTTTAATTATAAGCACATTAAGGTATAACATGTGAAACAGAAAATAAAATAGAGTGAAGACATTTTATGCTTGTTAATTTATTTTTTATTTTGGTTGTATTTTTGTTTTATGAACTTGTGTAAATTTAAAAAAGAGAGGAAAAAAAAATGATATGGGTAACTGGGTTCTTAATGATGTTCATGAAGATGATGATGATTGATAGAAATGAGGGAAAAGATAGATTTGAAAGGACCAATATACCCTCATGTGCAATGCACATGAGAGATTTAACAGCCAAAATTAACTATATTATTGAGGCAACTATTATGATCGTCAATTGCCGCCACCTTTAATCTTTTAACCCATGTGTCCTTGCTACATAACTTGAAACACATTTGGTTATCGTGCATTGCATGGACGCACATCAAGAGCAGGGCCGTCTCATGAATTTAGAAGTCCCTGTTCGAGACATAAAAATGGGCCCTTATAAACGTTAAACTTTTCAATACATATAAAAAGATAATACTACTAAAAAGTCATCAATAGAAAATAAAAAGTTCGCAAAACAACTGTAGCAAACTTTTCAATGCATATAAAAAAATAATACTACTAAAAAGTTATCAATAAAAACAAAGTTCTCAAAACAACCGTAACAAAGTGTTTTATTCTCAAATAGTTGTCATTCCATTATACTTAAACTATTCTTTAAATAAAACTATTCTCCTAGCATTTTTAGAAGCAAAGTTGTTGATCAACTCTTTATAGTCAATACTCTTCAATATATCATTCTCAATAGCTAACAACGCTAATCCATTAAGTCTTTCTTGAGACATGGTAGACCGCAAGTAGGACTTCAACAACTTCAGTTTTGAAAAACTTCTTTCTGCAGATGCCACGGTTATTGGAATAGTCAACAATACTCGATAAGCAATTATTACATTAGGAAAACAATCGATCTTTTTCAAATTTTTCAAAACATCTGATGGTCCCATAGTTTCACTAGGCAAGAACGTTTCAAGCAACCTTAACTCCATATAGAGTTAGGAGCCATAATTTCTGAAAATATTAAAACAATAAGCAAAAAATACCCAACTAAACCTTAAAAAATTAAAGGCATTACAAAACAATTTTAATATTTTATGACAAAGTACTTCATCAAATTGATATATAATATGAATTTAAACTTTTAATCCTAAAGGCATCCACCAATCCACCATCATATAATTTGTGTCTCAAAAGTATTATGTCAAATTGAACTATATGTAAATCAACATTATAATATCAATTTCTTAAATCCTGAAAGCACATATCTCCAAGTCAAGTATCGACAAATCATAAATAAATAATAAAACCAAAAGAGTAATGTATATTAATTCAAAGATATAATTAAAAAAAATCAATAACAATAGTAGAAGTCTTTGTTTATGGCGTACCTGTTGTCGAAAAAACGCAAACGAATTAGTTGTGTGGGCGTATGGTTTTTTTCCTTTATTTATTGTGATTAGTTGGTTATGGATACATAAGCCCATTAATTAATGGTGAATCCTTTTTTTCCAGCCAAATACAAATAGGAAACAACTTTTCAATAAGAACTTGGACCGGGCTACACTACATATATGTATATTGGATATAAAAATTTGGGCCCTTTCAACTTTTTGGGCCCTGTTCCATTGCCTAGGTTGCACAGGCCCGAAGACGCCACTGAAGTTAGTTAATTTGAGTTTGTAATAAATAAATAAAAAAGAAAGTAAGGCAGGTATCACGAGACCATAATATTGTGTTTAAGTAAGATTTGTTGTTAAACAAAGGGGGAGAGGATGAATTTCCTTTGTTTGTTTGGTTGAGAAATGGTAGACACATGGATTTTGTTTGAGAGTTTTAATTATTTGAAAATTGATTTCTATTTATTTTGCCCAGGAAACCGGATTTGGTAATGGGTTATCTCTTCGTGTTGCCTTTATGGTGAAATTGGGGTTTCTTTCAAAACAATGAGAGTACAAAATGTAACCTTTCTTCGAAAACGATATTAAGACCTAATACTCGTAGAAAACGACATTGGGTGTTACTTTATTTGCTTATATAAAATGAGAAAAATATAATGTGACAATGATATGACAATGAGAAAAAGGTGAGAAAATAATCAGAGCGGAGTAGAACCTCGAGATTAATCAAACTGAATTTCATTTTATACCAAACAATAAAATTTATTTGTTTTAGATCTATCAAGTTAATTTTTCTTTTACCACTATCAAACAAAATTCTGTTTTAATTTCCAACCAAATACATATTTCTGCTTGAAACATGTCCAAAAATTATTATTAATTTTTGAGTAAATTATACTTTTCGTCCCTGAAGTTGACACGTTTTTCACTTTTCATCCCTAAAGTTTAAAAATTACAATTTTGACCTTAAAGTTGGACAATTTTTTCAATAATCGTCCTTTGGCCAGACGACGTTAGTTTTTGGCCGTTAACGTACGCACGTGCTAAACACGTGAGGAACTTCAGGGACGAAAAGTGAAAAATTAAGCTACTTGAGGGACGAAAAATGAAAATCATACAAATAAATTTATTCTTCCATTCTTTCTTTTCCGATCATCTTTTCCGATGGAATTTTCGACTACACATTTATTTTCCGATGATACCTAATAAAAACTCGACTTTCAATCCAAATCTAAACCACCGAAAACACGAAAATAAATCTAAACATATATAGATCAATCTCACCAAACTCATGCTTGCTACCTACAGTATATTACACACACACACACAAATATATATATATATAGCCTCTGTATATATCTATCAACTGTAATTAATTAATTAATATGATCTCAAATTCATTCCTATAGTGATCAAGTCTTAAATTATTCATTTACTTAAACTTAATTAATCTCTCACTTTGAAAAGTATATATGATCGCCTTATCGGAATGAATGAAATAAACTTAGTTGCAGCTAATCAAACAAAAGTAGAAAACGATATAATAGAAATCAACAACCAGTCAAAACAAAACAGAGCGCATCAATTATCTATACATACATCATAAGTTATATATATAGATGATCCGTATGATTAAAAAAATGAATTATAAAATCAACAAAAATTCCAGATTGTTAAGTAGCAATACCAGATACTGAATCATCATCATAATCATATATTCCATTTATTTTCGTGTTTTCGTGTTTTCGGTGGTTTAGATTTGGATTGAAAGTCGAGTTTTTATTAGGTATCATCGGAAAATAAATGTCTAGTGGGAAAATTCCATCGGAAAAGATGATCGGAAAAGAAAGAATGGAAGAATAAATTTATTTGTATGATTTTCATTTTTCGTCCCTCAAGTAGCTTAATTTTTCACTTTTCATCCCTGAAGTTCCTCACGTGTTTAGCACGTGCGTACGTTAACGGCCAAAATCTAATGTCGTTTGGCCAAAGGACGATTATTGAAAAAATTGGCCAACTTTAAGGTCAAAATTGTAATTTTTAAACTTTAGGGATGAAAAGTGAAAAACGTGCCAACTTCAGGGACGAAAAGTGTAATTTACTCTTAATTTTTTATTAAGTACATAGATCGACTATATTTGATTTCTTTAAGAAAAGCGACTTTCATTACATCTCCTTTTCGTATTCGTCGGATAAATAAAATACAATCAAACACGACCGACAATTGTCCACCTTTCTTTGTCACTCCGCGTCAAATCTTTTTCTCTCTTAGAATAAAAATATATTCCCAGAATAAATATAAAGTTATTCACACATAAAATCAAAATTAAATTCATAATTAGGGCTCTAAACAAGATCCATACACTATTTTCCTGTACGGAAACAGGTAATATACATCATCAGTTATATATTTTTTTCGAATATATATTATTTTCATAGATCTTAACAATTTAAAGAATTAGTTAATGAATATGTAAATAACGTATCTAAGTTATATATTACAATATCATTATTGAAATAAAGTTAGTATAGTGTTGCTATAATTATTATCATCATTGTATGTATATGTATATATGTATAGTAAGAGAAATAATCATAATAATATGTTCATTATAGATCTTATGAATGTGAAGAATAATGCTGATTTTTTTTATGTATAGATGAATATATATGCAGCAAAAGGTTATATTTAGGAAAAACTGAAATGTTACCTGAAAGGAGGGGAGGTCTGCTTGGTTCAGATTTGAATAAAGTTGTTGATCATACTAGTGATCATGGATTACGAGCTGTTCGTCGTACCAGGCGGTCTGGACCGAGGCGATTATGGTTTTGGTTATTCTCATTTGCTGCTCTTTTCTCAATATGTATCGCTGTTTTCGGATTTAAGATGTTTATTCATGGTAAATTTCGTTGTCGTTTTTGTTCCACCTTTTTTGTAAACGTATTAGTGTGAAGATGCATATCATTGCTTGTTAGCTAGTTAATGATAGTTCTTATTAAGGCCTGTTGTTTAGGACTTTAGGGTGGACAATGTGACCGACCACATCAAAATAGAAAGTTGCCACACTGAGAATGACACCGAATCACTTTTTACCCGGTGTGCTCACACAGACCATATTGATATCTAAGAAACAAAACACGGGTTTATGGTGTGATGGATATCACATTGAATACGACACTGGAAGTGGTGTGGTTTCACCCCAAAAATTTGGTGCAATGCGGTGCCTTGCCGTGCCGTGCTGGACCGCGGTGTGGTTTTCTTGTCACACCATCCAACCTTAATGTTAGTGACGCGTCAAATGGTGTAGCCACTTATTTAATTATGCTTATTTTAATCAAGATTGCTTTTTTCAACAGTTGAATGAATTTGATGGTTAATTTGCCTTTTTAATGAACCAGAGGAACTTGTTCACTATGCATTCATTTAAATTTATCAAACACGTCTATGGCGAAATAGTTTTTGAATATGATATGGGTTTTGTGTCGAAGCTGGTAATGATATTAGAGAATCGGGATTTGATTCTTGACATTTGTGGGAATTCATTATGCCCATGGTTTAGGTTGTTGGCCTAGGACGTCGTGGAACTTTTTATATAATGTAGGCATTATTAGCTACATAAGTGAAGGGGATTTGACCTGTAAGGAACTACACGAGCTGAAACATTTTTAGACCTTTTTAGAATTTAGAAGTTGAAATTCTCTTTGTAAATAGTGTTGTTTTGTCCAATATCTAAAGTTTCATTGTTTTGTTATGAGTGAACTATATTAAAATCTATCACCTGCGTGCTATTTTTATTTGAGATTAACACAAGGATATTGACGTTTTGTCGGTAGATCGGTAGATTGCATATAGTGTTCTTACTGTCTTGTACTATCGTTGCAGGTGTAGAAGAGCCTCATATAAGCGTTTCATCAGTTCCAATTGTACATGAAGTGCCAAATGTACATGAAGTGCCAATTGTACATGATGTGCCAGTAGAATCAGATACAAAAAAAAAGCCTCATAGGGCACGTAAGAGTTCTTCTGCTGTATACATTACTTTACAGTAACACGCTATTTCAGTTCCATTTGATAAATACAGGACTCTACTATAAACCTCAATACCTCATTATACTATAGATATAGTGATATAGCATGATTATTTTCTTTGCTCCTTCAACTTTTTAATTAGGATTATTTTAACCGGTGAATGGGTCCAATTAGAGTTAGGGGAACATGTATTTTAGTCACTTTTACTATAACAACAAGATTATCAAAGGTCAGACCGTCAGAGTAATTCAATTTCGTAAGTTTTACAAATACTTTGCAGCACCAAGTGACTTTCTGCATATTATCAAGTTTTACAAATACTTTGTCCAGTCGACAGTATCGATAAATTCTTATTATGGTCCTATTGGTTTTGATTTTAGGGTAGGATACTAGGATGCACTTTTAATGTGAATCTGGGTTTGCATTTGCAAGATGCAACTACAGAACTACTGGTTGTCGGCCTTTATTTCTTTGACAACATTATTTCTTTTGTTAAATATGGCTATGTCATCAACATATATTGTTCTCCTATTCTTCATACCAAGTGACTTTCTGCATATTATCAAGTTTTACAAATACTTTGTCCAGTCGACAGTATCGATAAATTCTTATTATGGTCCTTTATATTTCATGTTTTAGGTTTTTACCCTTGTAAAGTTGAATTAAGGGACTCGGAGGATGAACTTCTTCTGCCGTCATCTTTTTCGAATTTTATTAACTTTTCATTAAACTATTTTGAGAGGGAGGACATACCTTCCCATGAAAATCCAATCATTCCCAGATTTGGAGGTCATCAGACCCTTGAAGAAAGAGAACAATCCTTCCATGCAGTTAATCAAACAATTCACTGTGGCTTTGTAGAAGGATTGGAAGGGTCTACAAGCACTGGGTTTGATCTGGACAAGGAAGACAAATTGTATATGAATACTTGTACTGTTGTTGTATCATCCTGTATATTTGGAAGCTCAGACTTTTTGCGCAGGCCAACTAGCAAATTGGTAAATAATGTTGCTCTTTTAATTCTTTGTGTTCAGGAGATTGATAGGTAATTAAATTCTATATCATACTAGCTTTAAATAAAGTAATGATGGTGATTCTATTTTGGATTTTTGTCATCCCTCCCAAGTTCATCAAAATTATCCTTAAGGATGTCATTGACTTAGAGTTAGAGGTGGCAGTTTAGACCCCCCCCCCCCCCCCCCCCCCTTTTTTTTTTTTTTTAACGACATAAAGTTTATTAAAAAAATGGTAGTAAAAAACTAGCCAATATAAGAAAGATACGGTCTGATCCAACACATACGGCAGTTTGGACCCTTTTGAATACAAATACGTCGACGTGGGCAAAATCACTTTTTACGGGTCAATAGATTAAACTAAAAGATTTAACTATAATGGAAACTAGTCAAATGGGCCGGGCTGGTCAAATAGTTTGCAAGTCATCTGAATACTCAAATGCATAACACCTTCTAATTGCTTTATATAAAGGTGTACATTATTGTTGTAACGATATAGAATTGTAATCACATTTAACACATTATTTATGAAAGAATATCAGCAAGAAGACTGAGTGTTTTGTGAGCCAACCCAACCCATCGTAACCCCCGCTAAAAGTTGCCCACTTTGACATGTACCTATTTTGACATTTTACCCAACCTGCCCTTTATGCTATCAATACTAAGAGTCAATTTATAAAGTATCTTATTGGTATTGAATTACTGTCAAAGCATTGTTATGTAATTTTGCAGATTAGCCAATACTCAAAGAAGAACGTTTGTTTCATAATGTTTGTAGACAAGGAAACACTTGTAAAGCTATCAAAGGAGGGAAGTATCCCTGATGAGAGAGGGTTTATAGGGTTATGGAGGATAGTTGTTGTAAGCAACCTACCATATGAAGACATGCGGAAAACTGGAAAAGTGCCAAAATTTTTGTCGCATCGCCTCTTCCCAGCAGCTAGGTGATCCTTAATTATGAACTTACCTCAGTATACCTTGGATTCTTCTTTTGACTTCTAGTACAGGTGGGAAGATGGGTGTTTTTGGGTAACAGGGTCAAAAAAGGCCCTGGTTGAAAAGGGTCATTTTCTGTGTAGATCGAAATGCACTGAAATGTAAACATTGTTTTTTATTTTTTCTAATAAAGAATAAATAATTGATTAATAAGTTAAGCAACAAAGACAATATAGGTTATTTGATAATCATCTTAAACTGACTAAAGCGATTTTGGTATATGCTTTAAAAAGAGACTTTAGATCATTTTCAACACGTTTGACCCGCTTGAATCATGTGACTGTTCTCCCTTTTGCCTAAAATGTTAGTTTGTTTAGCCCATGTGACTCGTTTTGGATAAAACACAACTCAAATGGACCCATTCATAAGTAAATGGATCGTTATAGCACCTCTACTTTCTCGTACTGGTGAATTCCACACAGATCTCACAGATCGATTGTTGCTATCAGGTATTCCATTTGGCTTGATAGCAAGTTGAGGCTAAATGCTGACCCAATGAGGCTCATTGAATACTTCCTTTGGCGAAAGAGATCAGAATATGCCATTTCCAACCATTATACTCGTCACTGTGTCTGGGATGAAGTACAACAAAATAAACGTTTAAATAAATACAATCACACAGCAATCGATGAACAATTTCTGTTTTACCAAGCTGATGGTCTCCCTAAGTTTGATCCTTCAGACCCTAATAAACCACTTCCAAGTTGTGCGTACCACTGGTATTTTATTTCCCATTTTGGAGATTGCATTCCAAGGTTGGATTTAACAATCTAATCTTTGTTTTCTGTATCTGTTGTTGCAGATGTACCTGAAGGTTCCTTTATTGTCAGAGCACATACTCCCATGTCAAATTTATTTTCATGCCTTTGGTTCAATGAAGTTGATCGTTTTACTTCACGTGATCAATTGAGCTTTGGATATACTTTCTTGAAGTTGAAGAGAACGAACCCGGATAAACCGCTGATGCTACATATGTTTAAGGTGATTTAGCATGACACATTGAAGCTCCTACAAACTGTAGAGAGTCATAATCATCATTTCAATTTTAAGTTATGTCTTGAAACATATGTACATCCTGTTATTGAGTTCGCTGATTTATAAATCTAATAATATCTGTAGGATTGTGAGCGCAGAGCAGTTACAAAGCTATTTCATCATAGAAATCCTTGAATGATGGCCACTATTATTGGTGTTTCTTGCCTTGTGCTCTGAAATGCTCCATGGTTTGTTAACTCCTTTCTTCTCCCTCCCCAGTCCCCACCCCCTACTCACCAGTTTACATGATAGACAGACTTGGTAGAGGTGGCATAGTGCGCGGGCTGGTTAATGGCTCAAAATAGACAAATTTGATTTGACGATCGCCCCAAAAACCTTTTGTCAAAAATATTCAGAATTTATAAATAGTTAGCGCGTCAAGTATGACTTCAAGATTATAGGCGGGTTGCTTACTATGACCCTTTTGTGGTTTTTTCTTCTAAGCTAATTCTTCTATATTGTTTGTGGCACCTGCTAGATAAAAAACATTGCCCGAATCTACCCATTTATAAGTAACTGGGTTAAACTTGCCACCTTCATTACCATACATTGCATCTGGATATATAACTGAAGTAATTTCTATATTATGATGCAGTTCAAGTCAACTGGTTCTGGTTGAGCTATGTACTTAACAAATCATGAAAGACCTGGTTCAAGGCTTTAATTTTTCAAGCATTTCTTGTATGCCCAATGCACAGACGGAACTGGTGATATATATTTCTCCAAAAGATACCTTAGTAAATGGAGACCCCAGTATAGGCTCTATTTTGTGCTTTAGATCTAGCGACCATAGTAAATGCAAACCCGCATAAAATATAGGATTCATGCCATAGTCAGGTGTTTTTTGTGTAGTAGTTGAGGACCATTATGAAGCGCAAGCTGAAGATGGAAAGTATAGCCGGTGAAAAAATATTATCAGGAATTTTGTAATTGTAGAATGTTGTATGATTAGACAGTGTTTTCATTGAGAATACAATGTAATTCAGATTCGTTGATATATTATTTAGTTCTTGAGTGCAGTAATTTTGGTTTTGGTGTGTGATTTTAGTGAAACAGTGAATCTGTCCGTTGATTTTGGCATATCAAATGATGTATATAGCAACATATAGAGATGTGTGATTTTGGTGTGAAACAGTGAATAAGTTGAACTGGATGCACTCGAGTACTCGACCTTGATTTCGAAACATTGAATCAATGTGATCTAAATCCAAACATTAATGTACATAGAGGTGGTTCTCAATCATTATTCTATGTCAATTACATAAAGGGTTGTTACGTGCATCAATATTTTTCTTTTTCTATCTAGAAATAAACACTGTCTGAATGTGAAAGCTTTACATATAACATGAACCATTTTTGTAATTAACCGGAAAAAAACCCATATAAAAGCCGGTTAAACGAGTCTGACCGGTCGGTTCAACTGGGTTTCTTAAAACATTGGGTACATCAACAGCAACAAGAGCGATTGATTGTATTCTATTAATAATAGAATAGCAGCGAGTAGTAGTAATCGACCGACCAAAAGTCGATATGGAAATAGGGGTTGTTTTCCGGGGGGGATCAAAAATGTTTTTAAAAAAACCAATAATAAGTCTCCTCCGTTGCTCATCGTCTTTTAATTCCATAGCTACACTTCACACAGGTAGGTCACTCACTGACTAATAATAAATTAATCTATTCTTTACCCCTCCCTTATTAAGTTTGATTTATTTATTTATTTATTATATTTTTTATTATTATAATGCAGGAGGAGGAGGAGGAGGAAATGTAAAAAAGAGAGCGTACGACGGTGTATTGTTGGATGCAGGTGGAACACTTTTACAGTTGTCAAAACCTGTTGAAAATGTCTATGCTGATATTGGTCTTAAATATGGTCTGTCTTTCTTTATTATTTATTATATTTTTTATTATTATTATTATTATTGCTTTTGTTTATAAATTTAATTTGTATTTTACAACTTATCATTGATAGATATAGTAATTTACATAGAAATAAAAGGCAAACGGGCAACAAGCTGCGCCGCCACTCCTTTTTATATAGCAAAACTAAGACGTTTAAAAACTACATTCATCGATCGTGGCGTCATAACATTACTATGCATGACCCGTTGGACCCTTCCAAGTAGCTCGACGACCTCAGGTGCAAGAAATCCAAAGGTATCAAATGCAAAGGGTATAAATACGTGTTGGTTGTCAAGACACGCCTTCTCGTGTTTGACCACTTTGCATGAGGCAACTTTTAAAGCGGCAAGACCGGCTGTGAAGCTACACCCTAAGCCCACAAGAGGAGAGACTCCTGTTACATCCACACATGCATGTTTTCCCCCAGTCCAACCAAAGACCAAAATGTCAGCAGGTCTGAGAGTAGATCTCCCTTCCAACGGGTCAGTCAAGAAATTCACTGGCGCTTCCTTCTTAACAGAAATCCCAGCCCGTCTAAAAATGTCAAAGAGAACATCCCTAACCAAATCGTGTCTGTATTTGAACCCCGGGAGCTCTTTACAGTGAAGCGCATGCTCCCCAAAGGAATCCAAACAAGCTTTCCGACAAATAGGGCATATCTCATCAATAGGAAATAAGGGGATCATGAGACGGTATTTTAGTATAGTGCGATACTCTACCGGTGACATATGTTGTCCTAACCCATCTATAGGGACAACAAGGAGATAATCTTGAGCATGTGGTGCCTGTAGACACTTAAAAATGGCTTTTTGTCTGATTGTCAAGTCAAAGTGTACCTCCATATCTTGGACAGTTTTACTAAAAAGGGCACTCGCCAATACATGTTGGGCTTTAGGGGGGACGATGTCCTTGTTAGTGAAACCGTCAACATCAAAGCTGGGAATCGTATCACGAAAACCAGCCAAGGCACAAGCATAATCAGAATCCATACCGCATATACCACTGTCTCGTAAGATGTGATCCTGTAGAACCCAAGATTGGGCCCTTGATGCCACAAATGCATAAGATGAAACCTCAACTGCCGAATATAACCCTAAACCCCCAGACCTAATAGGTAAGGAAGCCAATCTCCATTGGAGGTCCCCAAAAAAAGGACCACCACAAACCACAATGTCTGCAATAGCGCCACGCAGTCCCATGTCAAATAAACGCGCTGCCTCCTCCACATGAACAGGTTGACAGGTCCTCAGGCCAAAAAAAAGTTTGGCAATACCCATACATGATCGTAGTAATAGAAGCTCACTCTGTGGGTCGCGAAGCTGTGGGAGAAGGCGCATCAAATCAACAACATTAGCAGCTCTCTTCTTTGCTTGCCCACTAATAAAACTCGCGTCTCTACTAACAGCCCCTCCCAGAAGTTTCACCCCCAATGACGGCCTCCCAATGACATCGGGGAATAAGCCCTTCCGAGACTTCCTACCATCACAAGAGGGCCAAAATAGCTCGGTTTTCTTAATATTCAGTTCAAGCCCCAAGGATGGGCCTGTTGTTCTAATTATATCCAACACTTTAGCAACCTCCTCGGATTCCCCAATAACAGTCCCATCATCAAGATACCAAGCATGAAGAAGAAGTTTGCACTTATCTCTAATCTGATGCACTAGAGGGTGCAAAACAAGGGCGAAAAGAAGTGGTCCTAGAGGGTCTCCTTGTTGAACCCTTGTGGAAGACCAAATATGCTCATCTCCAATATACAATCTTGCTGGCAACCTGTATAGGAATTCAACCCACAAGGAAATGGAAGGACACCTCAACCTGACCTCATGAAGTAAAGCTGATCTATCAACCAAATTAAAGGCATTAGTAAAATCCACCGCGAGCATAGCAAGTGAACCATCAGTGTGACGCTCACCCAATACTCTGTTAACACTATGTAATATAGCCTCTGCCTCACCCGACACCCCGACCCCAAACTGAAAGTCATTGAGGTACCTGTCACTTCTTTACTAACCCCCTTCATCGCAACCTTGGAAACCAAACGCCTCCATATGGTACCAACTGCTATAGGACGTATCCCGATGACTGAATGAATGAATGAATTTATCTGTCAATTTTATGATTTTATCTTTGTTATTGTTCAAGTTGCTACTCGATTAACCCTTCTCTTACCTCAAGCTTGAAGAATAAGCTCGTTTATATTTATCAATAAACGTTAGATATCTCATAAACCTCACTTCAATTAGCCTAGCCTCCTTCGACTTCTGTTTAACTAATCAAGCAATAACTTCCGTTCGAGTTCAACTCAAACTCATGAACTGCTGAACTCATTTACTCCCCTAATTTTAACTCTTTTTTCCCTACATAATTATAAGATAGTGCTTTTTTTCTACTAAAATAAGCCAGATAAGCAGTTTCTGAAAGAGTGTTTCTTATTGCTCATCTGCTTAAAAAAACAAGCAATAAGCAGAAAAACAAGAAAATAAGCAAATCCCAAACACCCCTAAACTATGGTAATAGGCAAAACAGCCCTGAACTACTTTCATAGGTTTTTTATGCTATAAGCACTTTAGAAAGCAATGACAAGATACCCTTTATTATGATACTGTATCATAGGTTTATATGTTAAATTTTTTGCATATAGGTTTGAATGCAACTCCAGCTGATATAAAACAAGGATTTAAAAGAGCCTTTTCTGCACCATGGCCTGAAAAGCTTCGTTACCAGGTACCCATTGCCATCTCCTTTATTGTTCAGTTTTATACAAGTACTTATTATTAGCACATCCTTTCCACAATTAGAGTTGTATTATGGATTCCTTAGTCAGCAAATTTCTATCTTTTACATTTTGTTTGATTAATCATTCACTGCTTGTAGATGGATAATTTACATTATTTTCTTGTTTCATGTTAGTAATGGTCATTCAATCAAGTTGTATTATTTCATCAGCCTTTAATTAATCTTTAATGTTTGGGGCGAACAGAAGTAGTGTACTTTTGATATTACGAGCCAATCGTCGTGGGTCGTTGACCAATATCTTGTTTAACAGGGGGATGGAAGGCCATTCTGGAAGCTTGTAGTCTCCGAAGCCACTGGTTGTGCCAATAATGATTACTTTGAAGAAGTTTATGAGGTGCGTTCCATATTGACTCATAAGAAATGATAAATTTTGTTGTGCTATCAGCGTCTAAAAATGTTAAGTTTATGCACGTTAACCAGTACTATGCCAATGGTGATGCTTGGCACCTTCCAACTGGAGCTTATGAAACTATACTGATTTTAAAAGAGGCTGGAGGTCATAATCATTAAGTACTCCTTTTTTTTTTCTTCTAAAGTTGGGACGTTTTGTGAGTAATGCATCTTTTTGTTTATGTGAACCCCCAATTGCGAAACATGATACAGTTAAACTCGCTGTTGTGTCCAACTTTGACACCCGCTTGAGGAAGTTGCTACGGGAACTCAACGTTATAGACTTGTAAGTATCAACACCTTTAGTTGTTGTAGGCATTGTATAAAGATCATGTCTATGCATTACCACTATTACCATCAAACTTGTGAATTCTTTTGGAACAAAAAGAGTGTAACGAGTAATGATTTATCTCCCTAACAACAAATTCTGACACTTAGCAAGATCAAGAGGTGAAATGAAGAGGACGAATAAGTGAACGACATATGATCATGTGGTATTAAGAGGATTAATAGGAAGAAAAGTTATGAGGATATATTTTTCCACATATGTAATTATGAAAAGGGAGAATGTGTATTACAGAGTTGTTTGGATATGCATTGATATTGGGTATATTTATCAAAAGTGGATGATTAGATGTACTAAAACAGGCAGTAGAAATTGCTGTTTGGCTATGCTAGTGCTGTTTGAAGCTGTAATAAGATGATGCTTATTGCTTTCCACATTTCAAATATCTGAGAAATTATTAGATTAAAATAACACTAAAATGGCTAAGAAGTCACTATAATTAGACAATCATTTTCTAAGCACAGATCCAAACACACCCTTACTGGCATATATGGTAATTTTGTTGGCTGCTCTAGAATAGGTTGGAGGTGAGAAAACATGGATAATTTTTGAATATAGATGCATTAATTGTTTCTTGAATCTGTATTTTTGTGGTTAGGTTTGATGCTGTCATAATCTCTTCAGAGGTTGGGTATGAGAAGCCAGATGCCAAAATATTTGAAACAGCCTTGGGTATGTTAGATTCTATATCTATTAATCATTTAATTCTTGCTGTGATGGTGATGCCTCATCGACTCTTGATGATTATGTAGATCAGATTAACGTGAAAGCGGCAAAAGCTGTACACGTAGGAGATGATCAAAAGGCTGATAAGCTGGGTGCAAATGCCGTTGGTATCAACTGCTGGTAAAGTTTACTCCATTATTCCAAGCAGATACCCTTATTTTTGCACCTGTTTGAAGTATTTTTACATTATTACAGATGGAATTTTAAATGATTCGTTTGGAACAGAAACGCCGCTAATATCTTTGATTCTTCGTTGATTGTTATGAACAGGTTATGGGGAAAAGAAGTGAAGACATTTTCAGATATCCAGGATCGAATTCTTGTACCTGAACTATAGCTTTTTACAAGCACTAAGCTGTTTTGGTCTGTTTTTCTCTCTTTTATAGCTAGATATAGATGCCTGTATTGCTATCTTCATATGGGTTAGTGTGTATCAAACAAACTGAAGAAGTTAAAACCGATAAAGAATGAACTACACGTATCCTTACCGATTTCAATGCATTTTACCATCCATATACAAGCTTGTAATAATAGGATATTTATGATCAACTTGAATTATAATTTCCTATTTTTTCTGTTACGTTAATGAATTTGTTTTTTGGTAATGGTTATGTCACTTTCTTTGGTTTGACATAGGGATATCATATGGATCTTTTGATATTAAGCAACTAGTTTGGTGAGTTTAGAGTTTAACTTCCAAATGATAATTGAAAATAATTATAGCATTATTTCCATTATTTCAACAACAAAAGTGCAGAAGATCACTAAACAAAATACTTGAAAGTATTGTGACCGTGTTAAAACAAGTAACTTATTCAAAAGACTGCAAAGTACAGAATCCTTATTCTTGTAAACACCAATAAAATCAGTGTAACTTAGTGCATCGTTGCTCTCCTGGACCACTGCAAGAGTCATGTCCAATAATTGGGTAAGGGGCACTATTTGAAGTACCACTGCAGACCCATTAACCCTTAGCCCTTGAGGTTCAGTGAGCACGGGGAGCTGTTGGACCTGTTTTTCAACTGCCATGCACCCAAAACTCTCCATCATATACTACCCTTTTAATAGTTTTTGGGCTTCCACGATCAGTTAAGAACACCTCAGTTGTCTCTTATTTTGGTCTCTACAGCCAATACCTCTGGATTTTCTTATTAATGTAATCTGGAACCAAAACATAGTTTCGGCTGCTACTAACCGCAGGACCACCTCCTCCTGAAAGCCCGCTTAGCAAAACAGTTACCCGTTGAGTTCTTGGATCATATTTCAATAGCCTTCCTGTTGAGTCAGGTTTGAACCCTGATTGTGCTGTGTCTCTGCACAACATGATACTCTTATCAAAACTATACTTACAAGTTATAATACGCATTCATAAAATTGTTCAATGCCAAATCAAATATTGAAACAGGAGTTGTAAGTCAAGCTTATGTCCTAAGTCAAGCTAGCATCGGTCACGTAAACTTTCAGGAGTTGTAATCACCTGAAAGTTGGCTTGCAAGTCCACCATTGAATCCTACAACCAAAAGACCGAAGAAGGCATCTGTAATATAGAGATCACCTGTTGGGTGAAGTGTAAGCCAAATCAACAATGCTTGGATCTTTCCATTTAAGGATCCTACCGTCTGCGACTGTCACATAAGGACCTTCACCTCCTCGGTCGAAGGAAGCAGATTCAGGACCTGTGACACTTGGAGGCAAGACAAGTTTCTCGAAGGTGCTAAATGATAAGACGCTTCCAAGAAGCAAGAACCAAACAAGGGGATTGACACAATCAACATACTACTAGTTTCCATTGTTAGAGTGAACCAAACAAGGGGATTGCATGTCCTTGCACTCTCTGAAAACTGTGCACATCATTTTGAATGATCTCCATAGATGGTTGGTCTCCCTGGACTGAGTCAAGACATTACCAGCAACTTGGTCTTGACTAGTCTTGATGTCTTTGATCAATTGAGCATCTTCAGGTGAGAGACCAGCAGGCACAATCTCTTTCTCCTTCACAATCTCTTTCTCTTTATCTTTGCCAACTTCAGTGGTCAGTTTATCAATAGCAGTTGAATGTTCAGATACCTTGGTTGCCAATGTATCTAGACTACTTCTCAACTGGTTGATTTCAGATGTAAGTGTGGCCAGATCAACCTGAGGAGAAGCAATCTTGGTGATCTCAGACATCACCTTTTCAATCAGTTGTTGTTCTCTTGCAGCCAAGGTGTCTTCAATCTTCTGACCCACTGAATAGGCCAGTTGTTGCCCAAGCTCTGTCACATGAAGAGCAGGTCTATCAAACAAATCCTTGACATGTCTTTCAATCTCCTTTAAGTCTCCTTCAGATGATCTTACAACATTGCCCAGTAAGTTGGAGATTGAAGTGGTGACTTTGGTTTGAGTTAGGTCAAAGGCTTCTTTCAAAGAACTGGACAAAGTGTTGCAGCCAGTGACCAACTCATTGAGCTTGTTGAACACCAAGTCTTCATTAGCAGTGAACTTGTTTATCCCCATGTCCACAACCTTTTGATTTGTAACAGTGTCCTTGGTGTACCTGGAGATTGACTTGGCATTCCTGTCAATTGTCTTTTGAACATCCTCCACCCTTTTAATAAGGTTTTAGATGTCGGTTTGGAAAGAGACAAATTGACTGTCGAGTGATTGAGGGGAAGGCATCACTGGACCGGCAACAGGTGCCACTGGAGCAACTGGAGGAGGCAAATTAAGAGAAGCCTCATCAGTTGACTGACCAGCAGCAGAAGGAAGAGAAAAAGATGTTGGAAAAGAAAAAGGACGCTGAGTGAGATCAAGTGGCTGAATGTACCGAGTATTCTCAGGTACACTAGCAGGCGACGGTGGTGGCATGTGTCTATTTCTAGACACAAATAAGGATGATAATGATGGTGGAGAATTATGTGGAATTCTTTGTATGGATGGTGAAATTGAAATTGGATCTTCTGGTGGCGAGATATGAGATGAAGGGTCTTGAGCTTGTACAGAAGCATCAAGTATCTCAGTATCTGAAGCAGTTCCTTCAGAGTCCGAAGACTCTATTTGGATTTCGCCTTCATTAACACCCATGTCCAGATCCATGAATGTCTCAGGTGGCTGAACCAGTTGTTCAGGCTCCTGATGAACTTCTCCAGTTTCCTGGATGGTTGCATCAGTTGTTGGCTCTGTCGTGGTGACATCATTGCCAGGAATAGAGGTCACTGGGGTTTCCTCAGTTATAACTGCTCTATCCTCAGTCATAACTTCATCAGCCAAAGAGTTTGGAACTTCAGTCGCCAGTTCTGACTGGCCAGCGACTTCATAAGTTCGTGCAATAGCAGTGTTAGAAGTTTGGCCATCGACATTTTGTTGTGCAGACTCTAACTCTACTCTGGGTTGGGCTGACCCAGTAATCTCTTCACCACTTCCTCCTACAGCAGTTGCGGAAGTGGTTGCTTGCGGTGAATCCCTTTGACTTTCTTCAGTAACCTGTTGGGAGGATACTGAAGGGTTGGCTGGGTTTCTAGTGTCAGTGGCTCGTACTGTCCTATTCCTAGGACGCTTGGTTCTTGGAGCCTTTGGGGAAACTGAAGGACCTGTTTGGAGGTCTCCAGTTGTAACTGTAGGAACTGACACACTGGAACTAGTGGGGATAGACTGTTGTTCAGGCCCAACAACTGTCTCATTGCCAGTAGATGAACCGGTGGGTCCCTCATTGTTTTGAGGCCCGCCCAGTTGTCTTTCCGAGCCACCTGGTAATGGTGCATTGGTTTTTGCGAATGCCAGTCTCATTCTAGGAGGAATCTCAACCTCCCCAGGTTCAGATACAAGGGAGTCTAGATTCCTCAACAACTCTGGGACAGTGAATAACGATGTTGTATTTTTGTACTTTTCACTGCCCAAGATGAGTTTAAAACAGAGAGAGATATCTGGAGAAGGGGATACAAAGTCCCCTTGTGCCCTTCAGTTTCTGAACTAGACTTCTGAATAAGATGTCAGCGAAGTCTACTCTCAATCCATTCTACAGACAGTAAGCCATTTCTGCTTGTGAGGAGTTTATCTGGTCCAATCCACCAGAACTCCCACCCATACTCTCAACAAGATGAATAAAGAAGTACCTCCAAGATGGTGTGAGGCCCTTCATTGTCATGGATCCTTTTGTTTTTAGGACTCCATTTTCCAGACACTCCGTGTGTCCCATTTCAAGGAGTGTTTGTCTGAAATTTATATTTTGAGAGATAACAACTGGAGATTCTCCTTGTCTCCAGTAGTTGAGGTCAAGGGCATCCCTCAACGTCTCTGCAGTAATGGTACACTCGACTGTTCCATTTTTGAGTGTGAAGGTGATGGCTGAACAGTCGTCATTCAATTTGGCTGTGTACCAAAACTCTCACAAATAATCATGATACATTTTGTGTGGGTTTGCAGAGAACGTGGCACCAATGGGAGAATCCTTTAAGAATCTTTGGATTCTTCCAATAAGAGTATCGGCGCCTTGTTTTCCCATCAAACTAGCTATCGGATTGTTGGGATTTAATTTTATGTGAGTGGGGTTTGATGGGGCACCAGTTGCCTGTCTGACATTGTAAGTCCCAAATTGATGGAATACCCGACTGACAAGCAATTCTGAGCTGGAATAAGACCAGTTCAGAATGACGATCTAGATATGGATTAAACAATAAATGTAAATGACTAAAAGTAATTTGCAAGAAACTAAAGTGCTGAAACTATATAAATAACATATATATAAATCAAGTATGTGACATTGAGACACGATGTACTTTTCAATGTATTTTATTCATTGATATAAACAAAATACAAAGGTTGTTGCGGAACAAAGATAATCACCCTAGTGAAGTATCTAAACAACCTTGAAATACAAGTGATCTAAATGACTTGGAAATACTCTTAAGAATTACTTAGAGTATATCTCACAAGTTGCAATGTCAAAGTTTCTAGCATTTTGCAAATTGTGAGAAGCCTTGTATTTATAGGCAAAGTCCATGATGACGTGGACAAGGCCGTACAAATACGGTTGGGAGCATTTAAGGAATTGAAATCAATTCCTTAACATGTGTATTTTTAAGGTTAAGTGTGAAAGTCATTTGATGTGACATTTCACACTTTATTCCCAACCTTTTACTCAACCTTGTACTTTTCCAGAGATAAAACTATTATCCGGTTAAAGGTTGGTAAAGTCAAAAGGCTTCCTCGTAATCAGTGTAAAAGTGTTGTAAGTACTTTTACACTGAGATGCTTCAGTCTTCGATCAGGTAGAATCTTCTCTGGGCTCTGCTTCTGAGATGATTCTCTTTCTTCAGTCTCCAGTCTTCGACTTCAGATGAATGCTTTCAGTATGTGCTGATCTGAACTGAAGTGAAGCTTCAGTGAAGTCTTCTGAAATGGTTCAGAATCCTGTACAAGTATTTTTCACTAAGCTTCAACTATTTCCTGGACAAATTATACTTGGTCGATTTTCGACCCAACAAATTCCCCCTATTTGTCCTGAAATAGTGCATGCATCTCAGACTTCTATCTATACATGTTTGTAAGTCTGAAATGCAAGTTTTGTTTAAGTTGTAAAAATTTTCTAAGGACATCTTATAGATCATTGATGCCTTAGAATTTTTCTTGTGAGTTTTTCTAACTTAAACCTATCATCTACTTGTTGGTTACAATTTGCAACATATATACAATACTGAACTAAAATGTTTGTTACAAGTGTACAAATGATAAATATATACAAGTACATGATAAACTGAAAGAGTGAACTACTTCTTTGATGGCCTTGAACCAGAAGGATCTTCAGTAACTTTCCTCTTCAGTGGAGAATGATCCTTCTTCCCAAACAATCTGTTCTCCATCTCTACCTTGGCTTGCATCTTTTGTTGTATTCTTGACATCCATGCACCAATGAGATGAGATTTTGGCTTAGCCTTCAGAATGGGGATCATTTCTTTATGCTCAGACAAGCCAATTTCATGAACTGAGACCTGATTGTACTAAGTTGCTGCTCTTCCTTCTCTTGTAACCACTAGATCAAACAACTTCAATCCATCTTCCTTAACAACTTCTACATCAGTGATTTTGGAAGGATGGGATCGATGTTTCAGATAGTGCTCATACTGAGCTTGTTCAGCTTTCCTTTGAGCTTCAGCAGCACTTTCTGAGATTGGCTTAAAAGTAGAGAGATCAGCATCACGAGCATGTTTCCTTGTTGATCTAGGTCCAGTCACTTTTGATTTGGGTGGTGGCCTTGTCAGTTGTCTTTCTACCTTTGCAACTTCAGCCTAAATAGCTTTCTTCTTAATTTCCATCTCACTCATTCTGTTTTTGATCAAGTCCTCAATGGACAACTTAAATTTGAGATTTTCCAGCTTCTGTTCCAAAGGGGAATACATCTTCCCATATTCATAATCAACCATATCAGTTATGGCCTTCTGCACTCTTGGGTCTTCCTTAATTTTCTGATATCTTTCCAGTGAAAGACCAAGAGCTGCAACATCAACATGATCAAGGGTTCCCATCGATAGATGTTGTGCCCTTTCTCTTTCCTTGTTTTCCCTCCAAGCCATAAACTGATTAGAAACCCTTTTCTGAAGTTCAAGGAGTTTCTTTTCATCTGCTGCCTTATCATGAATTGGGTAGCCATACTCATCAACATTCTCACCAACCACAAGTCCAGAACCTTTAGAACCTTTGGACTTGGGTTCATCAACAACTGTGGCTTTGCCTTTATCCTTCTTAACAGGCTCAGAACCTTGTGCTTCCCCCTGAGATTGTGCACTAACACCAACTTCAGTCTCAACAGCTTTCTTTGTTGCTTCAAATATTTCTTGAGTGCTGGACAACAAGCCAATTGGCACCTGATCTTTTCCCCCTTTGGGGACCTCTGAAGGCATCTTAGCATATTCAGCAATGACAGTCTCCATATACTTCAGAGGTTCCCAACTCTGCTGCCGTAGACAGTCAGAAATGCCCTTGGCTATGGTAGAAAACTGAGACCTCAATCTGAATGATGAGTTGAGGTTCAGACTTTCCTTATTGAAAATTTCATGAAGTTGCTTCCTGTCTTCTTCAGTAAAGGATGCAGCAGGGGTGGGATAAACAACTGGCTCCTTCTTGAGCAGGGTCAGAATTTCATCAAGTTGTTTGGACTGGCCTTTAACAGTTACATCAAGAGTAGATACTGTTTTTTGTACTTCTCCAATAGCTTTATCAACTCTCTTTGTAGTATCTTTGGTAAGTTCAGCAACCATCCTTCTGACCCTCTCATTCACTTTCTCAGCCACTGAAGTAGAAATCTGAGCAACAAGTTCCTGAGAGAGCTCAGATTTCATCTTCTCAAATAAATCAACACTTATTGAAGACCCAAGTTCCTTCTCATTGACACTTGGATTCTTCACCAACTCATTCACCTCCTTCCCAACTGACATTACATCTTGTTTTATCAATTCAACTGAGGAGGTCAAGTTCGCAACAACTGAAGCTTGAACCTCCCTCTTTGTCAGTTTGAAGGATTCCTTGATGGCTGAACTGATTTTATTACAAGCCAGAACCAGATCATTAAGCTTCTCAGTTACCAATCCCTCATTTGTAGCAACCTTTGTCATTTCAGTGCCAAGGAAGACTTGCACACTCTTCATATTAGTGAGGGACTTGGTATTGGCAGTTAGAGATTTAGATAAGTCTTCCACCCTGAGAAGTAGGTTTTGGACTTTGGCATGTGATTTCTCTAACTGTGCTTCCACACTCAAAGGAGGTGGTGGTTGTGTAGAAGCAGAAGCAACAAAGGGAATATTTCCAAGTTCATCTAGTGCCTTTTCTAATTGCATTTCAGTTGGACTCTCAGATTCTGTTTCAGAGTCCAACTCCTTTTCAACTGGATCATTATAATTGATGGGCCTTGGAACGGTTTGAAGTTGTGGATGAATTTGTTGGAGTTGTGGTTGAAAACGTGGTGAAGTGATATATGCAGGAGTTGAGCCTGGTGAAAAGTAAGGATGTTTATGGCTTATTGGTGGTGGTTGATATGGTTGTTCAACATTTTGGATTTCTGGGGAAGGAGGGGCGTTTGCGAGATTGAAGGATGGCTCAAAATCTGACGATAGATTCTCCTCCAATAAGTTCTCGTCAAACTCAAAATCAGCAAGGGAATCAAGATTCCCCTGAGGTGGCTCATCGTCATCCCAGAAAGCAGTCAAGACTACAGTCTGATCAGATATGCCCTGGTTCAGATCCTTGGAACCTGAACCAACTTCTGGTTCAACAACTGCAGCTGCAGATGCATCGTTACCAGATTTAGAAATGTTTGGCTCAGCCAAAGCTTCACTGCCAGAGATAGCAGACACGGGGGTTGCCTCAGTGATCCTTGTGCCATCGTCAAGAACCACTTCATTGGCCGTAGAGTTGGAGACCTCAGTTTCCAAGGGTGTCACCTCAGAAACTTCATTAGTCTGTGCTGCAGAGGAGTGTAAGATTTGTGAAGTTACAGGGGGTGCACGTGCAGACTCAGACTCTACTGTGTGTTGGGCTGACATACTTATATTTTCTTCACCCTCCTCTCCTAAAGAAGTTTTGGGGATGGCTGCTTGTGGGTTTCCCTTTTGACTTTCTTCTGGATCTTGTTGGGAAGATCTAGAAAGGAGAGCTTCGGCACTAACATCCTTGGGCTGTGAGGATGATTTCTTAAATTTACGATATTTTAATAAGCCCTTTGGAGATCCTGAGGGACCTTTTGGGAGGTCCTCAGGTTGGTCAGTGGAAGAGCGTGGTGGCTGGGTGGAATAAGTCGTTGGGGTTTTAAACAACTTCAACATTTTGCCACTAGATCCACCGATGGGTCCCACATTCTTTTGTGGCCCGCTCAGTGATCTTTCTGAACCAGTTGGTCTTACTGAGATAGTTTTAGTAAATACCTGAATCATTTCAGCAGAGAGTTCTGTTAGGTCCAGTTTACTGAGAAACTGGAGCGTCTCCAGTTGCATCTGGAGACCAGAAGATTTGTCTTGAAATAATATGAAGTCCAGTGGCCAGTGTACAGTTTATGCCACTGGAGCTTCCCTCCAGTTGAGATCTGACCAGACCTGAAGCATTCCAGTTGAAGTCGAAGACAATAAGTGGAAGATAGAGAATGACCATGGCAGCGAACCCCAGTGGACATTCTAACCAGATCGAAACTGGAGAGCATCAGTTTAAAGCACTTACAAAGCTTTACACTGATTACGAGGAAGACCTTTTTGCTTTATGTACTATTATCCGGACAATACACATTGTCTATGTATAAAGTACAAAAGTACATAAAGCAGGTTGGATAAAGTGACTTTATGTCTTACTTTATCCAGCATTTCTAAGGAATTGAATACACTTCCTTAAATACTCTCAAACATATTTGTACGGCAAAGTTGACATCCCAATGTCAACCTTTGCCTATAAATAGAGGTCTTTGCACAACCAAGAATCCAACCTTTTCATATTCAGACATTTGCATTTCTTGGTGACTTATGCAATATTCTCTCAATCGCAAAAAGGAACATTTCACAACTCTAAGTGTTTCGATTGTTTAAGAGAATTTCCAAGTTTAATCGATTGTATTTCATAGGTTGTTAGGATATTTACATCTTTGTATTATCTTGGTTCCGCAACAACCTTGTAATTTATTTAAAATTAATAAATAAATTACACTTGAAAAATTACATATCATCTCACCAATTTACTTTACAAGTATTTACTTATTGCATTGTCTTTTACTTATTATTATTGTCACCTTAATAAGTAATCTATCCAGTAACTTGGTATATACTCACTGCAACTGGTCGTCTCCAGTTCAGTGAACATATTGCAAAGTAAAGTCACCATTGACATAGAGGTGTCTTCAGTTAGTACCATCTATTGAGTTGGGACTTACAAGTTCAGGTTCTGTTTCTGAAGTGGATGCATTGGAGAAATCCCTGCAGAACTCTGGTGCTGAAGCCTCAGGCCCCTCATCATTGTACGGATCTCCAAGAATATTCATGAAGCAGATGCTCAAAAATCTGGGAAAAGAGATATGCAGACTTCTGTTTCCTTTCAACTTTGCAAATAATAGCCCATCTCAACTTGGGGCAAAGAAATTTGATCTAAACCACCATAATTTCCCCCTAGGCACTCGACAATCTGAGTCCAGAAGAACCTCCAACAATTTCCAAAACCAGACAAAAATATATGCCCGGAGGTCTTCAGATCGCCGTTGGCATCAGTCATATCATCATGACCCATGTCTCGTAAAACCTCCCTGAAATTTATGCCTTTCAGTCTTTTGGCAAAGACTGATGGAGGTTGAACGTAGTTCAGATGAAGGGCCTCCCTGAACCCTTCAAGAGAATTGACACACTGCTTTGTGCCTTCTTTTAATGTAAATGCAATGGATTTTTCATCCTTGCTTATTACAGCAGTGTACCAGAATTCAAACAAGTATCTATGATCATTGCCTGAGGATTAGCAGTCAAGGCAAAATGGAGAGGAGACTCTTCATAAAACTTGTTAATCCTCCCCATTAAAGTTGCCGATTTAATGTTTAGTGCGGCAAGAAAATTATTCATGTTAAACCTAAGGGTTGAAGGTTTGAAACCCTTTGGCCATGCCGCACTTGGCTTGACTGCTTCAGATGGATTGTATTCGAAATTTATGAGAGATTTGGCTTGGGAAGATGATGTTTTAGCCATTTCTACAAGGGAAAACTGAAATTGAAATGGTGAATTTAGGGTTTTGAAGATTTGGGAAGAATGAAGGAATGAAAGAGAATGATGATTGGGAGTAAATGAAGAGATGAAGTAAATGAAGGAATTGTTTTCGGAAAATGTATTTATATTTATGATGGAATACAAAGGGTTTTCCAAAATAAATGAAATAAAATGATTTTGAAATTCAAACCCACAAAAGAAAATTATTCATGTTAAACCTAAGGGTTGAAGGTTTGAAACCCTTTGGCCATGCCGCACTTGGCTTGACTGCTTCAGATGGATTGTATTCGAAATTTATGAGAGATTTGGCTTGGGAAGATGATGTTTTAGCCATTTCTACAAGGGAAAACTGAAATTGAAATGGTGAATTTAGGGTTTTGAAGATTTGGGAAGAATGAAGGAATGAGAGAGAATGATGATTGGGAGTAAATGAAGAGATGAAGTAAATGAAGGAATTGTTTTCAGAAAATGTATTTATATTTATGATGGAATACAAAGGGTTTTCCAAAATAAATGAAATATAATGATTTTGAAATTCAAACCCACAAAAGAAAAATTATATTTTATTTGAAATTGATTTTGATCGGGTTTGAAATCCGAAATAATTTTGGGGTATACGTCCGCATTTAATGCAATGACGGTTAAGGGCCCCACATTCGTAGAAAACTTTTCAACCTTTTAAAGAAAAAGTAATCATCACTTTTCATTTACGGCGCAACTTGTGTGACACATCAGCAAAGTCATCTTTATTCAAACATTATACAGTAATTATCACGTGTCCACACAAACAACCAAGTATCCAAAAGACATTACAAAGGACTGATTGATTTCAGAAATGAATCAATAAAATCTGAGCATGATCAGTTTAAGGAATCTGAACCATCTCAGTTTAAAACTTATTCTGAAACCATTCAGTGGGCTGAAACATTTCAGTCAAAATATTTTTCAGAAAGCAAAGTTCCCCCTTAGAGAAAAATTCTTTTAAGTACAAAAATATTTGACACTTCCCCCCTGAGGTAATGCTACACAGGATTCAGCATACCTAACTCACTGATGAGATGTTTAAACGTTTTGACATCCAAGGGTTTTGTAAAACCATCAGCGAGTTGTTTGTCAGTGGGAATGAAATGAAGTTCAATATCTCCTTTAATAATGTGATCTCTAATAAAATGATACCTGAGGTCGATATGCTTGGTTTTGGAGTGCATGACAGGATTGTGAGAGATGGCAATTGCACTGGTGTTATCACAAAAGATTGGAGTTTTTGTATAAGTAACACCATAGTCAGTTAGTTGGTTCTTATCCATAAAATCTGAGCACAACAACTTGCTGCAGAAATGTATTCAACTTCAGCTGTGGAGAGTGACACTGCAGTTTGCTTCTTGCTTGTCCAACTAACTAAATTGCCACCTAGGAAATGACAACCACCTGTGGTACTTTTTCTATCTATCTTACATCCTGCATGATCAGAATCTGAATAACCCATTAGATCTAGACTTGAGCCTTTGGGATACCAAAGACCAAGTCTGGGGATACCTTTAAGGTATCTGAAAATTCTTTTCACAGCATTTAAGTGTGTTTCTCTGGGATCAGACTGAAATCTTGCACAAAGGCATGTTGCAAACATTATGTCAGGTCTACTAGCAGTTAAGTACATAAGTGACCCCACCATGCCACGATATTTTGTAGGATCCACTTGTTTTCCATTGGGATCAGAATCCAAAGTCAACAGAGCTGAAATAGGAGTATCTTTTGATGAGACTGAATCAAATTGATATTTCTTTAATAAATCTCTGACATATTTTTCTTAATTTATAAAAATACCATCACTGGTTTGTTTCACTTGAAGACCCAAGAAATATGTCAGTTCACCCATCATACTCATTTCATACTCAGAAGACATTATTTCAGAAAACTTTTTACACATTTTATCATTTGTAGACCCAAACACAATATCATCAACATAAATTTGCACAAGTAAGATATCACCTTTATCATGTAAAATGAATAAAGTGTTATCTATTGCACCCCTTTTAAAACCATTATTCAGAAGATGTTTAGTAAGAGTATCATACCAGGCTCTAGGTGCTTGTCTCAGACCATATAAAGCTTTGTTCAATCTGTACACCCAGTGTGGTTTTTCTTCATTGATGAACCCTGGTGGTTGATAAACATACACAACTTCTTCTAATTCTCCATTCAGAAATGCACTTTTAACATCCATCTGATAGACTTTGAACTCATGATGAGCTGCAAAAGCCAAGAAGATTCTGATAGCTTCTAGTCTAGCAACTGGAGCAAAAGTTTCATCAAAATCTACACCTTCTTCTTGAGAATAACCCTTTGCAACAAGTCTAGCCTTGTTTTGAATCACATGTCCATCTTCATCCATCTTGTTTCTGACGACCCATCTTGTCCCAATTGGCTCCTTCTTCAGGTTACTAGGACATGGAACAAGTTCCCAAACATTGTTCCTTTTAAACTGGTTAAGCTCATCTTGCATGGCTTCAACCCAGCTTGGGTCCTTCAAAGCCTCATCAATCTTCTTTGGTTCAATCAGTGATAAGAAGCTGACGTATAAGCATTGATCGCTTGTGGGTCTTCTGGTCTGAACCCCTCTACTGGAATCTCCAATGATTTGATCGATTGGATGTGCCCTTGTCCACTTAGAGTAATGACCAGGATGAACAATGATATCAGTGCAAGAATTCCTCTGATTTACTTCAGGAGGAGCTTCAGAAAAGACTATTTTAGTCTCATCATCTTCCTCCTGCAGATCATGATTTGCATCATGAAATTCTTCAGATTGGGGTAAATCAGTGGAAACTGGTATCTGATCTGAAGCAGCACGCACATCAGATCCAATAGTCAGTTCAGAAGGTAGCTTAAAACTGACTGAAGGCTAAAATGGTATGTTGCTAGGCGGTATTTTAGCTGGTTCTGAACTGAGATGATCAGAAGCAAGTTCCGGTGACTGATCAGGTTGAGCAATAGGATCTGATTCACCAAAACTGATTGGACTTTCTGAGGGTGGTACATGAGTTGGTTTATTGAAGATTGCATAATTTGATTCATCAAAGGTAACATGAATTGACTCATCAACCTTGTCAAGTCTTTTGTTATAGACTCTGAAGGCTTTGCGAATTACTGAATAACCTAAGAAGTAACCTTCATCAGCTTTTGCATCAAACTTTCCAAGCTGACTGGAGTCGTTCAGAATGTAAACTGGACATCCAAAAACATGGAAATATCCAATATTTGGCTTTCTATTTCTGAGGACTTCATAGGCAGTCTTCTTGTGTCTTTTAACATAAACAGATCTGTTCTGAGTGTAGCAAGCAGTTGCAACAGCTTCAGCCCAGAAACTTTTAGGAAGACCAGATTTAGTAAGCATACTTCTAGCAGCTTCAATCAGCGTTCGATTCTTTCTTTTTACAACATCATTTTGATCTGGTGTATGGGCTGAAGAGAAGTTCTGAGATATGTCAGTTTCAGTGCAGAATGACTCTAATGTGGCATTTCTAAATTCTGTGCCATTGTAACTTCTGAGCTGACAAACTTTTCGCTTGTGCTTGAGTTCAATTTGTTTGATGAGGGCAATAATTTCAGCAGCAGCTTCACTCTTTGTTCTGAGGAAAACAACCCAACAATATCTTGAAAATTCATCTACTACAACAAGGGTGTACCTCTTTCCTGCTCTTGTCTGAACATTCACTGGACCAAAAAGATCCATATGAAGCATGTACAGTGGTTCAGTTATGCTGAAATTTTGCTTGGTCTTGAATGTTGCTCTTTTCTGCTTACCCATTTCACAACATGGGCATGGCTTGTCTTTATTGAAAGACATTGGAGGTATCCCTTCAGCAAGTTGTTTTCTTGACAACTTATTAATACTTTTGAAGTTCAGATGAGATAGCCTCTTGTGCCACAACCAGTTTGTGTCCTCATCTGCCTTTGTATAGAAACATTGTTCACTGGGTGAACTTTCCATATCAATGACATAAATGTTTCCTTTTCTGGGTGCAACCAACACTACCTTCCAATCTCTGTTGAATATGGTGCCTTGAGAAATGTCAAAAAGAACCTTGAAGCCATCATCACAAAGTTGACTGACACTGATCAGGTTATATTTCAAACCATTCACATATGCAACTCGTGTGAATTTGACTTGACCATTATTCACCACACCATATCCCTCAGTTTTTTCATTTCCATCAGTCCTACCTTTTTTCTGTACCCCCCCGGCTCTCCTCTTCTTACCCCGCGCACTCCTCTCCCCCCCCCCACCACCCTTTTCTATCCTTCAATCTTTTACTCGCGCCTTCCTCCTTACTTTCGCTCCTTTCTTCGCCTCCCCCCCGTTGACTAACACTGATCAGGTTATATTTCAAACCATTCACATATGCAACTCGTGTAAATTTGACTTGACCATTGTTCAAAACACCATATTCCTCAGTTTGTCCATTGCCATCATTCCCAAATGTTATTGAGGGCCCCTCTTGCACCCTATATTCCTTCAGCAGGGTTTTGTTACCAGTCATGGTTCTTCCAGCTGCACTGTCAAGATACCATATATACTTCTTCCGGTCTCCCTGCACACACACAAAGATTAGTTCTTTTTGGGAACTGGACTCTCCCTTAGACGTCCCAGATTTCTTTGGTTCTGAAGGAACTGAAGGATCAAAAGGGATCTCAGTCATGATCTCAGATGACACAAAAACAGTTGGTTTGATGGGGCTTTCAACCTTTTTCTTTTCAGATTTTTGCTTGATTTTCTTGGAAAAAGGTTTTGCATTTTGTTAGGTTGAAGAGGAGTGCTCTCAACATTTTTCAAACGTGCATTACAACTCTGTACTTGTCTAGATAACAACTGAAATTGACTCTCCAACCTTAACAAAATTGATTCTTCTTTAGACACCTGAGCCTTACCTGAATCTGAGGTAGATGGCTCAGTGGGGGAGACATTTTTCTTTTTCTTTTGGCCTTTTGGAACCTTAGATGAAGACTGAGGGGATGGCTTTTTGGATTTAGCCATCTTTTCTGAAACAGTGGTCTGAGCTGTTTCAGATTTACCCTCAGATTGTTCCTTGGCCACCTCAGTCACAGTTTTCTGCTTGCCAACTTCTTTAAAAATTATTTCAGGTTTCATTTCTTTTGGAAGTGCATCTATATCAGTGATAATAGATGCTAAGTGAAGATTACCAGATTCGTATGCTATTCTTTGATCAGAAAATGATTTTTTAATTTCAGCATCTGGATTTGGTGATTTCATCTATGATTTAATTATTTTTGTTCTTTTTCTATGATGTTTTTCAATTCTTCCTTTTCCAATTCAAGAGTGGCAACCATAGACTGATAACTTTTAAGGGCCAACTGAACATCTTTCAGTTCTTTCAGCTTGGCCTGACTGGCGTTCGGTTCAGAAGCATTATTTTCAAACATTTTCAAGCTTTCTGAACGCACAGTCTCGACATATGAAATGTCAGCCTCTAAAAGAACCAGAAGGTCCAGTTTGTGTTCTTGATTACTTTCATACCCAAAATCACTTAGCTTTTTCATGATTATATCCACCCATCGACCAGATTCAACATCAGACTTAACCAGATGACCTTGATCTTCACGAGCCATGAAACACATGTCCCTCACCTCTTCATCATCATCATCAGATGATTCATCAGAATCTTCTCATTTTTCAGTCTTGGCAATCATACAACTATTTTTGCTTGAATTTTCTTGAGCCATGAGAGCTATATGGGCTTTAAGCTTTTTATACTTAGCCTTATAATTCTCATCAGATTTCTGAAAAATAGAATGGTTAGGACCAGATTGTGATGAGGAGGGTTGACTAGATCTGCATTCCTTCATGAAATGTCCTTTCTTGCCACACTTAAAACATTCAAGATTAGACTTATCAATAGAAGCGCTGGAAGCAAATGGTTTGCCAGATCGATTAGATTTAGCCTTAAAACGATTAAACGTTTTAGCCAGCATGGCAACCAAATCATCATTGTCATCCTCATCACACTCATGAGTAACATCATCAGTAATACCAGTTTTAACAATTCAGAAACTATCTTCTTCACTGAGTCAGAATGATCACTCTCAGAAGATAGCAGTGCAGTTCCATGTGGCTCAGAATACTGAACCATGACTGAACTGGTAGAAGCATGATTTTTGGCATCTTGCTCAGCCACAGCTCTCTCTGCTTTGTTCTCTTCAGTATATCTGAAGGCTCCATATAAGGATGCAAGAGTGTGACTGTGCAAGGTTTTGCCTTGTCTAAGAACCAAGATCAAATTTTCCCATTTAGAAGGTAAAATATCACAAAATTTTTCCAACAAAATTTCTTTGTCCTTCTCTACACCCAAGGCTTTCAGTTGGTTCACCAGATTAGTAAATCTGATGTATGTTTGAGTTAAAGTTTCACCAGGGAATGCAAAGAATGACTCATACTTTTTATTCAAAGCAACTTTTCTTGTGACAATTGTTTCAGAAGTGCCTTCAAATTGAGTCATAAGTTCCCCCCACATTAATTTAGAATTTTCAAGTAAGACAAAAGTGGACATAAGGGTTTCAGGAACTGCATATAAGATCATATTCTGAAGCTTAGTATCAAGATCTACCAGCCTATGATCTTCCTCAGACCAATGATCCTTCTCCTTAGGTGTCATCCTAGGAGTCCCATCGGCATTACGAACAACAGTTGAAGCATTCATGGGGACAAAGGGTCCTTCTTTTAAAATGGTGGTCAAATGTCTTTCCACATCAGCAATATACTTAAGCATGCATGCTTTCCATGTGATAAAGTTTTCACTGTTCCCATCAAATTTTGGAACAGGATTATTTGGAAAGTGTACATGGACATTATGCAAAGGTATATTGTTGCTGATAACAGGGGGTGGATGATGAGCGTTCATTTTGTGATAAAAACCCCTATCGAAAGGCCTCATTTCTATGTCTTAAATGAGTTAATATTCCGGAACTATCGGTACTTAATGGAATCTATGTTTTTGCAGGTTCACGGAAGATGCGAGTGAGCGTAAATGGCATCAAGTGACTCAAGATGAAGGCCTATGAACTTACAAGACACAAGGAGGTGATTCGGGAGCCGAACGAAGCGATACGAGAAGCAGCAGGAGCTGCCAGCGCCGTTGGAGCCCATCCAGCGCCGCTAAGCGGCCCAGTTCAGTAAACCGACTTTACACTCTATTTAAGCCGAAGCAACCCTCAAAACCCTAAGAGAGAGCCGATTCAGCAACCCTAGCCTCCCACATTCAACCCTAGGTCGACTTTGCAGATTCCAAGGAGGTTTTGGAGCTTCTAACACCTTCCAATCTTCATCCTCAACCTAGATCTACTCTTTTATTTTACTTTCAGTTGGTAAACAATGTCTTTCATCTTTTCAGACTTTGTTATTCCTTTAATAATGGTAGGCTAGTAGGCTGAATACTTGTTTGGATCGATGTGATCATGTAGACGTTTATCTATTTTACTTTATTTGTTAGATCTGTTGGAGTGTGTTTACTGTTTATCGTAGATCCATGTTTTACTAGTTCTTCATATATTATCGGTTCTATATCTGCATGTATTGATTTAATTCTGATGATCGGTCTATAATCATACACTAGGATTAATACATAAGGATGGAAAACACTAGATGTAAAAGGTGATTCACTTATAATTGAGGGATCCGGAACCATAGTAATTAGGATGAATAGAACATGATGCCGATGAGCGTCAATTTTATGATTATTTCCCTTATCATTAGGCCACATTTTAACGCTTAATTGAGTTTATATATGTGAACTTATGATACTTAATGAGATTTACTATTTATGCATGTTCACAAGAAATGCCATTGGACTCGGAAATGGAGCACTTAAGAAATATACATGACAAATATTGTCATGTACTATTATTATAAAGGTGATGGTGCTCGTGTGCTTGTAAACCGAAAAAGACAAAAGGTGGTGATTTTGTTTGGTGTTCAGCCGAGAAAGGAAGAAAACAAGAAATGGGCCACAGCCCATGTACTCGTGAATCAGTAGCCCAGAAGAAGGAAAAGCCAAAGTGGGCTTTAGCCCATCTCGTGTGATGTCCAGCCAAAGAAAGAAAAGAAAGTCAAGTGGGCAGCCCATCTGGGCCTTGTCCTGCGTGAGCCGAAAGAAAAGAAAGGGGCCGAAGCCCTTTGTTTTGTGAGAGGCGGTCGAGCAAACATCAACAACATCTATATATATTGATATAACTACATAGGAAAATTATATAATAAACAAGTATTCATTTATATAGTGTATAGATTCAAGGAGCAGCCGTCATAATATAATACCACAAGAATTAATTCAAGGGGCGGTCGAGACATAATTTCGAGGGCAGCCAACATTCGGTCAAATAATAAAAGGGTTCGGGTGTTGATTCGAAGGAGCGGCCAAGAAATATACGGACTGCGTGACTTCGATATCCCTATTATTAGTTTGATCTTTCTTTTACTCTTTTTTATTATTGTCAGTATTACTTTATTGCAAGACTTATTTTATCGTACAATTATTATTATGGATCAATTTATATTAATGATTGTTAGTATTATTTATTTTGCAATGAGTAGCTAAATAATTTTGCATCTGTTTGGATAATGTGATCATGCCGTTGTAGTGATACTGATAATTATTGGTAGTTGTTGAACAGTTTTTATGCTTGACCGTCGACCCATAATTGTTTAGGTTTAATACTTGAATGAATATAAAGTTATAGTTAAAGTAGGTTGGGGATTTAACAGGAAGCCAAACTGCTTGGGTAACTTAACAGAAATCCCGTTAAACTATAAAGGTTAGGTCATAAAAACAGACTTAGTTTATAATCTTAATTAGGGGACTTAAAAGGAAGCTTAATTAAAGGGTAGGTGACTTAACAGGAATCTTGACCATTTAGACCGGGGGACTTAAAAGGAAGCTTGGTCGTGATTAGTCGTTCAACAGTCATAAGTAATTTAGTAAATGATCCATGTGGCATGTGAACTGTTTCCAAGTAGATGTACCATTTTCATTATTATTATAGTCTTTCATTTTCAAATCATTTCGTGCTTCCTTGCTAGACCAAGCGATTGGAAGCTTTTGCTAGTTTTAGTTAATTAAGTCGTGACAAACCCCCAACAATCTTAGAATTACACCTAGCTGCATTCTTAGACATAGTCCCTGAGAACGATCCTGGTCTTACCGATTTGCTATACTATAAATGATCGGGTCCACTGCCCGTGAGTGAGTGTAGTAGAGAAGTTAATCTTGTAATAAATAAATTTAAAACTTGTTAGGAATTTAAGTTAACAAATCTCGCTCATCAAGTTTTTGGCGCCGCTGCCGGGGACTATTCACTTAGGAATATAGTTAGGTTAGGGTAATTCGATCTTTTTCGTGTTTACACGAGAAAGTTAGTTTCAGTGTTTTTAGGATTAGTTTATTTTCATTTTAAGTAAGTCTAGTTTAGGTGTCCCTTTTATTTTCTTAGATTAGCTTTAGATAGTCTTCTTTTGTTTTGTATATAGTTAGCACTACTTAAGAGTCGATTCAAATAGGGTTTGGTAGATTCTTGTATTAGATGGCGGATAATTTAGGACTCGACCAACCGATGATGGAGAAAGCAAGAAAGGTGGCTGCGACGCCGACGCCTGCAATCCGAGTACCCGAGACAGAGATCCCTATTAATATCAAGAAGCATCACTTTGAGCTTGTGGAGAGACTTGCATTCGATGGGGAGAAACTCAAGGACCCCTATGTCCATATCTCTAGTTTTGATGAAGTGTCTAAGCTGTTTAACTATGGAAAAGGAACTGAAGAGTCGGCGAAGTTGATGATGTTTCCATTCTCCTTGACGAGAGCAGCTAAAGATTGGTACAAGAACCTAGATTCAGACAGTATCACCTCTTGGGAAGAATTGAGACAAAGGTTTTGCAACAGATTCTTTCCGAGGAACCTCATAATAAAACTCTTAGGAAGGATAAATACTTTTGAGCAAGCGGAAAACGAAAGCAGTGGAGAAGCGTGGCGAAGGATGAAGAGGATGGTCAAGGAATGCCACGGTCACAATTAAACCGAAGAGAATATTTTGGAGTATTTTTATATTGGAGCAACGAGTGAAACTAGGAAGGAGTTGGATCTCATGGGAGGTGGCATGTTTGAGTATATGAAGGCAAAGGATGCTTATAGAGTGTTGAATGATTTGGATAGAAGTGAGCAAGAGAGGAGCTTGGAGGATGAAGAGCCACAAAAACCAAAAGAGTATGTTCTAAAAGAAGAGATGGAAGAGAGGTTTGAGAAAAACGCGAATGACATGAAAAATATGCTAGCAAAAATGTCCAGCAGTTTGTGTGAAACGGTGGTAGCCCTAGTAAGGGAAGATAGAGATAAGCGGGACGAAGAAGTGAAAGGAATCACAACCCTATCGGGAAAGACGACAAAATCACCCCTGAATCCTCTGGAAGCTGAGGAAAAAGACGAAGAAGAAGATCCAGCAGAAGCGGAAGTGGAAATGGAAGCCGTAAGTCGAAACAAGAAGGAAACAGATTCTGGACGGGAGGCCCAGCGCCGCTGGAGCACTCCCAGTGCCGCTGGTGAGTCCAGAATGGACCCCAGCGCCACTGGACATACTCCCAGCGCCGCTGGTAGGCCCAGGAAAACTCCCAGCGCCGCTGGGCGAGTCCAGAAATAGCTCCAGCGCCACTGGAACACCACCAGCGCCGCTGGCACCTCCGAAGGCGGACTTCAGACCGCGATCGAAACCATACAGCCGGACATTTCCATATCCGCAGAAGCTGAGAAGAAGTCGAGTAGAGCAGAGAGGAGAGATTTTCAAGGACACGATGTACGGGACGAAGGTGACGATACCGTTTACTGAGTTGGTTAGGCTGACACCGGGGTATGCTAGGTATATCAAGGACATGATCAAGGAAGACAGAATCCCGAAGGACGTGCATGGAATCAAGGAAGTCAAGGGAATTCTGGAGAAAGGAGATGAGTTCATCACCCCGAAGCTAGAGGATCCAGGTAGTTTCGTTATACCATGTAAGATAGGAGATAAGATTAGTTGTGATTGTCTAGCCGACTTAGGAGCTAGTTTTAACCTGATGCCTTGGTCCATGTACACTAAGTTAAGTGACGCAGCACTAGATACCACCATGATGACTATTAAGTTAGCAGACCAGACCTTTCAACGTCCTTTAGGAAAGACCCATGTATTGATAGTAACCGTAGGAGACCTACATTTTCAGGCAGAGTTCGTAGTTATGAATATACCGGAGGACAAGAAAGTCCCGATCATCTTAGGAAGACCATTCTTGAACACAGCCAAAGCCGTAATCGAAGTAGCAGAAAGAAGGATTACAATAGGAAATGGTAGAAAGAAGCTTAGTTTGACTATGGAAGGAGACCCAGATTTAGGAAAGGATGATATAGAAGTTTGTGCTGAAGAAGTTGAATTGGTAGATGTAGATAATAGAGCAAATCAGGAAATTGAGGAGGTACTAGGAATAGGATCTCCAGAACGTCCATGGGATTTAGGAGAGCTAGAAGAAAATGAATTCGACGGGACCTTAGTGCAGACACCAAATAACCTCATCACCTCACTAGAAGAACCGCCAACCGATCTTGAGATGAAACCGTTGCCGCAAGGATTGGAGTATGCCTACCTCCAAGGAAAGTCACAACTCCCGGTTATCATTTCGTCGAAGCTGAGTCAGAAGGAGAAGGCAACTTTGATAAGAAGGCGTTCGCTTGGAAGATAGCTGACATTAGAGGTATAGATTCTTCATATTGTAACCATATGATACATTTAGAAAATATCTCGAAACCAGTAGTTCAGAGACAGAGACGCCTAAACCCTAATATGAAGGATGTAGTGAAGAAGGAGGTGATTAAGTTATTAGATGCAGGGATTATCTTTCCCATCTCGGATAGCGAATGGGTAAGCCCTATTCAATGCGTACCTAAGAAAGGAGGAATGACAGTAGTAGCCAACGAGAAGGATGAGATGATAGCAACTAGGACTGTAACGGGATGGCGAGTTTGCATAGATTATAGAAAGCTTAATGAGGCTACTAGGAAAGACCATTATCCTTTACCCTTTATGGACCAGATGTTACAACGCTTAGCAGGGAACGAGTACTTTTGTTTTCTCGATGGATTTTCAGGGTATCTTCAGATTCCCATTCATACAGAAGACCAAGAGAAGACAACATTTACTTGCCCCTATGGAACCTATGGTTATAGAAAGATGCCTTTTGGACTGTGTAATGCTCCTGCCACCTTTCAGAGGTGCATGACAGCAATTTTTCAGGATATGTTAGAAAAGTCAGTGGAGGTGTTTATGGACGACTTTTCAGTCTTTGGGGATTCGTTTGACTCGTATTTAAGGCATTTAGATAAGATGTTAGCTAGGTGTGAGGAAACTAATTTGGTGTTGAATTGGGAAAAGTGTCATTTCATGGTTAAGGAAGGAATAGTGTTAGGACATAGGGTGTCTAAAGCAGGAATAGAAGTAGATAAGGCTAAGATAGATGTGATGACTAAGTTACCGGTTCCAGTTAATGTCAAAGGAGTTAGGAGTTTTCTAGGTCATGCAGGGTTTTATAGGAGATTTATTAAGGATTTTTCCAAGATAGCTAGGCCAATGACCAGACTTTAAAAGAAAGACGTTAGGTTTGACTTTGATAGGGATTGTATTGAGGCATTTGGGAAACTTAAGAAACACCTTGTAGATTCCCCTATAGTAGTATCACCTGATTATGCATTACCTTTTGAGATAATGTGCGATGCTAGTGATTTCGCCATAGGAGCTGTGTTAGGTCAGAGGATAGATAAGCATTTTAGGCCGATATATTATGCTAGCAAAACCCTTAATGAGGCCCAAAGGAACTATACAACTACAGAGAAGGAATTGCTGGCGGTAGTCTTTGCCCTAGATAAGTTTAGGAAATACATAGTGTTGAAGAAAGTCACCATATTTACAGACCATTCAACCATTAGATACCTCATTAATAAGAAAGATGCTAAGCCTAGGTTAATTAGGTAGGTGTTACTACTTCAAGAGTTTGATTTGAAGATTAAGGATAAGAAAGGATCAGAAAATGTAGCTGCAGATCACCTTAGTAGATTAGATAACCTAGATGAGGAGGAACCTGATTGTGAAGAGATAGATGAAGCCTTCCCAGAAGAGAATTTGATGAGGGTAGAAGTAGATGATAAGGAGGATGTACCTTGGTTCGCTGACATAGCTAATTACTTAGCTTCAGGAGTTTTGCTGTTGCATTTAGACTATTACCATAGGAATAAGTTCTTTTCAGACCTTAAGTATTACTACTGGGAGGAACCATACTTGTTTAGGATGTGTGCTGACGGTATGATTAGGAGATGTGTGTTGGAAAGTGAGAGTAGGAAGATATTAGATGATTGTCATTCAGGACCCACAGGAGGACATTACGGTCCATCAACTACAGCTAGGAAGGTGTTTGAGGCAGGATTTTATTGGCCTAAAATTTTTCAGGAGGCCAAGACTTTGGTTAAGTTATGTGATGCATGCCAGCGCCAAGGATCGATCACCAAGAGAGATGAGATGCCACATAGGAGCATACAGGTTTGCGAAGTATTTGATATTTGGGGAATAGATTTCATGGGACCATTTCCACCTTCTCATAAGTTTAAGTATATTCTAGTAGCAGTAGATTATGTGTCAAAGTGGACAGAAGTTAAGGCTTTACCCACTAATGATGCTAAGGTAGTTGTAGATTTTCTTAAGAACCTGTTTAGTAGATTTGGAATGCCTAAGGCTTTAATTAGCGATAGGGGTAGTCATTTTGCAAATGCTCAGTTAGAAAAGTTACTTAAGAGATATGGAGTCAACCATAGGTTTTCAACAGCTTATCACCCTCAGACTAGTGGTCAAGTAGAAAACACCAATAGGGCACTTAAAAGAATTTTAGAGAAAACAGTTAAGGATAATCCTAAGAATTGGGCGAATAGGTTAGATGATGCACTTTGGGCATTTAGGACAGCCTATAAGACACCCATAGGAACCACACCTTATAAGTTAGTATATGGAAAAACGTGCCATTTACCATTAGAAATAGTGAATAGGTCTTATTGGGCAATTAAGAATTGTAACATGGATTTAGATGAAGCTGGGAAGGAAAGGTACTTGCAACTTGATGAATTAGAAGAACTTAGACAACAAGCCTATGAGAACTCTAGTATCCATAAGGAGAGAACAAAGGCATGGCATGATAGGAGAATTAAAATGAAAGAATTCAAGGAAGGTGATAAGGTGCTTTTGTTTAACTCCCGGTTTAAGCTCAAGTCGCCGAAACTAAGATCAAGATGGGCAGGACCATTTGAAGTCATTAAAGGTTACCCGTCAGGACATGTAGAGTTACGTGGCAAGAGTGGGGGTAGTTTTATAGTCAACGGGCATACAGTGAAACACTACTATGAGGAGGATAGCAATAAGGACGAGGGCATAGAACCTGGCCCTTATGTCGTTGATGAATGAGTAGTGAAGGAGTCTAGCTTAAGACTCCTAAATAAATTAAGCGCTTCTTGGGAGACAACCCAAGTTTTGTTTTGTTTAGCTTTTATTTTTCTTTTTCTAGTTTGATTTTGTATTTGTTTTTCATTTCATTTTTAAGTTTTAGCTTGTTATTTCCATTTTGATATTTTGATTGAAGTGTGCAGGAGTATTTAGCTTTGTATTCTGAAGGAAACCATGCACTTGGTTAATAGCTAAGTGTGGGGGAATGCCGGAAGCAAATCGTGAAGGAAAATCAGACGTCAAAGCATGTACAGGACTCGCAAGCGCCGCTAGAAGACTTCCAGCGCCGCTGGGAAAGCATTTGGGCTTCCCAGCGCCGCTCCCTGAAGACCAGCGCCGCTGGACCTGCATTTGTGCAGTCCAGCGCCGCTCTAGACTAGGCCAGCGCCGCTCACACATGTCCAGCGCCGCTCCCTGCTAAGCCAGCGCCGCTCCCGGTTTCAGTATGCACACCAGATCGCGAAAAATCCAAAAAAAATCAGAAAACCCAAAAATCCAAAAAAAATAAAAAAAATCAAAAAATCAGAAAATACCAAAAAGAAAAGAAGGTGGAGACGCATCAATGGATCGCCATCAAATGGATCCAACACAAGTCTTTGAAGATCTGTATCATTCAAGTCGCTCCACAAATGCCATCTTCAACAACAATTCATGCAATTTAAGCCCGGGAAGTTTCGTTAATCCTTTATCTTATCATGTTTTTCCTATTACCCTTTAGGTTCTGTCTAGTACAACGGGGGCGTTGTACAACTTAAGTGTGGGGGGATGGAATAGGAAAAACCCATGGTTTTATTGCTTGATAAATCATAAGTTTTCTACTACTTAGTTCATGCAAATTTCAAATTTTTCTTGTGTCTGGAAAATCATTTTGAGAAATAAGCTTTGCAAGTAGACAAAAGATGACGATAACTAAGCAATATTAGCTTTGGTAGATGAACAGTTAGTTAGAACTGTTAGTTTAACTATAGATTTGTGGCTGTTCATTTTTCCAACTGGATTAGAGCTTAGACTGAAACTGAATGCGATTATGTTTGCTATAGCACATTTAACCGGACTTTAATATGCCTAGCAATTAGAGCTATCTAGTAATTAGTATAGGTGTATTAATTGGACTTAATTATATACGTGCTTGTGTAGGAACTAGTTTAGACGTATGGTTAGCCTTAATTCTTACACTATTGATTGTAAACTAGTTGCATGCGGAGTAAGTGTATGAGTCATCTGGGGTCTCTGATAATGTCTATTGCATGAATAATGTAGTAATCTTAAGAAAAGGCAATCAGTAGATTAAATAAAAAGAGTTCAAAGAACTATTAACGAGTAAAATTTATGCACATCAAGTTATGTCGCTTTGCGCGTGGGGAACCACCGACCTGTCACCTGTAAGTCCCCTTGAAATGGATCGTTAATAGTTTGCTCCAGTTATCTTGAGGTGCGGAATCCCTCACTATAACTTGGTGATTCACAACAAGTCTTCAGATTATCTGTTGCCTCGCAGATCTTCTCTAGGCCTAGCGGAAGATCTATGGACGACATAACCTGCAAATATGCTTGATATTTAGACAAGTGTTCAACCCTAATCTCTGTTAGGGTTCGATATATATAGGGAACATCACGACATGGGCTTCAGCGAGCTAGCCTCGCATTTACAACCCAGCTCGACACAATTGCGAGGTCGCAATTCGTGTCCTGCCTCGTATTTGACCCTGCAAATGCGAGGTCGCATTCCCACTGTGAATTGCGAGGTCGCAATTCACACTTAGCAGATTATTACACATTCAATACTTAAACTTAATCTAGTATTCTATGCATAATACTAAGTTCATTAATGATAATCACATTACAAAGACATATTACAATATAAGCCCAAACAATCTAGACTGCTATTGACATATACTTGCACTTACAGACTCCCCCTTGGCAATAGCTTCCAGACGTTAAAATAAATATGTCTTGTCTTGTCTTTATCATTAATCTACTTCTTCTGCTTCTTCTTGCTCCTGCTCCTTTCCTTCTCAGTCTCAGTCTCAGTCTTGAAATCAGAATCTGACTCTGACTCTGAAGGAGTATGAGTGACACCTAACCTTCTCTTTTCTTGATCCCACATAGATCCCGGATCATAATAATAATCCGCAATCTCTGCCCTAGCTCTCACATGAGCTTATGGATCATAACCAAGTCTCTTATCCAGTCTCCTAACAATCGTAGGATGCAAATCTGACCCGGTAGAAGTATTATTGGTAGAGTCGGTTTTGGTAGACTCACTATCCTGAGCACTAGCATTTTCAGCACCAGGAGCAACAACAACAGATTGCCCTACCAAACCCTTACCCTTTTCTAATCGATCAACGTCAACATCTTCTGTAAGGGATTTGGTTGGCGGTGTATCAGACTCAACTACCATGTTCAACTCTGTGACGATCAGTTCTTGAGTCTGATGAGCTTCTGAGGTTGGCTTGCCAGCAACACCAGCCTGGCTAGACTCACCCTGAATCTCTGTTCTCAAAATAGAACCACCTCCTAGCTCCTGAGTAGATCTGGTAACATCTGGATCTTCATTTTGATCATCGTCATGCCTTACTTTAGCTAACTCATCACCCTTACAACCTAAGCTATCTCTCTCAGCTCTCAACTTCAAGTACTTGTCGATGAGCTCATGCATCTTTTCTTCAGGGATCTGTACTCCCTTCTTTCATTGCATCTGCCATCTTGACAACCTTCCCATCAACTTCCAAAAACTTATTATACATTTTGGACACTACCACCTCGGCCTTGCCCAACTTGTCTTCAAGAAACGTGTTCTTGTCACTCACAACCCTAAAATTTTCAACCAAACCACTGATCAGGCTTCTCATCTCATTCATAGCCTTCTCATGCTGTTCTCTTTGCTCAGACATCTGTCTCTGCAAATCAGCAAGGCTTAGACTAGCCTCTTCAGTTGTCTGTGGCTGTGACTGTGGCTGTGAAGTCTCAGGAACAGTCTCTGGTACTCTTTCAGAACCACCAGCAACAACATAAGTCTCTTGTGCCCTGGCAAGTCTACTTCTCTTAAGTAACGGCTGCTCTGGCACCCAATCTTCATCAGACTCTCTCCCTCTTCTTCTTCCTTGAGTTTCAACAGGTTTAGGAACCATTCTGGATCCAACTCTGACGAATGCATGAGATCTGTACGGATCCTCATCACCATCACTGCTGGAATCATCATCAGAATGTACTGAAGGGTCTCTTTATGTTTCAGCATGAGCAACAGCCTTTCCTCTACCTCCTACATCCAAACCTGACCCACTAGCCTCCCCAGCTCCTGACCCACTAGCTTCTCCAGCACCTAACCCACTACCTCTAGCTGTTTCAGAACCAACTACAGCTTCAGCTACATAATCATCTATATCCCGGTCAAGGTCTGCATCTTCTGGGTCTTCAGCATTGACATTGTACCATTGCACTTGAGCAATATCACCCTCTGGATCAGCCATCTCCTCCAAAAGATCATCAACAATTTCAGGATTAGCACCAGGTTGGTTAATCACATCATCTGCAACCTGTACAATAACCTCAGGCTCAATCCGCACATCATCTTCAACTACGACATCATGAAGCTTCTCTAGATGAGCATCATCTTCAACAGCTTCGCCATCCTCTGGCTGAGGCCCTTCATATGCTGATATGACCTCATCAGCAGGTGCCACATAGTTGGCATTGGTGATGACACCAAATAATGCTACATCCTGAGCATTTGGATCATTCGGATACCTACGGCGAAACTCTTCATAGCTGTCTGATAATCAAACTCACTTGCTCTACTCCTACCACAGCTGGCAAATTTGGTAGGTGAGCATTGATGATAATCATCACAATCCTAGGATAAATCAAAAATCTTATAGTACCCGCAGCTCTGATCTGTTTCCTCATCTCATCGAAGAAGAACTTTGAGAAACTGTACGGCTTATTAAATACTAAGCCCACCATTTGTGCTTGGGCTTCTTGGTTCAACATATCGAAACCAGACTTCTTGTTGCTCAAATCAACTAATTCACCATATCTCATTGTAGTTCTCCCCCTCAATGATAAATCCCTCCGAATTAAGCATATGCAATCTTCCTTCTTGGATCTATTGCTCGAGTCCCTGCTCGCCTTGCATAATCGACATATAATAAAGAAGTAGAATTTCCAACGATCAACACTGAACTAGTTAACTTCCATGAAAACCAGAAACTTTGTAGTTTGAATCACAAACTGTAGAAGCATAAATCCTGTTTCAAAAGCAATACTACTCATGTCTCCATATCTTCGTAACTCTGAATGTTTCTTCTGATCACTTTCTTGATGAACCATGATCAAAGTCTTCAAATCAAACACATAAAACACAGCTTCTTGTGCCTATACCTGCACATACAAGCTCAAAACATACACAAAATAACGATGATAATGCTATTCTTCATTATTTCATCACTACTCATGATAATAGCAATGACTTAATCTAGAACTACATTTTTCATTTTCTTCTCCATTTTGTTATTCTTCACTATTATAAGTCATAAAAATTCGTATGACATTATCTTAGTCTAGAACTACAAAATAATAGAAACCTTGAGAACATTGTCTCATTGTCAGTTGGATACCCTAAACTAGGTCTTCCAATTAAGTCTACCTCATCATGCAAATCTATACAGATTCCGTTTCCATTTTAACAAGGCTTTATCTCTGTAAAGCATATGAACAGAAAACCTAATCACTTATACTTTCGCATGATCAGATCTATCTTGCTCCGTTGTGAGATCTTGCTTGACAACCTACAAAATCAAACATCACATCTGTTTGTTGTCCTGCACAATCTGCACATCTTAACAAACACATCAAAACTTCTCAAAGTAATAACATACAATCTGAAGAATTCTATGAATTTGCAAGATAAAATGAATATACTTAACAGTCTTTTATAAGCCTAAGTCACTTTAAGGTCAAATAATTCACTGTAAGCACTTTCTAGGACAAAACAAAATTATTTGGAATCTCTGTTCCAAATCTTTTTAATTTAAACAAAAATCTTTTAAAGATTAAATTCAAACTATGAACAACTTTGTGTTCATTCTAATGAAAATCTTCTTTCTAAAGATCAACAAAAATAGACATTAACTCAATATCTGTTTACTGAAATCAACAACTCTGTGTTCTTTTCCTTAAACTCATATTCTGTTAATATGACACACTTTCTTTTAGCTTTTGATCACAACACTATCGCTTAACTACCCTACTCGTTTATTCAATGTTCCATAAAACGTAGTTGAGTCCTCTTGGAAACTAGATTCTATTCTGACTTTGTCTCTCGTGCAATAGGAACTTTTATTTAAACAATACAATACAAATAAAAATTAAACATTTCACGAAAAAAACACACACACATACACTGAACATAAACGAATAACATAGTTACAAGAGCTAAAGTTACTGCTTGATTAGATCAGCTTAGCATGTTACATAAGCCTACAAGTGAGAAATAATTCTCTTCTTATTAGTTATGAACAGTGATCCATCAACGATTACCAATATGTTTGTCCTCTTAAACACTCGGTACTTCCAGTTTCCTTTTGGTTGTAACACTTTCGACATACCCTGGCCAAGGACAGTCACCATGTAACCCGAGTAGCCTAATATGCCACTTAATCAAGTTTGCGAACTTAAGTGACCCACATTCAGATATACTCTCACAATCGACACAAGCACTAAGATTAAGACATTTGGTGAGTATAGGAAGAAAGCCTTTAAGAATCAAGTCAGCGGTGACAGGTCGGTGATTCCTCACACTCAAAGCGACATAACTTGACTCACGTACGGAAATATACCCAACATTGCATAATGCTAAGTACTTGCATATTTGTGATATCATTTAAAGCGCTTATGAAAACCCGTGACTTTCGATGAGACCCGTGTAGCGAACTTTCTGACAACCTATCCCAAGTTGGAAGCTTTAGGTAGGCTAGGTATATAAAGACACCCCAAGGACTTACTTGTCCGAATCTCAAAGGCCACCTTAGCTCCATAATTTTCAAAAGATTAATAAGATATTAGATCTCTTTGTCACATATACACATCCGAAAAGCAATACATACACATATATGTACCCGAGACCTTCTATATAAAGACCAAATATACATAATTACAATGCAAGATCTTTCGTAAGATTTAAGGACCAGTCTCAATTCATATACATGAAGAGCAGGCATTCTCAGCCATATATCTGAATATGTTTCCCATAAGAACATTGTATACATTAAGTTCAGATTATAAGGAAACCTTGGTACTTTGTGCCTACCGATACATCATAAATGGTATCACTGAACTAAGCAATTTAAAGTACTATTAAGTAGGCTTAAAAGCTAAAGTATCGTCACGTCTAATCGTCTTGACGCAGTGACCTTACTCTATTTATTATTTTCTTTTTCTTTTCTGGTTTTTCTCATTTTTATTTTGTTTTTCTGACACTATATGACACACATAAACGACACATACAATGATACATTTTACAAAGTTCCTTTTGAGAGACACTGTCACTATAGATTTCTCATTCCAATCAATTGGACTAACAACTCCAAACGAGTTCGGTCGAAAACCTTAGTGAACAGATCAGCTAAATTAAAGTCACTCGGCACCTTTTTTAGGACTATTAATTTCTTTTCAGCACAATCACGTATAAAATGAAACCTTATGTCTATGTGCTTAGTCCTACTGTGCTTAACAGGATTATTGGTAATGGAAATAGTGGACTCATTGTCTATCTTTATGGGAGTACAAAGGAAATTCTGACCATAATCACGCAGTTGTTGCTGAATCCATAGAACCTGTGAGCAACATCCATGTATTCCGATCTCTCCCCTAAGAACTGACATCCACTTGAAGTCTATTTCCTCAAGAACACCAGTTTCTTTCATCCCTGTGAATAAACTAGCAAACTTCTGGAACTGACATAATATCATTACCGACAACAATACAATAAAAAACAGGCTAAACACTTTACTATAGATCATCATCTAGACATGATCTTCTACAGTAATCTGTCTATTACATAAATGAAGTCAAAGAAAAACTAATTCAAACAAGTTTTCTTGGAACAGTGTGCAAACAAGTTTGAATTAGTTTTTCTTTGACTTCATTTATGTAATAGACAGATTACTGTAGAAGATCATGTCTAGATGATGATCTAGAAAAACTAATTCAAACTTGTTTGCACATTAGAAAAACTAATTCAAACTTGTTTGCACATTAGAACCAATTCTCCTGACAAGGTTAAGTCGAAAAATCCATCAGTTTCATGGATTTTTCTCTTTCTTCCATCTAACAGATCTTCAAAGTCCTTGACAGCTTGCTTATTTGACCTCCAAATTTCTCCTGTTCAGGAGTTAACACAAGAGGTATAACCTTTTGACTTACTGAGCTACGATCCTCTTTCTTGACCTCAACACTCCAAACTTTATCAATCAAAACACGAGGAAAACAAAATCTTGAGAATTCCGTTTCAGTAAAAACTCGATCACTACCCTTTAAAGTATAATGAGTAAGGTAGACTTTCTCCTTTTCTAAATTGACTTGCTTAGAAATTGATAAGTCTTTTAAAAGGTCCTGATCCTGTTTTTCAATTAAATTCACATTATCAATTAAAATACTATCAATCACCACTGCTGTTCAAAAAAAAAAAAAAAAAAAAAAATACTTCCTTTTACAACTCTTCCAACCCCGGAAATTTTTCCGCCTTTGGAATCAACAATACAGACATAAGACCCTTTAACAGGAGTAAACCCCGTTAATAGTCCCTTGTCTTCCAATATGTGCATGGAGCTTCCACTATTGACAAACCATAAATCTGCGGTCTTCCTTAGCAGCTCCTGCACATTCATAAAATAATTAGTTCTCAAAAGGACCCCTAGCTCTGTTGGTTTTGGGTCTATCATTCTCTTCATCAGAAACCATGTCAGCCCAATATCCACCAGTAGGCACCCATGCCTTAGCTGGTTTGACAGACAAACTACCAACAGTCCTTTTGCCGGGTGAAATCCGTGAATTTTTCCCAGCACTAGGTCTACGACTCGGGGAACCACTAGGACTCCTTTCAGTAGGTAGCCTTTGGTTATTAACCCTAGAGTTCTTTTGAACCCTTGACATTTTCTCAGGAGACGATGAACGCATTCTCCTCGGACTATGTCGCTGAAACCGATCAATTGGGTTAGTTTGCACATTAGAGATAATCCTATCATAATAAGCACTATTCGACTTAACCCTGTCAGGAGAATTGGTTCTCCAACTACTTGATTGACTCGAACAACTAGAACCTTCTCTAAATGAGACATTTCTAGGCTTATTATCATCTGTCCTGCTGCTTTTCTCAAATTCTCTAAATCTTAAATAGTTCTTAACAGCCAGACTATCAGGATTTCTCTCAGCATACTCCTCATAATATTTATTCTTGTAATCTTTCATGGACATGCTGTGCAAAAACCCACTATTTTCACTAGAATCCATACTACCTCTAGATTTTTCAGGTGACACCCTAGATTTACCATTTTTCTTATAAGGACAACAGTTTGACACGTGACCCATTTCGCGACACTTAAAACATGACCTTTTAGAAAACTTCTTTGGTAGATCACCATAAACAATCTCAGGCACTTGGACCCCATGACCTTTTAACGCATCTATCTATTCAAGAGTTGCATATGCCTCTTCCCAAGTAGTTGGTGCCTTAATGGGACTGGCATACCGTTTGGTGGTTTGAACCTTTGGACCTATGGATAACATCTCCTTTAGCTTATTCTCAGCAAAATTTTCAGGTGTTTCAGATTGTACACTTAAACCTTCTGCATCAATTGTAGAAGTTTGAACAAAACCCTTTTTGAAAATTTTATCTTTAAAATCCTTGTTTTTGACTGGTTTTGGAAAGTTCTCAGATTTTTCGGGCTCATCAATGCTCCAGATTTGATCAATATTTTTAGGATACTTACCGTTTAAATCTGACTCTTTTGCTGAAAACACTTTATCATTACATTTTAAAGTAAAGTAGACAATTGTTTCCATTTTAACCTCTTTTTCAGTTCTTTTCAATTTGCTATCCCTTGGTCGCTTAGCTTCACTTGGGTCTGAGTGAGCCTTAGGTTCACTAGTCTTGTTCACAGATCCCCCTGACTTAGAAATCTCAGGGACAGGAACATCACTAGATTTGGTCTCTGGAGGGGTCGTCTTGGGTACGTTTCCGGGACATGATTTTTCAGATTTTTCTAAGGTTTACTTCCGAAAACTATCATAGTTGTGACTAAACGGTGGTGGATCAGCATTATATTTCTGGACAAAACTGGGTTGCTCACCTTTAACTTTAGCCTCTCTAAGGTGACCCATCATAGTTCCTATGTCTCTCATTTTATTCAGTTTGCCACTTAGTTCAACATTTTGTACCCTAGAATCTACTAATTCTTTATCCTTTTTAGCACTTTCTTTTACTACCCTCTCATAGTCTTCATCCAGCATTTGTTTTCTGCCTAGTAACTGTGCATATTCAACCCTAAGAGACTCAAACCTATCTTCTTCAGATTTTATCCGATTAAGATATTCTTTAGCATGACCTTTATAAACCATTACGTCCGTTGCTAACTTAGTCCTATCACTAGTAGCATCATTCAGAAAGGTCTTTGTTGATTCAATCTCCTTTTTAAGAACAGTTACTTCGCTAGACAAACCTATGCTATGTTTACAAACAGAAATAAAAGATTGTAAAGAGAAACTTACCTGTTGCTCTAGTGCTTCAAGATTAGCTAAAAAATTTACGAGCCCTTCTGTACTCAGATTGCCAGGCATCTCAATCTTTACATCTTTATCATTTTTCTCAGTTTCCACAGTTTTATTAGCTTTAGTGGAAGCTTCTTCATTTTCAGCTCTTACTGGTTCTGATGGTTCAGGTTCCTCTTCTACCTTATGATGAAAACTATCATGATCATCTGTGCTGGCATACAATGTATAGTCGAATGAATTATCAACAAGATCGTTCATTCCTCCATCAAAGTCTTGAATTTCTGCCATGAATGCATGATTCTGATCATCGGCACTAGTCGAACCCCAATTATAAGTACCATCATTTTGAACAACCAAAGCTCTTGAGTTGTCCGTTTCTCCTGAGTTTTGGTTCCCAGTATTAGCATATTGACGTCCTGAATTCTGACTTGCAATGGAACCACTCTGATTGAAGTTCTGACGGCCTGTAGCTGAACTGTTGTCCCGTCTTGGCCTCTGACATTCACGTGCAAAATGTCCAAAACCATCACAGTTGAAACACTTCACTTTAGTTTTATCAAACCCCACTTTGCCGTCTATAACCTTCCTTCCGGTTCTATCAGTAAATCATTGAACTCTCAATGTTAGCATTGCTAATTGCCAGTTTAGATCCATTTCTTCCAAATCATCTGGATCAACTTGCTTGTAATCCTCCCTAACCAGATCAGGATCAGTCAGTTTTCCTCCAATTAACTTCTCATGAGCAGACACAAACGAAGCCAGCATGCCCAAATGTCCCTCAGCAGATCTTATGCTCATCGGCATTCCTGATAAACCCGAGCTTGGAGAACTACTTTTCTGATTCCCATTATGAACAACCATAGCTGATTCCGGAGAAGTTACATACATCAAGTTGTTATCAGAATCCATCGTCATCTTCAATTTCTCATCATCCCCACTGTAGAAGGCAGTGATCCCTCCACTTGGAGATTTTCCAGAAGCAACATTTGGCTTGCTATGATAAAGTTTCGGACGTTGAACAAAATCACTGCTACCTGCTTCCTTCGACTTTCTCTTCATATCTTGACCTCTTAGCTTTCGGATAATCTGATCCAGAGTCCAAGTACTAAATTCGGGATTTTGCTGGATAGAAGTAACAAACCCTTACCACTTAGCTGGAAGAGAATCCAACAACTTCTCGATCACTTCATCTGAATCAGGCTTGTACCCAAAATATGCAAGCTCAACTAGCAAGTGACTGTAACAAATCAACGTCTCATCAAGAGATTCATCCTTGAAGCTTGTGAATACATAATACTGTTTCTTCAACAAGTCCTTCCTTCTCTTCTTGAGATCTTCATCACCTTCACAATGCTCCTTGAGTGCATCCCATAAGCCTTTTGCACTTTCATACTTTTCAAACAAGTGCAAGAATTCCCCTTGTAGAGCCATTCAGAGTGATCCTAAAGCCTTACTTTCAGCTTCGTAATCTTTCTTTTGATCAGCATTCATTTGCTCATACGTAGCTGCTTTCCCACCACTCGAACTAGAAGTATCCTTGTCATTTGCGACAACAGGATGAACATAGCCATTGACAATACAAATCCACATCCTGACATCCATAAGTCTGCAATATGACTCGAATCTGTCCTTCCAATTGAAATATCTATCTAGGCTTATCAACTTGGGTGGTGAATTGGCCTTTCCGGTTTCATGATCCATCATAATCACTTGATTCAGCAAAGCTTGATAGTTTGTGGGTAACTGAGACGTCATTTTCTCCGAGCTAGAAAAATTATACGAACTGTTCAAAATAAAACGAGGTCGCAAATTTATACGAGGTCGTAAAGAAAAACGACGTCGCAAATTACACACTCGAGGTCGTAATTGAACTGGTGAGGTCTTAAAGAGCTCACGAGGTCGCAAACGAAATACGAGGTCGCAATTGAACTGGCGAGGTCGTAAATTAGCTATCCAGGTCGCAAAGCAAGCTGGATGAGGTAATACGAGCTGGTGAGGTCGCAAACGATGTTGTATCATTTAATTCTCTTGAATTCGAAACCCTAATACCCAATAAACACCTTCAAAACACTGCAAACTCCGAAAGAGGTCACAAAAAGGTTTTCGATCGTAAACTCGTGAAAGAATCACGTATAAACGACCCTAAACCAATGTTGTCTATCACCAACAAACTATAACCTTCCGGTATGAAACCAAGAGGCTCTGATACCATTTGTAAGTCCCCTTGAAACGGATCGTTAATAGTTTG
>CM067167.1:43435470-43447131 GCA_034093135.1 Erigeron breviscapus | reverse complement strand
AGAAGATAAGACATCACGCAAAGTCCTGTAGAGAGAAAGTACCAAATCAATGCTACGAGTGTGGAAGTGAAACTCATTTCCGACCAGCATGTCCAAGACTTTATCAAGCCCTGAACAACAATGCTATGGTTCCAATGAGGAACAATGCGGGGAATAATCAAGCTGGAAATCAGGGGAGAAATCAAGGAGGTCAAGGTAGAGGCCGAGTGTTTGCTTTGGATGCTGCTGATGCACGACGTGATCCCAACATTGTGATAGGTACATTCATACTCAATAATCATTATGTATTTGTGTTATTCGACTCTGGTGCTGATAAAAGTTTCATATCCATAGAATTTAAGTCTCGATTTGGTATAGTAGCTATCCCCATGAAAGACACTTATGTTGTCGAATATGCAAATGGTCAAAAGTATATTGCTAGAGATCATTTAGTAGATTGCAGTTTGGTACTGGCCGGTAAGACTTTTAAAATTGACCTAATTCCTATAGAACTAAGTAGTTTTGATGTGATTGTTGGTATGGACTGGTTATCTAAGGTTAGAGCTGATATAAGTTGTTATGAGAAGATTGTTAGAATACCCCTCCAGAATGACGAAACCCTAATAGTGCAAGGAGACAAGTCAGGAAAGAAATTGATCTTAGTATCGGCGATAAAAGCAAATAAGTATTTACAAAAAGAACACCCTGCTTTCTTAGCATTAGTAGTAGAAAGAAAACTAAAGGGTAAAGAAATGCAAGATATTCCAGTAGTTAGAGATTTTCTGGAGGTGTTTCCTGAAGATTTGACGGGGGTTCCACCTCACAGACCAGTTGAGTTTGGAATAGATTTGGTCCCTGGAGCTGCACCCGTGGCCAAGGCACCTATCGCCTTGCGCCGTCAGAAATGCAAGAATTGTCCGAACAACTTCAAGAGTTGTTAGCTAAAGGACTAATTCGTCCAAGTTCATCACCGTGGGGAGCTCCTATCCTATTAGTCAAGAAGAAAGACAACTCTATGCGCATGTGTATTGATTACAGAGAATTGAACAAGTTGACTGTCAAGAACAGGTACCCTTTGCCTCGTATTGACGACTTGTTTGACCAACTGGAAGGTGCATCACACTTTTCTAAGATTGATCTCCGATCTGGGTATCATCAACTCATAGTCAGAGAGACGGACATTCCTAAAACAGCTTTCAGAACTCGTTATGGACATTATGAGTTTTTGGTTATGCCGTTTGGTTTAACCAATGCACCTGCTATGTTTATGGACTTAATGAATCGAGTATGTCGACCGTATCTAGACAAGTTTGTCATTGTATTCATTGATGACATACTGATCTACTCGAGAAATAAAGATGAACATGAAGGTCATCTGAGAACCATTCTACAACTACTCAAGGATCAAAAGTTGTACGCGAAATTCTCAAAATGTGAATTCTGGATTAGGGAAGTACACTTCTTGGGTCATGTAGTGAATATGGATGGAATCCACGTAGATCCATCTAAGATCGAAGCAATAAAGAAGTGGGAAGCCCCTAAGACTCCGACAGAAATCCGCCAGTTTCTTGGATTGGCTGGATATTACAGGAGATTCATAGAGAATTTCTCAAAGGTTGCTCAACCTTTGACGTTGTTGACTCAAAAGACCAAGGAATTTGTTTGGCAGGATGCCCAAGAAAAGGCATTTCAAACATTGAAAGACAAGCTATGTAATGCTCCTATTTTAGCGTTACCAAATGGAATTGAAAACTTCGTGGTATACTGTGACGCATCACATCAGGGCATGGGATGTGTACTTATGCAGGAAGGTAAGGTCATTGCTTACGCTTCCAGACAACTCAAAATCCACAAAAAGAATTATACAATCCACGATCTCGAACTCGGAGCGGTTGTTTTTGCCTTAAAGATTTGGAGGCACTACTTGTATGGTACCAAGTGTACGGTATTCACAGATCACAAAAGTCTTCAGCATATCTTCGATCAGAAAATGCTAAATATGAGACAAAGACGATGGGTAGAATTACTCAGTGATTATGATTGTGAACTCAAATATCATTCAGGTAAAGCAAATGTGGTTGCTGACGCGCTGAGTAGAAAAGATAGGATTTCACTATATGTCATAACAAGAGCAAGTTCTTATCTTAGCTCATCATTAAGAGAGAGAGTTTTGGATGATCAAAACGAGGCCCTACAAACAGGGCGTATCGAGAAAGAAGCATTGTGGAATGCTGAACGGTTATTTGAATTGGATGGTGATGGGATCCGACATGTCAAGGGCAGAGTGTGGATTCCCAAATATAATGCACTTAGAGAACTCTTGATGAACGAGAGTCATCGATCTAAGTATTCAATCCATCCTGGTGCTGACAAGATGTACCACGGATTAAAGGATTTTTATTGGTGGCTTGGTATGAAAAGAGATATCGCCACGTATGTTTCAAAATATTTAAATTGTTCAATGGTTAAGGCGGAGCACCAAAAGCCTTCTGGGCTGCTCCAGCAACTCCAAATTCCTGACTGGAAATGGGAACAAATCACTATGGACTTCATTACGAAGTTACCTCGAACCCTGAAAGGATACGATACTATTTGGCTCATTGTTGATCGATTAACGAAGTCTGCACACTTCATTCCCATACGGGAGAATTGGAAGATAAAGAAATTGTCTCAATTATATATTGAGAAGATCGTGTCACTTCATGGTGTTCCTGTGTCTATTATCTCTGATCGTGATGGTGGTTTCACTTCACAATCATGGAGATATTTTCAAGAAGCCTTAGGCACTCAGTTGAATTTGAGTACGGCTTACCATCCACAAACGGACGGGAAAAGTGAGCGTACCATTCAGACGTTAGAAGACATGCTTCGGGCATGTGTTATTGATTTCAAAGGTAGTTGGGATACCTTTTTGCCGTTAGCTGAATTTTCGTATAATAAAAGCTATCACACAAGCATTAAATTTGCGCCTTTTGAGGCTTTGTACGGACGAAAATGTAGATCGCCTGTTTGTTGGCTTGATGCTGGTGAGCGTCGTTTGTACAAATATGGACTGGTTCAGAAGACTACTGACCAGATTGTTGAAATTAGGGCACGGCTGAAGGCGGCTCAGGATCGCCAAAAGAGCTATGCAGATCGTAGAAGGAAACCACTTGAGTTTCAAGTGGGAGACAAAGTCATGTTGAAAGTGTCACCTTGGAAAGGCACTGCACATTTTGGCGTGCGAGGAAAACTTAGTCCTCGTTATATCGGACCATTTGAAATTGTTCAAAGGATTGGTTCCGTGGCTTATAAGCTCAATTTACCCCAAGAGCTGGAACATGTTCATCCCACATTTCATATATCGAATCTTAAGAAATGTTTGACTGATGAAACATTAGTTGTACCTGTCGAAGAGTTGCAAGTGAATGACTCTCTTCAATTTGTCGAGGAACCTGTTGAAATTCTAGACCAACAGCTCAAACAACTTAGACGTAGTCGTATCAAGTTGGTCAAAGTTCGTTGGAACTCAAAACACGAACCCGACTCGACTTGGGAACGTGAGGATTATATGAGAGATAAGTATCCTCATCTGTTTACTGAGCAAGACTTGATTTCGGGACGAAATCCTTAGAAGTCGGGGATGCTGTGACAACTCGTAATTTATTAGCAACGGGTTAGTCTTAATCTCGATCATTATTATAATTTCGTCTAATTTAGAGATTATGACGTGGAAATTATTATATAATTGAACATTTGATATAGTTCAATTAAACGTATCCTGATGACGTAGACTATTAGCTATTTAGACGAATGCCGAGTCTTAAAATAACTTTAAATAAAGATTTAAATGTTATATATTGAACACAGTAAATAGACTGTTTAAACTTTGTATTTCTAAAGTTTGCTTTGACTAAATTTTATTGACTTGTCTTAACTAAAATGAGACGAGGGAAAATACCTTTACTTTAAATTATAACCTTTTGATCATACGGTATTTAATCGTAAGCATTTTACCAAATTAAGGGTACCAAAATATCTCAAAATAGGCCACATGGGCCGTCCCTTTTTCTTGTGGTTAGAAACAAAACAACAAAAAGCTTTCCCTCCCTTTCTTTTGTTCTGGTCGACACACACACACAAGAAACACACACACAATAACAATCAAACTCAAAATAGTCTTGGAAAGAAGAAATCAAAGGGGAAATTAAAAGGGATTACTCATTTTAGTGGACAATCAAGGTTTTAATATCACATCATCTTCATCTCTTTCACCTATTTCTCAAGAACACAAAATTTGGTAAGTAACTTATTTCTTCAAACTTTTGATTTGATTTAAATTCATTTAAGGGTTTATTTCAGTTTTGTTAATTGAATTAGAAGCCTTTGAATGTGATATGAAATTAGGGTTTTGTTGATTAAATGAAATTTTGATTAGAATTAGGTTTTGGAAATCAAAAAGTGTTGAAATTGCAAATGGTTAGTGAAATGGTTTGTTTCCAGGTCTTTTAAACTTGTTACTAGTGGTTATAATGAAAGGAATTGAAATGGAAACGATTTGGTTTGCGGAAAATGGTCGAAAAAGGAGTTTGTGCACGATCAGGTCGAACTCGCGCCGCGAGTGACCCATCTCGCGCCGCGAGGTATGTGTTTCTCGAACAGACCTGCACTTTGAAACTGAAAGTCGCGCCGCGAGTCTTCCAGGTCGCGCCGCGAGGAGACTAGGTCGCGCCGCGAGTTTTGTGACTGTTTGACATTTTCAGTTTTCGATAACTTGAACGTTTGAACTTGGTGAATATAGAATGGTACTTTAGACTACCTTATAATGACAATTTCATTGATATTACCAACTAAAGTTAAATAAAATGGAAGTTAAATCACATTCTCGGTTATGGCATTCTAGGGTCTATAGCTAAGTAGTTCTACATAGGATACTTGTCGTTGTGAGCTTTGATCCTCACTATAGGTAATCATATCATAGGTTTTGGATAACGTGGAGAATTGACTGTTGATCTTCTCGAGCTACATTGCACCTTTTAGCACTTAGATCGCTAAGGTGAGTTTATGGCGCCCTTTTCCTTTTACTTTGGACCTGAAAAGCATGTACTGTTGTATACACTATTTATTAAATAAATGATTGTTTTTGTGTATGCCATGTGATATGGATGTTTAAATCATTTGACTTAAATTTTCCATGTTGGGCTGTCGAAAATGTGTATACGTGTCATTTATTAAATGTTGAATAAAATGACGTTGAATTGCCGTGTGATGGCTGATTAAATGGTTTCTTGTTTTTGACAAACTAAAATGTTTCCCCTATTGGTTGTATTGTCGGATCTAGATATCTCGACTGTCTTGGTTGTGGTCCGCACCCCATTGTCGAAGGGAAATCCTGTGCGAGGTTATGGTCCGCACCCCATTGTTGAAGGGAAATCCTGTGCGAGACATATGCTGTCATCAGATCTAGATATACTGATTGACGTGATATAAGATGAGTTCAGATTTAGATATACTGACTATCTTATTATAAATTGTGATATAAGATGTGTCTAGATTTAGATATACTGGCTGTCTTGTTATAAAACTGTTGTCAGATTTAGATATACTGACTGTCTGGTCTTTTATAACTATATGTCAATTGTGTGCTCACAATGACGAATAAACATTGGTCAAACATACTGTAAACTCACCAACTATTTTGATAGTTGATCCTCTCAAATTTCATGCTTTTCAGGGAACCAACAGTAAGTATTGGAAGCGTATATGGCATTTTAGAAGCCATCTTTTGAACTTTAGACGTATAATTAGCATCCGACATCTGAGGACTATCATATTGTTAGTTCTAATTGTACTAGACTGTCCAAATGTTGTTAGTGTATTTGTGGACCCATTTTCAATTAAGGATAGTTTGTATCCGTGTATTGGGGTCCACATCTGAACGATTATACTTGTAATAATTAAACTCGTATTTGGGTTAATGGATGTAATCTCTATTTACCTTCTGATTAGTACGCAATTATTTGTTAACCCTGTATTTCTGCTACAACGGGGTGTGACAAAGTGGTTGATGAACCTTGACACTGGAGCGATTTATACTTAGGTACAGATTTACGGGACTCGCTCCAGACTTGAAGACTGGAAAGTCTCTGAAGACTTGTCCAACAATAATATTTACTGGACTTACTCCAGACTTGAATACTGGAGCGACACTGAAGAATTGTTCAGAAATAATGGAAGACCAGTGAGCAAAATACTTGTATAGGAAATCTGGAATCCTCCAGATTAGCTCACTGGACTTCACCCCAGTCCAGATCTATTCTACTGAAGACATTCTCACTGAAATCAAAGACTGAAGTTAGAATAAAGAAGACTGACAAATAGCGGAGTCCACTGGAAGTCTTACCAGATCTACGACTGGAGGTTTGTCAGTGTTCTAGATCTTACAAGTCTGAACACTGATTACGAGGAATTGACTTTTTTCCTTTACACACTTTTCAAAAGACATTCCACTTGTCTTTACCAAAAATACATACGTGTGTGAAGGTGGTTGGTTAAAAGAATAAAGTCATATTGATGTGACTTTATCCTTGTACTTTAACCAATGCATTTAATGACCTTGTCGGTTCATTAAATGCATGCAACCATATTTGTACGACACAAGTGAATTTGTTTGCCTATAAATACAAAGTCATTTCCTTGTTAAAATTACTTTTAGCATTAAAGGTGAATTTGTCTAAATACTCTCGATCATAACAGGGATACTTCACAACTTTAAGTATCTCGATCCAAAGAGTTTATTTGGCAAATATAGATCATTTGTAATTCATAGGTTGTTAGGATACTTACTCTTTGTATTATCTTGATTCCGCACAACCTTATATTTTATTTAACATCATAAATAAAATACACTTGAAAAATTACATTGTGTTCCACCTTTACTTTAAGTCGTGTATTACTTTGTTTATATACTTGCATTTATATTCAAGTAATACTAGTCCAATCTAGTGTTTATTAGACTTGTTGTATTTTACACTTCTGGGTTAAACCATCGAGTTTGGGACTTTACAATTGGTATCAGAGTAGAAGGCTAAACAAACTTGCCTAGATCTGCTTCTTTGATGGCCACCCCAGAAAATACACAAGGAGGTTTTAATCATGGTCCTGATCCTAATATTAATGATCAAAATAATGAACCACCACTTGTTAATAACACTAATCCACCACCTCCTCCTTCTACTCCTGCTTCTCAACATGTGCATGTGCACTATTCAAACAATCCTGTTCCTAAATTCAGTGGGAATAGCAATGAATTTGGTACGTGGAAGGCTAGGATGATATTGCATATCACTGGTATTGAGAGAAACATGATGAAATTTTTAAATGAAGGAACTTATGTCCCCACATCACCTCTTAATGCTTTTCTTGAACCTACTGGATCTAGAAAGGGCAGGGAAAAGAGGGAGGAACATTGGTCTGAAGAGGAGAAGAGATTGGTACATCTAGATACCCTTCTTAAAAACATGATCCTCGGGGCTGTTCCAGAAACCCTAATTCCCACACTAGTTCTTTTTCCCAGTGCTAAAACCATGTGGGATGAACTAGTGAACCAGTATGAAGGAGGAGATGACACCATTGTCACCAGAAAAGTCTCCTTAAACAAGAGGTATGAGTCATTTTTTGCTCAGCCCAATGAGTCTCTCACTGGTACTTACACCAGATTTATGAGCATCATAAACCAGTTGAGAGGACTGGGGGTTGAGAAAGACAAGGATATACTTCTGGAGAAATTTTGTGATATTCTACCCACCAGGCTGTGATGAATCTGAAAATGATGACCTGGTGGCTATGATTGTTAAAACGTTTAACCGTTTCAAAGCAAGAGCAAATAGGCCATCTGGACAATTTGCATCCAGTTCTTCTACTGATAAGACCAATCTGACATGCTTTAAGTGTGGCAGAAAAGGTCATTTCATGAAAGATTGCAAGTCAGTCAGTTTGTATCCAAGCCTGGTCCATTTACTTCTAATAATAAGCCTGATGATAGCTATAAATCTAAATATAAAAAGCTTAAGGCTCAAATTACTCTCATGGCACAACAAATGGAAAATAATAATAAGTGCATGATTGCAACAGCTGAAGAAAAATGGGTTCCTTCTGATGATTCATCTGCTGATGAAGAAGAAGAAAGAGATTGCTGTTACATGGCTTTGACAGACGAAGAGCACCTGGTGAAGGAAGATGTCACATCTGGAAGATGGGTGGACATTGTTATCAAAAAGGTTAGTGATTATGATACTGAAACTGACCAAGAATTAAAATTGGACATTGCTGAAGCTCTTAATTCTGATTTAATATTTGTTGAAACTGTTAGATCTGACTGTGTAAATGGTCTAGAAACAGATTTTTCTGAAATAACTGTTTTAAAATCAAAATTAAAGGAACTTCAAGACATTGAACTGGCATTTCAAGCCCAGGTTCTGGTAACTGAATAACTGATTCAAGAAAAACAAGATCTTGAAGTCATTTTAGAAAAAGAAAAACTGGTGATTAAATCATGGCTTGAAACCAGAAAGCCATATGATGCTGGAGTAAATCAATTTCCCACTCAAAAACGTGCTTATTTAGATGGAAATACTTATGTTGCATCATTAATACCAGTAATTGATCGGTTACCAGAGGGATTCAGGCCCATTACCATTTATGATGAGCCTGTAACTCCCAAGGCCAATATTTTCCCAGTTCAATCCCCAGAGGTTAAGACTGGAGCATTCCAGATGACTGCTCCAGTTAAAAAGGTCAACCTTAATGGACCTTTGCCTCAGACTGCTTCTAATGAACCCTAGGTTCAAAAGAAGAAGACCAGTTCCCTACCTAAGCCTCGAGTTCTTTCAACTGGAAAGGCTCAGGTGTCATCTGAAGAAAGCATTTTTGTGAGTCCCTTAAATTACGAGATGGTTAACCAATGAAAGTGTAAAATACAACAAGTCTAATAATCACTAGATTTGGACTAGTATTACTTGTAAATAAAGATGCAAGATATATAAACAAAGTAATACAAGACTTAAAGCAATAAACAAATAAAGTGGACCATTATGTATGTTTCATGGGTATTTCATTTATTGATGTTTAAATAAAATACAAGGTTGTTGCGGAATCAAGATAACACAATTAAGTGTGTATCCTAACAACCTATGAGTTACAATATGATCTATATTTGTCAAATAACTCTTTAGGATCGAGATACTTAAAGTTGTGAAGTATCCCTGTTTAAGATCGAGAGTATTTGGACAAATTCACTTTCATGCAAAGTGTTATGCTTAAAAGTAATTTTCTCAAGGATATGACTTTGTATTTATAGGCAACAAAATTCACTAGTGAATTTTGTGCCGTACAAATATGGTTGTATACATTTAATGATCCGACAAGAACATTAAATGTATTGGATAAGGAATAAGGATAAAGTCACATCAAGTGCAAGTGTATCCTTTTATCCAACCACCTTAACACACGTATACTTTGTTAAAGAACAAGTGGATTGTTCTTTGGAAAGTGTGTTAAAGGCATAAGTCAAACCTCGATATCAGTGTTCAGACTTGTAGTATCTAGAACACTGACAATCCTCCAGTGTGCAGATCTGGTAAGACTTTCCAGTGGACTCCGCCATTTGTTAAGTCTTCTTCCTTCAGACTTCAGTCTTTGACTTCAGTCAGAATGTCTTCAGTAGAGTAGATCTGGACTGGGGTAAAGTCTTCAGTGAGCTAATCTGGAGAATGCTCCAGAGTACCTATACAAGTAAATGCTCACTAGTCTTCAATTATTTCTGGACAAATCTTTAGAGGGACTCCAGATTCCAAGTCTGGAGTAGGTCCAGTAGAGAAACGTTTTCTGGTCAGATCTTCAGTGAGGCTCCAGTAGTCGGGTCTGGAGCGAGACCAGCAAAACAAGTTTTCTTAACAAACCTAAATAAGGTTCCAGTAGTCCAGTCTGGAGCCAGTCCAGTAAGTCTGGACTAAATCTGGACCTAACAATTTTGTCAAGATTAGAGAGCCAGTTTCAATTACTGACTCGTCAATTTCAAAGTTTTAATGCAAGATTAAACTTTATTGAGGGTACTTCATCTGGCTCTAGACAAAATACCAAACCTTTTTCCAAGAAAGATAAATATATTTCTCCAGTTGAGAAAAAGAAAAAGGTTTCAAAACTATCAATCCCAGTGGTCTTTTCAACTAAGACTACTGTTGAAGAAAGTGAAGTCAACCAGACCTTCTCAATCCTCTTCATAAAGGCCTTCACATCTGGAGAGAGATCAGTCTTACCTTTAAAGGTCAATCCTATCTCCTTCAGTTCAGTCCATCCAAAAGCTTGGACTGAAGTATCCTTCCTTTCATCTGTAAAGTTACCCTCTCTGGTCAACTTCACATTGAATCTGGTCATTCCTTGATGAATTTCAGCCAATTTGATTTCAGCATTAACAATCTTTCTTGCATTGGCCCTGAAATTCATCATTTCATTATATTTTGCCTTCTGCTTAGCCAAGTGAACCATTTCTTCAGTTTCCCTGGATACACCACTCTGTTGTCCTTCAGTGGACTGGTGATGTTGATTAATTCTAAGAGTAGTATCCAGTGGAATGAAGGTGCTAAGATCACCATCTTTTATTGCCTTCACTTGTCTGGCAGTAAGCTTTGGTAGACCAGTCAACCTTTTCCTGTATTCCAACTCCAGGGCACCAGCATTTCTTCTTATCTTTTTCTGGAGGCTTACAAGCTCCTCCTTTCTTTGTCTGATCAACTCTGGAATTGTAACACCATAAATCAATGAGTCATATACCTGTTCTTCTTCAGCGTAGAACGAGCGTACATGGACATCATTCAGTGCATCAAGACACTGATGAACTCTGGGGTCATCTTTCATCCTTTTGAAAATTTCAATATTTATGCCCAACCTTCCAGCATTATAAGAATCTCCCTTTGATGGGCCAGCAGTTCATTCTTTTGATTTGTCTTGAAAATTTCAATCATGATGCACTGTTGTTGTAACTTCCTTGATGTTTCATTGTCAACATCTTCAATCTGAACTTCCTCTTCACCAGATACAACCTTTTCTTTTCCTTTAACTGCCTTCAGTGTGGTAGGAATATCTGGGAAGGTTTCAAACTGGGGTTCACTGGCTTCAGTACCAGTGACCTCTTCTTCAGTCTGCACAATGGCTTCAGTGCCAAGTGCTCTCTGGGCTAATCGTGCACTGGCATCAGTACCAGTCACTTATTTTCTTTGAACAATGCTCTCAGTAGCAACAGCCCTTACAACTTCTTCTTTCCTCTTTCTCAAACTTTCATGGACACCAGATGATGGACTAGACAATTTTTCCCCCTTGGAATGATCTCTAGTCCTGGACTTCAGATCATTCCATAATTCTTCCATCATGTGCCTGTCCAGTGAACCAAAGGTTCTTCCAGTAGCTGGACTTACATCAGTCACAAACTTCTTGAGTGCCAAGACTTCATTTTTCAAATTTTCAACTTCTTTTGGCAAGTCCTTTGGCAGCTCAACCTCTAACATCTGAACAACTCCAGGCAACAAATTATCTTGAATGTTTCTTAGAACAGAAGCAGAGATATCATCAGTGATTGTCTTCAGCATATCACCCCTAAATTTTCTAACAATTTCATCACTAAGGGTGCTGACAATATCATTTTGATCT
>CM067167.1:43407275-43434470 GCA_034093135.1 Erigeron breviscapus | reverse complement strand
GTCTAAGAATCATCTATTCCTGCTAGCACAACTCCACAGCATTACACTTTCAATGACTTTAACAGTTTTGATGATTTAAGAAAGACTCCTGAAGCTGCTGCTCAGAATTTTAAGAAGTCAACATATAAACAAGTGTTAACTGAGGCAATCAGATCCGAAGAAGTCCTTCCTGATTACTTTCCATCTGAATTGACTGAAGAACAAAGAAGGTTTATTGATCGAGGATACTTCTTGAGGGATAAAGAAAGAATGGTTGCTCTCGGTGTTAAGCCAAAGGAAGCAGCAAAGAAGTCAAGATATCTGGAAGAAAGAGCATATCCAATATTCTGTGGAGCTACCAAAATTGCCAAAACTGAAAGACCAGAGATTACTTCTATGTACAAGTTTAAGGAAGCAAGGCAAGTTGAAGAATATAAAGAGCTTCTTAAACTTACAAAGAAGTACAATCCCAAGTTACTTGAAGAACAAAGGAATCATAAAATTCTGGTGCTGGTCAGAGTGATTTTAATAAAAAGGGTTTCTATCTCTGTTCCATGTTTTCATGTGAAAAGAGATAACAACAAGATTTACATATTCACTGAAGCCCAGTTCAAGCTTTTGCCAGTTGACGATATAATTTTCCTCTACAACCATTTTCTGAATGCTATGCAAAGATACCGTGAAGATGTTGTTGCTTTTGATGCTGTGAAAAGATACATGTCAAGCTGCATACAATATGCTTCATTGGAAGATTTTCAGATTGGTTTTGAAGTTGTAAAAAGGAAAATTAATGTTCCGTATCCAGATCAAAGTCTTTACACCGCAGACATTGAACAGCTCAGTATTGGTCATGTCATTGAAGAACCATCCTTCGGAGTTGTCTTTCTTAATAGCCGAAAGAAGAAGATTTTCATTCGTATGGATGAACTTGCTTCTTATTCTGATGGAACTTTAGAGTTTTGCAAGAATGTTTTGTTATGCTTGAAAGAAGATGAACAAGATGAAAAGAAAAAGGAAGTATTTGATAAAGCAATCTCCAAGATTAATCAAAGACTTGAATACAGAGACAGCATTAGAATGATGAGAGAGGCAAAGAATGTCAAGAAGTCTAAGTATGTTGTACGTCGAAGAGGAGGTTGCTGGATCAAGTACGAGCCTAGTCATCTTCCAGGACCACAAAATATTCCACCAAAGAACTTTGAAGCGAACATGATTGTTCCAGATGATAGACCTGAAGGAGACAACTGGTTCTGGCATCCAAACAAAGACAGACCTAATACAAGAGCTTGAAGATTTTCAAAGACTGGATATTTTTCACAAATCACTACTAAGGGGGAGATTGTTAGAAATATAATTGTAGTAGTTGATTTGTTTATCTTTATATAAATTGTACTTATATTGTAATGTAGTTAATATGGAAGGGGGCATAGTGTAAATTGTTCATATGTATATAAACCCCCTCCATAATGCAAAATGTAACCTTTGAACCCATTAATGCAAACCAACCTTTCCCTGCCATCTCTACTTTCTCTCTCTACACTCTCTCACTAAAACCTCCATTAACACACACTAAACACACACTAAAGCTCAAATTCTATACTTTACAGATTATTCCTTCATCAACCACTGAATGAAGAACACGTAGCTGCAACGGACACCCAATGAAGGAGCGCTTTCGCCTATAAAAGCCTCATTCATGGATTGCATATGGGTGGCTTTTCCTGAGAATCATTCTTCACACAAGTTTCTCTGCTCTTACACACAGCTTAGTCTGTACGAGATCAGCTTGGGCTGATTCTCTTGAGCTGAAACTTATTGATTGTTGTTTGTCATTTCATAGGGTTGTTTAGATATCTATAGGCTATCTTTATTCCGCAACAACCCTGTAATTCTTTGTATAGATTATTTCTTAATAAAGGATTACATTTGAAAACCACAATCTGTGTTCAAGAATGTTTTGATTTCTTTACTGCTTTACTGTTTTAATGATTCCTGCTCTTTACTTACTTGCTTAATATTCATAAATTGAATCTTAAAACGTTTTGTGTTAAAAGTTTGTAAAGATTGAAGAAAGTTGTATTCACCCCCCTCTACAACTGTTCTGTGTTCAATATACTTTGGTATATTGATACACCGTGGGACGTATCAATTAAACATAAGCTTCTCATTGCTCGAGTCAGGGTGGCTCCATAGTATAATTAGTTGTGGGTAATCCTCTATGACTTTGGGCCAGACAATTAATATGTGTTGATTTTTTGTCTTTTAACCTTTTTGATCTTCAGGTGCTCATAAAGTTTGGTCAGTCTAAGGCCATCTCCAATGGAGAATACAGTTTGCCCAAGCAAACCGGCCACCTCAGTAACACGTCAGCAAACTGTTCCAACACACTGAACCAACAAACTGAACTTATTTTGCCTCCAACCCAGCATACTGAAACTCAGTTTGTTCATGCCACATCATCATCCATATTAAATTAAAAAACACTTTATTAAACAAAAACACACACACATATGCTAAAAAATAAAAAAAAAAAAAAAAAAAAAAAAAAAAAAAAAAAAAAAAAAAAAAAAAAAAAAAAAAAAAAAAAAAAAAAAAAAAAAAAAAAAAAAAAAAAAAAAAAAAAAAAAAAAAAAAAAAAAAAAAAAAAAAAAAAAAAAAAAAAAAAAAAAAAAAAAAAAAAAAAAAAAAAAAAAAAAAAAAAAAAAAAAAAAAAAAAAAAAAAAAAAAAAAAAAAAAAAAAAAAAAAAAAAAAAAAAAAAAAAAAAAAAAAAAAAAAAAAAAAAAAAAAAAAAAAAAAAAAAAAAAAAAAAAAAAAAAAAAAAAAAAAAAAAAAAAAAAAAAAAAAAAAAAAAAAAAAAAAAAAAAAAAAAAAAAAAAAAAAAAAAAAAAAAAAAAAAAAAAAAAAAAAAAAAAAAAAAAAAAAAAAAAAAAAAAAAAAAAAAAAAAAAAAAAAAAAAAAAAAAAAAAAAAAAAAAAAAAAAAAAAAAAAAAAAAAAAAAAAAAAAAAAAAAAAAAAAAAAAAAAAAAAAAAAAAAAAAAAAAAAAAAAAAAAAAAAAAAAAAAAAAAAAAAAAAAAAAAAAAAAAAAAAAAAAAAAAAAAAAAAAAAAAAAAAAAAAAAAAAAAAAAAAAAAAAAAAAAAAAAAAAAAAAAAAAAAAAAAAAAAAAAAAAAAAAAAAAAAAAAAAAAAAAAAAAAAAAAAAAAAAAAAAAAAAAAAAAAAAAAAAAAAAAAAAAAAAAAAAAAAAAAAAAAAAAAAAAAAAAAAAAAAAAAAAAAAAAAAAAAAAAAAAAAAAAAAAAAAAAAAAAAAAAAAAAAAAAAAAAAAAAAAAAAAAAAAAAAAAAAAAAAAAAAAAAAAAAAAAAAAAAAAAAAAAAAAAAAAAAAAAAAAAAAAAAAAAAAAAAAAAAAAAAAAAAAAAAAAAAAAAAAAAAAAAAAAAAAAAAAAAAAAAAAAAAAAAAAAAAAAAAAAAAAAAAAAAAAAAAAAAAAAAAAAAAAAAAAAAAAAAAAAAAAAAAAAAAAAAAAAAAAAAAAAAAAAAAAAAAAAAAAAAAAAAAAAAAAAAAAAAAAAAAAAAAAAAAAAAAAAAAAAAAAAAAAAAAAAAAAAAAAAAAAAAAAAAAAAAAAAAAAAAAAAAAAAAAAAAAAAAAAAAAAAAAAAAAAAAAAAAAAAAAAAAAAAAAAAAAAAAAAAAAAAAAAAAAAAAAAAAAAAAAAAAAAAAAAAAAAAAAAAAAAAAAAAAAAAAAAAAAAAAAAAAAAAAAAAAAAAAAAAAAAAAAAAAAAAAAAAAAAAAAAAAAAAAAAAAAAAAAAAAAAAAAAAAAAAAAAAAAAAAAAAAAAAAAAAAAAAAAAAAAAAAAAAAAAAAAAAAAAAAAAAAAAAAAAAAAAAAAAAAAAAAAAAAAAAAAAAAAAAAAAAAAAAAAAAAAAAAAAAAAAAAAAAAAAAAAAAAAAAAAAAAAAAAAAAAAAAAAAAAAAATAGATTTATAAAAGTTTCAACTAATTCGACTTCTTTAACCCGTTTCTATTTCGGCTGAACATCCCAATCAACCCATCTATAACTTCATTGGTTAAAGTTACTACCTCTACACTGGAGTTCCATTTCTATTTTTGTTTAGGTCACCATGTTCCCTTTTATACCTTGTGATGATACGTAGATATTTGAGAGAGATAAGGTAGTTCATATATCTATTTTGGAGCTATCTTCAATCCACTTCTTCCACCTCCATTTGCAGAAATTGATGACGTATACTACTCTGGGAGTAACAATCCTATTACATACAAGGTAATTACGTGATATATTGTTTGGAGATGTCATTTTTTATCCTCTTTAACTAAAATATGTCTAATTTACTAATAAGTCTATTTCTCTCTCTAGAGGACTCCACAATGAAGTTATATTTACTATAATTTTTTTTCAGGTACTTAAAATAATATACCAAGAAATTGTGAAACATTTTAACATGTTTATTCATGTTTATGTTTCTGGGACTTTTTGGTACGGAGATGTGAATATGTGGTGCCGATATTACTTCATGCGTCATAGGTCAAACTGATGTATCCAAATTCATCTTACTATGCTAATTGTAACACCCGACATTTTAAAAATATGGGTTTTCAAAAACTTTCACCTAACGGTGTCAAATTGCAGAAGAAAAGACTTTAAAAGTCAAAACCGATAAAAACTGTTCGGTTTCTACGTTTAATTGGTGTTACATGCAATACCATCAAATAGTTTAAAATGAAAACCCAACGGTTGCCCAACACAAAACAACCGTTCAACAATACTACATAAATTCGACATCAAGTACGAAATGTAAATGAATGTCTAAAGAGACAATCGACTATGGGTAGCTAAGCCCTCCTGCATGCATCTACCCAACTCTCACTCTTATTCCTGCATCAACTAGTCCTTCAAACTAAACCCTAGGGAACAACCACATTTAAGAAACAAGTGTTAGCTAACGAATTAGCTAAGTAAGATAACACTATGGTATTAAAGCATTTGTCCAATTAAAACAATCTTCATTAGTAGACAAGTTTATTCAGGCACAACACACATCACACGTTCACACATATCTGCATATCAACTTCTTATCAATTAGGGTGAATCCCCTAAATGTGCCTATCCTTCATTTTATTCACACATTACCACACATATCTTCGTTAACTGCATATAAGTGTAACATAAGTCACACCCGACTAGATGCTTCACCAAAAGGCTAGTCATACTTCGTCGTTAAGGAATGGCAAGCCAATCCAAGAGTAATCCGTATGTGGAGGTTGGTCAACCCCTCGTATTACTCGCCCTGCATTATAATGACCATGTTGCAAGGAGCCACCCAAGCAACAACTACGTTAACGCACTCGTCCGGCTAAGACTAGTACGGGTTAAGCTTAACACTTTCCCTGCATTATATTTACGAGCTCGGTTTCACACATATGGTTTAGGTAACACACATTCCTAAACCGTCACACACATATAGTCTAGGTAACACACATTCCTAGACGTTCACACACTTAATCTTCATTACGTTTGGATCCTTAAACGTCCAAGTGACATGGCAACCTAATAAGTCTAGTGAGCTAGGTGTACAAGCCATGTAAGCATGCATATATCACACATCAACTTCATTTCTACATTTCATGCATAAAGAGATACTTCGTAAGACTACATAAACTGCATAACAATACACTACATTAAGCAATACTTCATTTCACTACATTAGGGACTGTATTTCAGGTCTCATGGTCAACTACATAACCCATAATACCTCCCGTGTAACCCCATATGCCCACATGCAATATAAAGATACCAAATAGAAGTATTTATGATTTGAAACCAGCTTTTCATTGAATCCTCCAGCGTGTCAAAGTAGTGTATCTTACCTCGGCGTAGTTCACAACAATCAACAACTAGTCACTGAGTAAAGCAACTATGCTCGTCTACCTATAATTAGTAAACGATCATTAGACAACTACATACTCACGTCATTAAGGTCAATAACTAGACCCACACACATTAACGACTCACTTTAGTTTCAGGTCTAATCTACATGGCAAACGACGTTACGGTTCAAAACTAACTTTTCTGAAAACTGGTGAGTTGCGCCGCAACGAGTTGCGCCGCAACACAATAAGTTGCGCCGCAACTTATCTTTCTGGAATTGAGTTGCGCCGCAACTAAGAGTTGCGCCGCAACTCGATGCGATTCTGCACAATGTTGGTCGATTACACCCCAAACCAGATCCAAGTGCCTCTAAATCAATTACATGACTTTCACACATCAAAATCCTTCATATACAAATCATTATAAATCAATTCAACCATTACTTACACCATATATGAATTTGATCCATCAAAACCACCATTAATCTTCGTTAAACGATTCCCCCATAATCCAATAATTAACCTAATGACTCATAATATCAAAAGGACCTGAAAACAATGAAATATTACCTTCATATACACGAAGATCACACTAGAGATGCAAAACACTTGATTAAACGCACCCGAATCACACGTTGGAAGGCTTTTCGGCTTGCAAATTGATGGAGGATGCTATGGGACGGCTAGGGCTTGATTAGGAGGAAGAAAATCTGCATAATGGCTCTCTAATGACAACCCCTAAGCCTCTAAACCCGTTTTTCACTTTCCCCCTATGTCAAAACTAGTCCCTAAGCTTCCTAATCCTTCATTACTAGTCAAAAACTACCATATGGACTATATATAACATGATTACTTCTTTAAATACCACTACATAGGCATTTAGCTACATTTCACACACATATATACTTCATTATAAGTTTAGGCTTTCAAGCCTCACACATAACACACAATAACTACATATAAGCATTAAATCTAAAATAGACTTAACGACACACACAATATCTACATATAAGCATTAAATCTAAAATAGCTTAACGACACACACAATAACTACATATAAGCATTAAATCTAAAATAGACTTAACGACACACACAATATTGACTTAACGGCATTAGTCAACTAGTAAAGAAAAGTTTGGGATGTTACACTAATCATGTGCGATCAGGACAATTTGCAATTTAGGTTTTTTTTTTTATTAGTTTTTTTTTTTTTTTTTTTTTTTTATCAGTTTTGTGTTTTTTTTTTATTATATATATAGTTTCTTTTTATTTTTTCATTCGTGTGTTATTTTTTTTTTTTTTTTTTTTTTTTTTTTTTTTTTTTTTTTTTTTTTTTTTTTTTTTTTTTTTTTTTTTTTTTTTTTTTTTTTTTTTTTTTTTTTTTTTTTTTTTTTTTTTTTTTTTTTTTTTTTTTTTTTTTTTTTTTTTTTTTTTTTTTTTTTTTTTTTTTTTTTTTTTTTTTTTTTTTTTTTTTTTTTTTTTTTTTTTTTTTTTTTTTTTTTTTTTTTTTTTTTTTTTTTTTTTTTTTTTTTTTTTTTTTTTTTTTTTTTTTTTTTTTTTTTTTTTTTTTTTTTTTTTTTTTTTTTTTTTTTTTTTTTTTTTTTTTTTTTTTTTTTTTTTTTTTTTTTTTTTTTTTTTTTTTTTTTTTTTTTTTTTTTTTTTTTTTTTTTTTTTTTTTTTTTTTTTTTTTTTTTTTTTTTTTTTTTTTTTTTTTTTTTTTTTTTTTTTTTTTTTTTTTTTTTTTTTTTTTTTTTTTTTTTTTTTTTTTTTTTTTTTTTTTTTTTTTTTTTTTTTTTTTTTTTTTTTTTTTTTTTTTTTTTTTTTTTTTTTTTTTTTTTTTTTTTTTTTTTTTTTTTTTTTTTTTTTTTTTTTTTTTTTTTTTTTTTTTTTTTTTTTTTTTTTTTTTTTTTTTTTTTTTTTTTTTTTTTTTTTTTTTTTTTTTTTTTTTTTTTTTTTTTTTTTTTTTTTTTTTTTTTTTTTTTTTTTTTTTTTTTTTTTTTTTTTTTTTTTTTTTTTTTTTTTTTTTTTTTTTTTTTTTTTTTTTTTTTTTTTTTTTTTTTTTTTTTTTTTTTTTTTTTTTTTTTTTTTTTTTTTTTTTTTTTTTTTTTTTTTTTTTTTTTTTTTTTTTTTTTTTTTTTTTTTTTTTTTTTTTTTTTTTTTTTTTTTTTTTTTTTTTTTTTTTTTTTTTTTTTTTTTTTTTTTTTTTTTTTTTTTTTTTTTTTTTTTTTTTTTTTTTTTTTTTTTTTTTTTTTTTTTTTTTTTTTTTTTTTTTTTTTTTTTTTTTTTTTTTTTTTTTTTTTTTTTTTTTTTTTTTTTTTTTTTTTTTTTTTTTTTTTTTTTTTTTTTTTTTTTTTTTTTTTTTTTTTTTTTTTTTTTTTTTTTTTTTTTTTTTTTTTTTTTTTTTTTTTTTTTTTTTTTTTTTTTTTTTTTATTAATCTATTTAAATTGATGCGTTATTTTAGGATTGGCAAGACACATTTTGCTCTTTGTGGGATCTTTCGGAAGAGTCGGTCTGGGCCAAAGGATCGTCCTTGGTGCAAGGAGACTAACTTGCATTTGCAACACACTCCTTGCTAAGGCTAAGGCAAAGGCAATAGGGAGTTTTACTCTTATTACCAATTGATGCGGTGGTTGCAGATAAGTTCTTGAGGTCATGCTTGAACAACAAGAGACTGCACAAACTGACAATCTGTTGAAGGTACGGTAAAATGGTCAGTTTGGGCTGTGTTTGATCTCAAACTGGTTAAATAGGAAAATTTAAAAAATTTAGGTAAAAGGTGAATGTGCTAAATAAAGAAATGTTTCAACGCACTCCTCTTTGAGCAGTTACCCAGCTTACTTGACCAGTCCGACATGCATCTTGCCGTCTTTAGAAAATGTCGTAATCAGACATTTCTTTTGTGGCTGTTCTCTTTTAGTTTTCATATCTAAAACTAAAATACCTGAGTTCTTGATAATTTAGGCTGCGATATGCATCTCAATACTATGTTAGCACACGCACAAATTAGTGAATAATGAGTTGTGTATTTATAGTTCGTTACCATAATTTTTGTTCTTATTATTTGTAAAACACATAATGGTTTATTGTTGTAAACTATGTTAACCATTGGTAACAACAAGGTTCAGTTCCGGAAGTCTTGAAGAAAGTGTAACAGTAAGGCCATAAAGTGGAGGTATGCATAAAGTATTCGGGTTTGAGCTCCACAAGGACATGTCGATTTCTTGATACACAACGTCAATTAACTCATAGGGCAGCTGCATAGCCTATATTAAATTGTCAAGGATGATAGTCGTTCTCTATTAGTTGTATATACTATATTATATAATGCATTTTTGAATTGTCTTAATTTCGCAAAGGTTAAAAATTTGGTGTGAATGGCACGTCCCCTGTCATTTTTCTAGTTGTACTATACTAATTTTTTTTTTGGTTTTCATGAAAATAGATAAATATTAGTGGTTAAACTCATGTTTAATCAATTTAACCAAAGTACGTCAGCTTGAAACACATAAAAAATATTAGCGAATAAAAGCAAAGTGTCACGTGTTGTTTGATTATCTTATATTATACATAGTTTGACACAATATATTGCTTCTAGCATCTTCTAATCATTTTTGAAATTTCTGCAGGCAAAAGAATAATTACAGGGCAAAGATGATGTACAAATGCCAAGGTTTGAAGTGAGTGATTTAAAAAGCTTAAATGGAAAGTATGATGCCGTTGTGTGTCTGGATGTACTAATACACTATCCGCAAAGTACGACCACTTATCATTCCAAATAAGGGACAAAACCTTTTCTGTTGCTTCAAGAGTTTCATACCATTTCATATTCTTCATATTTATTGTTATACTCAAGTGACATAAATAAACAACTATGAGTAATGTGTTTGTATATCATCATACTATATATAATCTTTACTAAACTACATTCATTATATGCATTTTCAATTTAATACGATCCTATGCAAATCACCATGCATTAAGAAATCTCACTATGCATTCATTACATAAACTAACGAATGTACGTCAATTAATGATCAAGAAACATTAGCCAAGACATCAAACACATCGACTTACCCGGTCGTGCATCGCACGGGTCTTCACTCTAGTTATATATTAATATGGTTGTAGTGTCATTTTCTCTACATTTGTAGTGAATTCTTTTAAAACTTGTTAACGCATGGTTTGGTTTACTAAGAAGATTAGCCTTTTTTATTGCATATTTGAAATTACCAATTAATACAAATTCTATAAAACCATTTAATGATGAGTTTCTTTGATCGAATCCAACAATTTTGTTAATGGATTCAAGTGTTACCTCATCATCATAATTGTTTGCACTATAGGTAAGTAACTTATACATTTTAGCAGAAACAATGCAGTGAGTTAGATGATGATGATGATGCAACATTATATTATATGGCAACAACTGTAAAAGAAGATGAGACATAGTCTGTTCTAGAATCAGTCTTAACTCTATTAATTTGAATAACTGTTTTTTTTTTCCCAAATGGAACTTACCACAAAGAGATTGAAAAGTATGAGCTTTTAGTGCTCATTATTTTTTTAAGATTTTTCACAAACCTTGCCATTAAGATGAAAGAATGTCTAGAAACTTATGATTGAGTTCACAAGACTCTACGATAATACTAAACATTAGCCATATCATTTAAGTGGCCCTTAAACTATTATATTGCCACTAAGACATGTATTGGGATTTGAAAAGAAGTTTTCATACATTATTTTCATGTCAATTTTTCGATTTGTCATCACTTTTTCACTACCTTTATATCGCACACACAAGACATCCTACACCTTTTTTATTTATTAATGTGTTAACTTAATTACATTTTTAATCAGATGGTTGGGAAGAGAGTAAATGATGATCCTTTAAGACTATGGTCAAGATTGACAAGCTTACGATCATCATCAATCCATTATGCTTCAGGTTTGTCCATGGTTATAGTTCCAGTAGACTTGATACTTTCAAAAACCATCCATATGTTAACAGTTTGTGAAACATAAAGACCTTTTATTGAATGATGATTAACAATGGTTTTCTTCTAACAAGGTGAAGCAATATATGTTTCTTTTACGAGTTGAACTAGTCAAACTCAAGCTTGGGAGCAATGGTTATGTAACCATGCTCCCTAATGCCGAATAAGACAAAAGTAATAATCATTTCAAATCATTTATGATAAATTAAAACCGTTAACAACAATTAATCAACAACGAAGTAGTTTTAATTTAATAAAACACCATATGTATATTTTAATTGATACATTCTTTATTATTCTACCAAAAAAAATTACAAAGAGTAATATAAAATACATAATTAAATATCTATTATAAGCTTAACTATTCTCTTGAACTATCAAATTAACACAAAGAAAATTTAAATTATTTTTGAACAAAAGATCGTTGATGAGAATTAATGATTGAAGTTTAAATGCGAGAAATGTATATTGTTTTTGTGATAAATACTTGAGATCAAAGAATAAAACGCGTTTGGTTCAAATAATGATTTTGTAAGGAATGTAATTTGTCAAAGGAATTGGAATTTGAAAGTTTTAAAACTTATCATGTGTTTGGTTGACAGAATTCAATAGAATTTAGTTAAATCTGAATTCAAACTATGAAAAATGACAATTATACCCTTTATTGAACTCTTATAATAAATAAATTAATATATATATATATATATATAATTAAAATAAAAAATATAAATAATAAAAATAATAATAAAATAAAAAATATAATATTAATATAAAAATAATAATAGAAATATTAATATAATATTAATAAATATAAATAATATAATAAATATTAATATTAATATAAAAATAATAATATAATAATAATAAATATAAATTAATAATAATATAAATTTTATTGATTATTTTTATTAATAAAAAAAAATAAATTATAATAAAAATATTAATATTAAATTATATATAAATAATAAAAATAATAATAATAATAAATTAATAAAAATATAATATTAATAATATTAATATAAAAATAATAATAATAATAATAATAATAATAAATTAATAAAAATAATAATAAAATATTAATAAATATTAATATTAATATAAAAATAATAATATAATAATAATAATAATAATAATAAGTAATAAAAATAATAATAATAAGATTAAAAAATAATAATAATAAAAATAATAATAAATAATAATAATAAGATTAATAAAAATAATAATAATAATATAAACAAAAAAATAATAAAAAAATGTAAATATTAAATCAATATTATAATAATAAGGGTAAATTACATAAATCATACCTGAGGTTTGTTCAAAAGTACACTGGTCATACCTACAATTTAAAAATTACGCGAGACATACCTATCGTTGTCAAATATGCATACTAACCATACCTAACCCTAACGGAGCTTGACGGGTCGTTAAGTTTTGTCACATGCCAGGCACATGAAAAGTTAAAAGACTGTTTTACCCCTACATATTTGTCCCCTTCCCTATCCTATTTTACTTAACTCGATCCCTTTTCTTGAACTTCAAACCCAGATACACAACAAAACAACCACAAACAAATCCAAATCCAAGCAACATGAAACAATTCATATATACATCCATATACAAATCTATTCAAATTCATACTTACATATACATCTGGACAATCGTACCATATATATATATCAATGGAACTAAAAACCGGCCACAAAATCTCCGGTTACCACTTTCGACCACCACCGGAAATCACTTCCAGCAACCACCGTCTTCGACATTCTTTTCTTCTTCGGTTTCTCCGCCATCTATCACAACCACCACACCTCTCATAAAACGAATATAGATACAAATATAGATATAGATCTGGGTATAAAGATGAAGAGAAATTGGATTCAAGAATATATTTATGTATCTATATTCCGACCTATGTCTCCGATATGTGTATATATATACATATATCTCCGATCTATATCTATAACTTTTATATTTTCGGTAACAATTTCGACATAAAGAGAATTGGTGGGAGAAAGAGTGGTGGCTACAGTGGTTGGGTTTAGGGACGGTGGCAACATGGTATTTCTATGGCGGTAGTGTGGGTGGTGGATTGTTGGCCGCATATCGATGGTGTGGGTGGTGGCCGGCGATTGCGAATGTAAGATATGCGAGCCACATGCCTTTCTTCATCTCAGTCTCCTTGTTAACTATCTTCATTGAGTTTAAATGTTTGCTATATAATGTTTGATATTTGACAATATCCTTGTTAAATTTTTCATTAAATTTAAAAATAATAATAATAATAATAATAATAATAATAATAATAATAATAATAATAATAATAATTTAAAAATAATAATAATAATAATAATAATAATAATAATAATAATAATAATAATAATTTAAAAAAATAATAATAATAATAATAATAATAATAATAATTTAAAATAATAATAATAATTTAAAAATAATAATAATAATAATAATAATAATAATAATTTAAATATAATAAATAAATAATAATAATAATAATAATAATAATAATAATAATAATAATAATAATAATAATAATAATAATAATAATAATAATAATAATAAGATTATACATCAAAATAATAATAATAATAATAATAATTTAAAAATAATAATAATTTAAAAATAATAATAATTTAAAAATAATAATAATAATAATAATAATTTAAAAATAATAATAATTTAAAAATAATATAATAATTAATTAAAAATATAATATAATAATAAAATAATAATAATTTAAAATAATAATAATTTAAAAATAATAATAATAATAATAATAATAATTTAAAAATAATAATAATAATAATAATAATAATAATAATAATTTAAAAATAATAATAATAATAATTTAAAAATAATAATAATAATAATAATAATTTAAAAATAATAATAATTTAAAAATAATAATAATTTAAAAATAATAATAATAATAATTTAAAAATAATAATAATAATAATTTAAAAATAATAATAATTTAAAAATAATAATAATTAAAAATAATAATAATAATAATTTAAAAATAATAATAATAATTTAAAAATAATAATAATTAAAATAATAATAATAATTTAAAAATAATAATAATAATAATAATAATTTAAAATAATAATAATAATAATAATAATTTAAAAATAATAATAATAATAATAATAATAATTTAAAAATAATAATAATAATTAAAAATAATAATAATTTAAAAATAATAATAATAATAATTTAAAAATAATAATAATAATTTAAAAATAATAATAATAATAATTTAAAAATAATAATAATTTAAAAATAATAATAATAATAATAATAATAATAATAATAATAATAATTTAAAAATAATAATAATAATTTAAAAATAATAATAATAATAATAATTTAAAAATAATAATAATTTAAAAATAATAATAATAATTTAAAAATAATAATAATTAAAAATAATAATAATAATAATTAAAAATAATAATAATTTAAAAATAATAATAATTTAAAAATAATAATAATAATAATAATTTAAAAATAATAATAATTTAAAAATAATAATAATAATAATAATAATAATTTAAAAATAATAATAATTTAAAAATAATAATAATAATAATAATAATTTAAAAATAATAATAATAATTAAAAATAATAATAATAATTTAAAAATAATAATAATAATAATAATAATTTAAAAATAATAATAATAATAATAATTTAAAAATAATAATAATTTAAAAATAATAATAATAATAATAATAATAATAATAATTTAAAAATAATAATAATTTAAAAATAATAATAATTAATAATAATAATTTAAAAATAATAATAATAATAATAATTTAAAAATAATAATAATAATTTAAAAATAATAATAATAATAATTTAAAAATAATAATAATAATTAAAAATAATAATAATAATAATTAAAAATAATAATAATAATTTAAAAATAATAATAATTAAAAATAATAATAATTAAAATAATAATAATTTAAAAATAATAATAATAATAATAATAATTTAAAAATAATAATAATAATAATTTAAAAATAATAATAATTTAAAAATAATAATAATAATAATAATAATTTAAAAATAATAATAATTTAAAAATAATAATAATTTAAAAATAATAATAATTTAAAAATAATAATAATTTAAAAATAATAATAATAATAATAATAATAATTTAAAAATAATAATAATAATTTAAAAATAATAATAATTTAAAAATAATAATAATTAATTAATTAATATAATATAATAATAATAATTAAAAATAATAATAATTTAAAAATAATAATAATAATAATAAATAATAATATATTTTTATTTGTTTAAGGGCTTTTTGGTAAACTTACAAACATTCCATTGGAATGTTAAACTTTCCATCCATTTTGTGATGGAATTTGAATTCCATGATTTAAGGAATTTGATGGAAAGTTTACAATTCCAATTCTTCATTTTTCCCAACCAAACATGGAAAATGATGGAATTCAGATTCCAATTCAAACGAATTCCTGAGAATTCCGCAAACCAAACGCCCCCTTCGATTCTTAAGAATAAATTTGATGAAATGTTTTTTGTTGTTTAGGAAATTCAAGAGAGGGAAGAAATGAAATTCCATCCAATAACCCTAAGGAATGGAGATTCCATAAAATGAAGGAATGTTTACATTTCAATGGAATGAAATTTCATTATCTTTTGACAACCAAACATACCACGGAATGAAATTTAATTCCAATTCCATCAAATTTTATCAAAATCTATAAAACCAAACACGACCTAAGTATATTGAATTGGTCTGCTGTACTATTAACTAAGAGAGATGATCCCTAGACAATCATTTTATACCACATACGAAATATATTCATCTGATAGTTGTAGGTATAACTGTATAATAACCATATAACATACATTGGTAAAAATGTTTCGTGTAATGATTAGCACCCATTATATAGTAGTGGTTATTTAAATAATTACGAGTAGATTAAAGTTTAATAGCTCAACAGTATGGAAGTTTCTCTATGAGAGCTTGGATTTGGGTAGACCAAAATTCAAGTTTTAGAGTGCAAAGTTTTTTCCTAATATGTTGTCGTGTTTTTGAGGGGAATATTAAAGGGTTTTCCGCCTACTAGTTTTTGGGTGAGGGAACTCTCTAGTGTGTATACCTAGTTAAGACACCATAGTTTAGACTTCCGTAATGATATTTCAAGAAAATTTAAACTATAAATAAATAGGTACAGTATAAAATATTTAGTCACATTTTGACCACGTTACACACAAAATTTGACCAAGAAAGCTATGGCTGCCGGTTGCCCCTGGCCCTTTTATTCTGCAATGCCGGTCATGGTTAGGTGAAGATACAAAATGGGCAAAAATATCGATCTATAACCATATTATTTAATTCAAAACGAACATTACTATATTATTACTATATTAGTTAATTAATTAATTATTATAGTTTGACAAAACATTTTATACATAAATAGCTATACTACTTTGAAAACCCACAAATCTTTGAGAAGAAGAAGAAATCCTCCTAACTATCAAAATGTCAATTGCAAAGAGAGGGCTTCAACAGTACTTGTTACAGCTTCAACAACATCCTTTAAGAACAAAGGTACTTTCTGTTTTTCTGATTATTTTTTTTAATTTCAAGAATTGGGGTTTGTTTATTTTGTTCAATTTTTAAATGGGTTTTTATAATTGGATTAAAGTTTTAAACTTTTTAGTTTTTTGTTAATTTTCTGTTTTTGTAATCTCTGATTGGTTTTGTTTATCTGATGAACTATGACTTTCTTTTTTCTTTTATTAGTATTAATTTCGTGTTTTAGTTGAATAATGAACTTGGTTTTTTAATAATTGATTAATGATGAATTGGGCCTTTTTAGTTAATAATGTTGATTTACAAAAAAAAATTTTGGTGAATAATGAAGTGTGGTTTGTTATAGTTGATGAGCTTTGACCTTTTTTTCAACTATTAGTTTTGTGTTTTTAGTTTATTTTAATGAGTTATAAATTAAGGTTATTTTTTTTTTGTGATAAATATTGAAGTGTGGTTTATTCTATTTGATCAAATTTGAACTGTTTTTGGTATTGATTTTGTGATTGTTGATTAGTGATGAATTTCTGTTCTAATTCTTTTTTCTTTTTTTTTTTAAAATTTGTTTTCTGCATATTAAAGGCGTTGACTGCCGGACTATTGTCAGCGATCAGTGATATAGTGTCTCAGAAGCTCACCGGCATCCAGAAGCTGCAAATTCGCCGACTTCTTCTCAAAGTGGTATGATCTGATTATTCTTCATCTTAGTGTCTATAGTTGAACATTTCGGTGGTTTAGATCATCCAATTTTTATTTAGTTTCAATCTAAAATTTGAAGTCAATTTGTTGACTTCAATAGTTCAATGTACTGAATTATTAATCTTTTTTGGGAAGCGATATTAGTACCACAAAACTTGACTAATTTACCACAATTATGCATTAACTGTTTGTGCAGTGTGTTATAATACTTGTACTGTGTTCAAGTTGTGTCTTTATAAAGATTTCAAACAAGATAAGCTTTATCATGGCATATCAATGTGACTTAGATCCATAAAAGTTATAATTTTGAAGAATTTTCACACCTCAAAATAAAACACATGGTCAATGTGTTGATTTTTATGCTAACTCACTTGATACTGATTTGAGCGGTCTTACCATAGTTGTAAGTTTCTGTGTGGATTTATAGCTATATGGGATGATTAACTTGGGAAAGTATGCAGCTTTTTGGGTGTGCATATCTTGGACCATTCGGGCATTTCTACCACTTATTGTTAGAGAAATTGTTCAAGGGAAAAAAAGACTCGTCAACTGTTGCCAAGAAGGTACTGTATCAATCTTTGAATATGGGTAGAAAAATGGTAATTTACAGCCGTATTCCTAGCTGCATGATAACTGATCGTAATTGGTGATTTGCAGGTGTTGGTCGAACAAGTGACAGCTTCTCCATGGAATAACTTGATGTTTATGCTATACTATGGGCTTGTTATCGAGGGTAAGGTTTTCTTACCATCAGGAGTGTTAATACTTTCAATCATTTGTTATTTAATACGTTACTCTTGGATGAATAGTTGATTGTAATATTTGATTATGAGTTTTGAAAATTATTGTTATTTGATTATGAGTTTTGAAAATTATTGTTATTTGTTGCGACTTGAACAAAGTAACTCATTATGAGATGATTAAAGATAGGAATAACTATATAGATTGTAAGTTTACTTTTATCTCAATAATAATCACTTTTCCTGTAGCAGACTTTTACTTGCTTTTCCACTTCTGATTATTTTGACACAAACATGATTGTTGAACCTTTTATTTTGAGAAAGGTGAATAACTATATAGTACACTAAGTATCTGTTACAAAAAATGAAATCTGTAGTGACATCTTAAGGATGAGACGACTTTTTAAACCATATGTGCATGAGAATGAAGTAGATACGTTCAGATTAATTTGACTTTGGTTATCTGAAAATCATAATTGTAATCAAGTGTCAATATTCAACATTACCCCACATCCCCTGAAAGTTTAATGTTATGTGAGTGTATATTCATGTAAAGATCCTGCTTACAGTGATCCCCCAGTCTTTTCAAGTCATATAACTTAAGTGCATTTCATGATTTGTACAGGAAGACCGTGGATCCACGTGAAGTCTAAAATCAAGAAGGAATACCCATCAGTACAATATGCATCATGGACGGTACGTCCATAATACCAGTTTTCGCGCAGATATTTTTAAATTTTTGTGGGATCATCCTTATATTTTTCTAGTTTAACAAGTGAAATACTCCGTATATCTATTAACCAATATGCAGTTCTGGCCTGTAATCGGGTGGATAAACCACCGCCACGTCCCACTCCAATTCCGTGTCATTCTCCAAAGCTTTGTTGCAATGTGCTGGTACGTGTTTTCAGTTCATGAATTGTATCGATACATGTTGTATATAATCATTTGGAATGGTTCTCTAAGTGTTTCTTGTTAACTCTACAAGGTTCTATTTGTCTATCCCTTGTTTTTGTCTTCGTATAGTATCATGCCGGTTCCATTATGAAGACCTAATATTTTTTATTTTTAAATTCCATTTGTAGGGGTATATTCTTGAATCTAAAAGCAAGATCAATGACAATTACGAAAGGTTAAGCATATTAAAGGATCTTCTCAAATAATATTCTATGTTTCTGCAGTTATGCAGAATTGCATCTCATTTTAGCTCGTAAGCTGTTAAAAGTTGGCTTGATTTTAGTTGCTATTATTGTTTTCAATCTTCTTTTTTTAGTATGCGAAAACAGCAAGACGGGATTCCATCCTGTTCTCTTGTATGGTACTTTAAACTTTAGATTGTATCAAAATCTATGTATTATAAAAATGATTCATAGGAAAATAAATGATTTCTTTAGAATTAAGTCATTCGACATGCTCAATGAACAGCCTACTTCATTAGCTTATGAATCCTATTACGAAGAAAAGGTAAATCATAAACAATATACTCTTTCCTTGTGTAAAACGTTTAGTTGTCCTGTTTTAATACCAGAACTAGTTATTACTTAGCAGGGGTGAAAAATAGTTTTGAACTTTCAAAGATTAAAATCCAATAACATGTTTATTAGGTTGTTAAAACGAATGAATTGTCATGTCTTTATATAAAAGAGTAGGGGTTCTACGTATATATGTAGAAACTAAACAAATGGTGAAAAAAGGGATTAATATAAGACCTTAGAATCAACAATCGTTAAAATGAAAAAAAAAACAAAACATAAACGTAGAAGGGTATTTCGTTCATTATCTTCAAGCATCTTCCTTCCATCTTTATCGTTGGTCGCCGGTTGTCGGCAGCCATCGGCAATATGATCCAAACGTCATCGCTAAATGAAGTAGGGGTTCTACGTATATATTAATAAGTGATGGGTAAAAATAGACAAATATTGAACCATTTTACCATTCATTGTATTTTCTCAAACTTTGTTTGAAAGATACAAATGATCCAAACATGAAACATCATCGTTATTGATAAGTAATGCCATAATATGATTTAAAATTTTGTTAAAAAATTATGGATTTTCCATACCCCCGAGTTTAGCAGAACTAAAATTTTGGACATATATATTAACAACCGAGTAAAAAGAAATCATATAACCGACAAATCAAAAACTTGCCCAACAGAATGGAGTTGTAGTTTAGGGTTTTACACTTTGACCGGCTGTTCATATCTCATTTCCTTGTAATAAAACAAACTTTGCATCGCAGCCATGGTCTTACTTTATTTTAGATTTTATTTTATCAGTTGTAAGAAGAGATGAAACCCTAAGGTAAAGTAAATCTACTTTACTTTTTCTTTCTTTCTTGATTCCTGCATCATATCTCCTCAATCGACTCCGGTCTTATTTTATTTTATATATGTATGTATGTATACTTTGATTTGAAGGTAGAGTGAGTGGGGAAGAAAATGGATTCTAAGAATGGTAAAAAGAGAAAGAGTGATAATAATAATACAGAAAGAGCTGCTGCTGATAAATTGCATTCCAAAAAAAGAAAGAAAAAAAAAGCTGTTGATAGATTAAGCAAGTTGCCAAATGATCTGATCCATAAAATCCTTTCTTTTATTAGCATAAAAGATAGTGTGAAAACCATTGCTTTGTCATCTAGACTAGAATGCCTTACCTCAATTTCTCAACTGAGGATTTCCCTAAGTTGCCTAAATTTTCCAAGTTTGTTACACATTTTCTCACTCGTCGCAATAGTCGAATTGATGTGTATTCTCTAAAGCTCCGTTTTCGTGGAAATTTAACCCAACCATCTGTCAAAAAACTTATGGACTATGCGTTTTCTCACAATATCCAACGACTTAATGTCAAATGTTTGCTTGGGGAGGATAAGATTGAGTTTCCCCTCTCAATGTTTAGTTCTGGCCGGTCTCTCAAACATCTCAGTTTGAAACAGGGATTCAAAACTTTGAGGTCAGATAGGGTATTAACAAAAACTAGCCGGAGGTCGGTTAACAGACATGGAATTTCGAGGTCCAACCTTAAAGTCACATCAAATTTGGAGCTCCCATCTTTAACAACATTGTATCTTCAATATGTTACTTTCTGTAGTGATGACAGCTGTGTTGGCCTTTTATCCAAGTGTGCAAACTTGAAGAGTCTCACTTTAGAAAGGTTCGATATAGACGGATTGAGTAATAATTTCAGTATTTGTCATCCTGGACTATATAATCTCACTCTTGATACGGTGGGACTTTATAGTGTAGAGGTTATTAATGTGGTTGCACCTCAACTCGAGAATCTCACTATTAGATGCGACGACAGCGATAGTGAGCTGGAGCATGTGGTTTCTGCACCTAATCTTGCCTCCTTGGATTATAGAGGTTACCATCTTTTGAACCTTTCTACATCAGATGGTTTCCATTGTTTGAAGAAGGCGGATATTTGGGTTATGTATCTAGATGTTGACGATGCTCATCAAATGGTTTGTTTGCTTCAACAGCTCCACAATGTCAATTTTCTTACACTTAACTTGGAAATTATTGAGGTATCTTCATTTGCATCTTAAATTGTTGATTGTTATTTATTTATCTGAAGGAATACTCTTAATTAGTCCGAAACCAAATCACATAATAAAAAAATTGAAATCAATTTATAGAAGTCTACTTTGATTTGGTTTGGTTTTAGAGTGTTTGACTTGAATCCAAATATTGAACACCCTTGGTTTTTACCATTGGATCTCTATGGATCTAAGTTTATCATGGGAATGGGATTGGATTTAAAAACCCACCACTCTTAATGGGTTTATAATACGGCTATTTTGATAGGTTCGATACCCAATTGTTAATTCCAATGCCATCAACCAAACACTTTCAATGAGAATGAAAGTCATTCTATTATTTGTATACCTACGAACCATACACAACCATAATTTTTATGGCACACTTTTTCTTTTGATATGGGTCGTAAACGGGTCAATATGGGCTACTCGTCTTAAATGGGTTAGTTTAAGTAACTTTTTGACACGATCAACTTAACGTGCTCGATTTGGGTTGAGATAGATGATTATTTAAACCTATACCCATCATCTCGAACATGTTACAACTACCATAGATTCACATGCCCACCATCCAAATTTCATTATTACATTATACTGCACCAACTACTACTTTCATTATATCTGCTATTCCTGATCATGTCTCATAACCTCTGAATCTCTGATCAATCACTCCCTCGCAAATCCAAACACGTTATTTGAAGGTTACATTATCTGTTTTGTTTTGTACATCTAATTTTTACTTAGAAAAAATTCTGCAGCTTCTTTCTTCATCTGTGGAACTAATTTCTCATCAACCTTCTCCGTTTGTTAACTTAAAGAGTTTAACTATTTATCCGGAAAAGCTTTCTGAGTGGGAGACGTGGCACCTTCCAAAAGGGAAAGTCAATTTGTCTACTGAAGTAAAAAACTATTTGCTGGATAGTTCACCAGGGGCCACCTTGACAATGTTTTCCCGTGAGGTATGTAAACTACTACGCTTAGAAGCTTTTATTACGCATCCTACTTATTGCTTTAGGGTGTAAAGTTGGTGCTAAGCATTAAGTGTAGATTAGACCCCTCAAGTTAAATTTCAACCAAAGTCCAAAGGTATCAGCTCGAGTCATAAGGGAAGCCTCAATCTGGTGACACCTTTTTCATTAATCACTGATTGTTTTCGAGTGTGTAATTTTCATTGTAATGCATAAAGAGGGATACATGGTATGTGTTCCATTTTTTAGTTTTGCCAAATTTGAGTCAGCTGTGGTAAATTTGGACTAAAGCTTTCCTATTCAACTACTAGTTCTCGAGTTAAAGTTTATATTTTTGACATCTTGTAGCCTTTTGGTTATGAATCTATATATGTATCTATAAATTATCTGTGACATGCAGGAGATTATAGCAATGAAGGACGCCGCATCAGTAAAGAAGCTTATGGCCCAATTACGGGTGCTTTTAGAAAATGAGAAAGCTAATACTAAGACCAAAAGGAAAGCAACAATGGAGAGTGACAATGCAAAAATGCAAGTTCAAATTGGGGAAAACATCCCACTCATCAAGAGTTGTTGGGAAGATTTGAGTGTGCAGTTTATGCAAAGGAAAGCCAAGGCTTGTCATATTATTTCCATGTTGGAGAGCATTGAGAAATTACTTAAAATGCTGCCTGAAACAAACCGTGCTATGATTCAACCAAGTTTTTCTAGTCTTTGTGCTGAGATTGACACCGTCATGAGTAAAACAACAGACTGTATGAAGACACAATGTGATGAGAATCAAAGCCGGATAAGTGTTTTTTTTCATGAACTTGCTACAAGTACAACAATGGAATCATCTTCGTAGCAAATTGTAAGTTTTTCATTTCTCTTTTGCTCACGAGAACTACAATCAAAATGTCAAATATTGGTGCCATTTTATCCCTTTGTTTTGATTTCAGGTCTGATGTTTTTGTTATTTCCCTAATGCAGAATAGCTTATCTGCATAAGTTGGAACTGTAAGTTATAAACTCCAAGCAGATATGGACTAAAATAGTAAATCATGTATGCTTTCTAGTTACTATGATGCACACTGAACCACTGGGTAATAGCCCAGTGGCCACCAGCCGCCACTTTTCAGGGGATCCTGGGTTCGAGTCTTGCCAAAGGCAAACTTGAGATAATCAGGGGATTATTAAGTGGTTGAGAATTACCTGGACACTAGCCTGGCTGAGGGATTAGTGGGTACCAAATGGTACATGGGATCAGGGGGTTTCCATCCAATTACCCTTTTTTTTTTAAATTTCTTCCTTGCATTCAACTCATTTGTAGCACTAAATCTCTGTTTATATCTCTCTAATAATCTCAATAAAAAAAAACTATCATTCCTGCAAGTAAATCATCTAAAAATATATCTTTCTCATCATCAAAATGTACAACACCTCCTTTTTTTAAAAAGATTAAATCCTTTTTATTGCCTTAGTTTTTCCACCTAATAAATTTATTGTAGATTTTTGTTTTTGACGTTGGCAAATTCATTGGTAATTGTTTTCGTTGGTGGTTACCGCGGTTGTGGCATTTGTCCCGATCTGTGTCTCCGGCGGTTATTGCCAGTAATGACCTCAACAGGGAGGGGAGTTGCTTCGCCGGATCCGACACCGTTCGCCCAAAGCAGATGAAGCAGAAGCAAATGGCTGTCAATGAAGTAAAGGAGAACCCCGGTTCCAACCGGTGGTGATTGTTCCTGGTGGTGAAAGGAGACAGATGGTCGTTCTTGTTCTTTCTTAACGTCGTCGTTTCTTCTCATTGATCGTCGACTGCGATTAACGGAGGCTTGGGGTGGTTACTGGCGGTAGTTGTTCCCAACGATTGTTAAGTTTTATCTGTATGTTGGTTAACGGTAGACCTACTAACGAGTTCTCTATTAATCGTGGGTTGAGGCAAGGCGATCCTCTAGCACCCTTTCTTTTCATTTTGGCAATGGGGGGCCTACATGTTGCCTTTGAGAAACTTAGGAGGGGCAGGGAAATTTCGAGGTGTTGAGGTGTCAAATATTAGCATCTCACATCTGTTTTACGCGGACGACGTGATTTTGATGGGAGAGTAGTCAGACACTAATCTAAATACTATAAGAGTTGCACTTAAGTTCTTTTATTATGTATCAGGTCTGAACATTAACTTTAACAAATCATCGTTGTTTGGTATTGGTGTGAGCAGAGACGAGGTTATTCGATGCTCTTATGCTACTGGTTGTAAAGCGGACTTCATTCCCTTTAAGTACCTTGGTGTTCCAGTGGGTGCCCGTATGTCACGCGTGAGAGAATGGCACCCGATTGTTGCTAAATTCTCCAAACGCTTATCGAGTTGGAATGCAAAGTTTTATCTGTATGTTGGTTAACGGTAGACCTACTAACGAGTTCTCTATTAATCGTGGGTTGAGGCAAGGCGATCCTCTAGCACCCTTTCTTTTCATTTTGGCAATGGGGGGCCTACATGTTGCCTTTGAGAAACTTAGGAGGGGCAGGGAAATTTCGAGGTGTTGAGGTGTCAAATATTAGCATCTCACATCTGTTTTACGCGGACGACGTGATTTTGATGGGAGAGTAGTCAGACACTAATCTAAATACTATAAGAGTTGCACTTAAGTTCTTTTATTATGTATCAGGTCTGAACATTAACTTTAACAAATCATCGTTGTTTGGTATTGGTGTGAGCAGAGACGAGGTTATTCGATGCTCTTATGCTACTGGTTGTAAAGCGGACTTCATTCCCTTTAAGTACCTTGGTGTTCCAGTGGGTGCCCGTATGTCACGCGTGAGAGAATGGCACCCGATTGTTGCTAAATTCTCCAAACGCTTATCGAGTTGGAATGCAAAGTTGTTATCTATTGGAAGCCAGAGAGATGTTCACATTGTGCTGTTTTTGGGCACAACTTTATGGATTGTTTGGATAGACCTAGGTCTTCTGAGGAGAAGGCCACATGACATTTTTGAATTTGCAAGAATATATGATACTAAAATTTTTGCAATTTATGTTCTATTTTCTTGAACTGATTTTATTATCTAAATGACCTTCATAGAGGTGATAATTTGATGTTTTGTATAACAATGTACATACATATGATGAAAACACACATACCATAGAGGGCCTTGAGGAGAAGCAACATCCAACGGCATGAAACCGCTAATACAAGTAGGGAGATCACCTTCGCCATCTTTAACAAGGTACTGCAAATATCATAGAAATGAAAACTTGTTGCGTCGAATATGGATTTGTAAAGAGAAAACTTGATGACTTGAAACAAAACTAGGTTAGAAGAGTACCTCTTGCGGTAAAAGAACAAAATCTTTGCCCCCGATTACAAATGAAATATTAGGCATGGTCGAAAAGTTAGCACAATCAACACCTGATTCCTTCATTTCACCAAGAGATCAATCACATTAAGTTTTATGGACTTGTTTATGAAGCAACATATATTATATTTTAGAGGTCGTCAGATTTTAGATGGCCCTTTGATCCTCAATGAGGTCGTTGATTGGTACCGTAAGAGAAACAAAACCCTAATGTTGTTCAAGATAGACTTTGCTAAAGCCTATGATTCGGTTCTTGGGGCATTAGGTACCTATTATTTCTCTTTATTTCGTATGCCTAAAAAGATTAATAACACTCTTGAGGCGATGAGATCCAATTTTTTTTGGGGCGGCTCGATTGGGGAGAAGAAAATTGCTTGGGTTAATTGGAAAGGTATTTTGTCCGAGAAATCTATTGGAGGGCTTGGTATAGGTAGTCTTGATGCTCTTAATCTTTCCCTTCTTTATAAATGGAGATGGCGTGCTCTTATGAATCCTACCTCACTTTGGGTCACGATTGTATATGCTATTCACGGGGCCAATACTTTTAATACTTTCACTGGTAAAGGTAGTAGTGTATAGGCTAGAATGTGTGTCTCTTTTAACCAAGTCCATCAACATTATAATGTTCCTAATACAGTAGCTCAAAGGGTGGTTGGTAATGGTAGAAATATTAAATTTTGGACTGAAGTTTGGATGGGTGAAACTACGTTTGCCTCCCAATTTCATCGATTATTCATGTTAGAACAAGACAAACATTGTTGTGTGGGGGATAGAATCGAAGGTGGACATTGCACCTGGAATTAGCGGAGAGATGTACGGTCAGGGGTTGAAGCCAAACAGCTCCAAAATCTGTTGGTCTCCGTTGAACATGTTGTATTGAAAGTTACTGTTGATTCATGGGCATGGAACTTGCAAGGGTCTCATGAGTTTACTGTTTGTCACGTGTCTTGATATGCAGCTTTTGCCCACTAATGGCCCTCATTTTCATTGGTGTAAATACGTCCCGAAGAAGTAAACATTTTTGTATGGCGACTTTTTAGGGAGCGGATACCCACTCGGTTCAATCTAAGTACAAGAGGGGTGTGTATTCCCTCTCACAAATGCCCCTTTTGCACGATTGGAGTTGACACTGTCTCACATGTGTTTTCTGACTGCAAGCAACCCACCCGACCCACCCAATGTATCACCTTCAGCAAATCAAAAACAAATCAGACTTTGCCCCCGATTACAAATGAAATATTAGGCATGGTCGAAAAGTTAGCACAATCAACACCTGATTCCTTCATTTCACCAAGAGATCAATCACATTAAGTTTTATGGACTTGTTTATGAAGCAACATATATTATATTTTAGAGGTCGTCAGATTTTAGATGGCCCTTTGATCCTCAATGAGGTCGTTGATTGGTACCGTAAGAGAAACAAAACCCTAATGTTGTTCAAGATAGACTTTGCT
>CM067167.1:43372275-43402275 GCA_034093135.1 Erigeron breviscapus | reverse complement strand
TTTTTTTTTTTTTTTTTTTTTTTTTTTTTTTTTTTTTTTTTTTTTTTTTTTTTTTTTTTTTTTTTTTTTTTTTTTTTTTTTTTTTTTTTTTTTTTTTTTTTTTTTTTTTTTTTTTTTTTTTTTTTTTTTTTTTTTTTTTTTTTTTTTTTTTTTTTTTTTTTTTTTTTTTTTTTTTTTTTTTTTTTTTTTTTTTTTTTTTTTTTTTTTTTTTTTTTTTTTTTTTTTTTTTTTTTTTTTTTTTTTTTTTTTTTTTTTTTTTTTTTTTTTTTTTTTTTTTTTTTTTTTTTTTTTTTTTTTTTTTTTTTTTTTTTTTTTTTTTTTTTTTTTTTTTTTTTTTTTTTTTTTTTTTTTTTTTTTTTTTTTTTTTTTTTTTTTTTTTTTTTTTTTTTTTTTTTTTTTTTTTTTTTTTTTTTTTTTTTTTTTTTTTTTTTTTTTTTTTTTTTTTTTTTTTTTTTTTTTTTTTTTTTTTTTTTTTTTTTTTTTTTTTTTTTTTTTTTTTTTTTTTTTTTTTTTTTTTTTTTTTTTTTTTTTTTTTTTTTTTTTTTTTTTTTTTTTTTTTTTTTTTTTTTTTTTTTTTTTTTTTTTTTTTTTTTTTTTTTTTTTTTTTTTTTTTTTTTTTTTTTTTTTTTTTTTTTTTTTTTTTTTTTTTTTTTTTTTTTTTTTTTTTTTTTTTTTTTTTTTTTTTTTTTTTTTTTTTTTTTTTTTTTTTTTTTTTTTTTTTTTTTTTTTTTTTTTTTTTTTTTTTTTTTTTTTTTTTTTTTTTTTTTTTTTTTTTTTTTTTTTTTTTTTTTTTTTTTTTTTTTTTTTTTTTTTTTTTTTTTTTTTTTTTTTTTTTTTTTTTTTTTTTTTTTTTTTTTTTTTTTTTTTTTTTTTTTTTTTTTTTTTTTTTTTTTTTTTTTTTTTTTTTTTTTTTTTTTTTTTTTTTTTTTTTTTTTTTTTTTTTTTTTTTTTTTTTTTTTTTTTTTTTTTTTTTTTTTTTTTTTTTTTTTTTTTTTTTTTTTTTTTTTTTTTTTTTTTTTTTTTTTTTTTTTTTTTTTTTTTTTTTTTTTTTTTTTTTTTTTTTTTTTTTTTTTTTTTTTTTTTTTTTTTTTTTTTTTTTTTTTTTTTTTTTTTTTTTTTTTTTTTTTTTTTTTTTTTTTTTTTTTTTTTTTTTTTTTTTTTTTTTTTTTTTTTTTTTTTTTTTTTTTTTTTTTTTTTTTTTTTTTTTTTTTTTTTTTTTTTTTTTTTTTTTTTTTTTTTTTTTTTTTTTTTTTTTTTTTTTTTTTTTTTTTTTTTTTTTTTTTTTTTTTTTTTTTTTTTTTTTTTTTTTTTTTTTTTTTTTTTTTTTTTTTTTTTTTTTTTTTTTTTTTTTTTTTTTTTTTTTTTTTTTTTTTTTTTTTTTTTTTTTTTTTTTTTTTTTTTTTTTTTTTTTTTTTTTTTTTTTTTTTTTTTTTTTTTTTTTTTTTTTTTTTTTTTTTTTTTTTTTTTTTTTTTTTTTTTTTTTTTTTTTTTTTTTTTTTTTTTTTTTTTTTTTTTTTTTTTTTTTTTTTTTTTTTTTTTTTTTTTTTTTTTTTTTTTTTTTTTTTTTTTTTTTTTTTTTTTTTTTTTTTTTTTTTTTTTTTTTTTTTTTTTTTTTTTTTTTTTAATATTGATAGATGATATGATATCTATATAATCATCAAAGAGCATGTCACAAAGAAAAGGAATTCAGAAAACCACAACATTGAAGTTCAATTACAAAGATTTAAGACGTAAAGGGAGGAGCAGGGGAAAGTTTTATAGCGGCGATTTGTTAAAATTTCGGATTAGGGTTTGAACATATATTTTTTTGAAAGGTGAATTTCACTCGAAACTTCGTGTCCCGATTCGACAGCGAGAGGTCTAGCATACGTTGTCTTAACCGGGTCTGCGCTAGAGAGCTCCCTCGAAGTAGAAATGCCTATTTCAAATACCCAATGGGGGAAAACCCCCCACTAATCTGCCCGAAGGCACGGCGATTAATAGGGGTAAACCCTGCCCCCTCAGACTTGAACCTGGGTATACTCAAGCCAAGCCCTCATAGAAGGACTACCTATATCTCAAAGTTGGTGGAATGGAGATTCTGAGACCTATAGGTCATCAGGGGAACTCCAAACCACTACACCAACTCATCATTGATGGGTTTGAACATATATAGTGGGTGAACTTTTTTGGAAGAGATGTGTATTAATTTAGGTGTAAATTAGAAGAGTATGTGAGAAGTTTTTGAGAGGTGTTAATGCATTGATTTGTAATTTAAACTGATGTAGGAATTCATAGAGGCAACTCAATAAAACACTAATTGAGGCCAGGATTCAATTCAATACACTTGAAGATAATAAAATCATAGCATTAACATCATTTTTGGACGCAAATACTTATGAGCATTAATATAATCATAGATAAGCACAAATAAGAACAGATATTAACATCATAGATAAACATAGATTCAACATTCATAAGTTAACTTTTTTATATTATTATACTAGCATTTACAGCGGGTACCATTAATGGTTGCAAATGAAAGAAAGAGAAATAGATATTGAACCTTATACCCATTTTCCCCGTCTATTAAAGCTTCCAAGATATAGAATATGTTATGAATTTCGCAAAGCTACTATAATCATTTCTAGATGTATTTTAAACTCGACATATATTATTTATCTAGAAAAATGTTATTACTTTTTTAAAACCTTTAGTAACAAAAACTAAGTTTAATCAAATTATTTTTTCGACTTGAAAGACGTTTTGGTATTTTTTTGTTATAATTAACTTTGTGGAATATTGTGAAAAAAGGTGATAGATGTTGAAGGGTGGTATTGTCAACCAATTAAAGTCTGATATATATGGAGAGACTGCAGGAGAGATACCAGATTCGTGTTACCAGTTGTGATTGTGTGACGTTGATCCTCCAATCTGAATATATAACAATCCTCCAACCTATGTTAATCCATGCTTTTTACTTTATTTGTGTTTTTATGTGACTAGGTCGAATGTGAGACTGTAAGGACCGAGTATGGCAATGCGCAGTTAGAATGTATTGCCGCTGATGAACGTGCCGAGTTGTTGGCTTCTGAGGTTATTAGATTAGAAGAGAAGGTACTACAAAGCCAAGGTCTATCATGAACATATATTTTTTTGAAAGGTGAATTTCACTCGAAACTTCGTGTCCCGATTCGACAGCGAGAGGTCTAGCATACGTTGTCTTAACCGGGTCTGCGCTAGAGAGCTCCCTCGAAGTAGAAATGCCTATTTCAAATACCCAATGGGGGAAAACCCCCCACTAATCTGCCCGAAGGCACGGCGATTAATAGGGGTAAACCCTGCCCCCTCAGACTTGAACCTGGGTATACTCAAGCCAAGCCCTCATAGAAGGACTACCTATATCTCAAAGTTGGTGGAATGGAGATTCTGAGACCTATAGGTCATCAGGGGAACTCCAAACCACTACACCAACTCATCATTGATGGGTTTGAACATATATAGTGGGTGAACTTTTTTGGAAGAGATGTGTATTAATTTAGGTGTAAATTAGAAGAGTATGTGAGAAGTTTTTGAGAGGTGTTAATGCATTGATTTGTAATTTAAACTGATGTAGGAATTCATAGAGGCAACTCAATAAAACACTAATTGAGGCCAGGATTCAATTCAATACACTTGAAGATAATAAAATCATAGCATTAACATCATTTTTGGACGCAAATACTTATGAGCATTAATATAATCATAGATAAGCACAAATAAGAACAGATATTAACATCATAGATAAACATAGATTCAACATTCATAAGTTAACTTTTTTATGTGTAAGGTTGTTAATGTAATTAGACAAGGACTAGTTTGTAATTAAGGAGGGGGTTTAATGCAAATGTCAAGCCTATATAAACCCCCTCACCTCTCATTTGTGACTTAACCTTTGAAATATAATTTCCCTTTTCCTTTTCTCTCTCTAACTCTCTCTCTCACACATATAAACTCAAATCACGATTTAGCCATTGTTTACATTTGGTATCAGAGCAAAATCACAACTTGTGTTAGATCCATGGCTTGATTTTGTTCAATTTTGGGCTAAATTGTGTTTTTCCCACTTTACCGAAAGTTCCAATCTTTACCCTTTAAACATGTTAAAGTTTCTTCCTTTTTAGTATAAATCCCTTCATTTACTTCCTATAATCATCCTTGAAAAGTTTCAGATTCAAATTCCAAACCGAATGGCCTAAATTTGAATTTTAAGGTTTCTGATCTGAAAACCGGTTTTCCTTCCGGTTTTCATTTTTCTTTGAATTTCTGTTGTAAAACCGGTTTTCCTTCCGGTTTTCCTTCCGGTTTTCCTTCCGGTTTTCTTCCGGTTTTCCTTCCGGTTTTCTTCCGGTTTTCCTTCCGGTTTTCCTTCCGGTTTTCCTTCCGGTTTTCCTTCCGGTTTTCCTTCCGGTTTTCCTTCCGGTTTTCCTTCCGGTTTTCCTTCCGGTTTTCCTTCCGGTTTTCCTTCCGGTTTTCCTTCCGGTTTTCCTTCCGGTTTTCCTTCCGGTTTTCCTTCCGGTTTTCTTCCGGTTTTCTTCCGGTTTTCTTCCGGTTTTCCTTCCGGTTTTCCTTCCGGTTTTCCTTCCGGTTTTCCTTCCGGTTTTCCTTCCGGTTTTCCTTCCGGTTTTCCTTCCGGTTTTCCTTCCGGTTTTCCTTCCGGTTTTCCTACTAGCTTTCCTTCCGGTTTTCTTCGTTTTCCTTCCGGTTTTCTTAAAACCGTTTTCCTTCGGTTTTCCTTCCGGTTTTCCTTCCGGTTTTCCTTCCGGTTTTCCTACTAGCTTTCCTTCCGGTTTTCATTCCGGTTTTCTTCCGGAATTTTCTTAAAACCGGTTTTCCTTCCGTTTTCCTTCCGGTTTTCCTTCCGGTTTTCCTTCCGGTTTTCCTTCCGGTTTTCCTTCCGGTTTTCCTTCCGGTTTTCCTTCCGGTTTTCCTTCCGGTTTTCCTTCCGGTTTTCCTTCCGGTTTTCCTTCCGGTTTTCCTTCCGGTTTTCCTTCCGGTTTTCCTTCCGGTTTTCCTTCCGGTTTTCCTTCCGGTTTTCCTTCCGGTTTTCCTTCCGGTTTTCTTCCGGTTTTCTTCCGGTTTTCTTCCGGTTTTCTTCCGGTTTTCCTTCCGGTTTTCCTTCCGGTTTTCTTCCGGTTTTCTTCCGGTTTTCTTCCGGTTTTCCTTCCGGTTTTCCTTCCGGTTTTCTTCCGGTTTTCTTCCGGTTTTCTTCCGGTTTTCCTTCCGGTTTTCCTTCCGGTTTTCTTCCGGTTTTCTTCCGGTTTTCTTCCGGTTTTCCTTCCGGTTTTCCTTCCGGTTTTCTTCCGGTTTTCTTCCGGTTTTCTTCCGGTTTTCCTTCCGGTTTTCCTTCCGGTTTTCTTCCGGTTTTCTTCCGGTTTTCTTCCGGTTTTCCTTCCGGTTTTCCTTCCGGTTTTCTTCCGGTTTTCTTCCGGTTTTCTTCCGGTTTTCCTTCCGGTTTTCCTTCCGGTTTTCTTCCGGTTTTCTTCCGGTTTTCTTCCGGTTTTCCTTCCGGTTTTCCTTCCGGTTTTCTTCCGGTTTTCTTCCGGTTTTCTTCCGGTTTTCCTTCCGGTTTTCCTTCCGGTTTTCCTTCCGGTTTTCCTTCCGGTTTTCCTTCCGGTTTTCCTTCCGGTTTTCCTTCCGGTTTTCCTTCCGGTTTTCCTACTAGCTTTCCTTCCGGTTTTCTACTATTTCCAAAACCTGTTTTAGTACTAAATTTCAAACCCTGATTTAGTACTCAATTTCTGAAAACCGGTTTTAGTACTAAATTTACCAAAACCTGTTTTAGTACTAAATTTCTGTGGCGTACCATCATCGAGCAAGCACTGAATACAGGCGCTGCGGAGAGAAGCTTTGAAGGAGGTTAGGCTCGCCTGGCTTCCTCCTAGCCCATCTTCCAGTTCAACGGGCAATCCAGAGGATCCCGGAAGTCCCACCTACCGGAACATTGTGCTGTGCGTTCGCGCAAAGCCAATTCGTTCTGCAACAACCAATGTAGAGCTTTTGCTACATAAATCACTGGGAAGCCCTGTTGGTTCACAACCTTCAGGCCGCACTGTAAATCTTTCGGAGCCTACAGTTGCGACAACGACATCTACGTCGGTCATACCTCCTTCTTCCATTGAACCGCCGCCAACCGAAGCGCTCCAAAAAGATAAAGGCAAAGCCATTGCCGCACCTGAACCATCTGACAGCGATAAGTCTGATAGTCCTCCTGCAGCCGCTGAACGCTTGCACATTCCATATGATCTAGATGAGCGTGCAGAGATCATGGCTCTTGACACTGCAGGTCTACTCCACACCAGAAAAACCCAAACCCAACTTCCACCAATTCTTCCTCATAAATCTCCTTCACCTCCCCATTCATCTTCTTCTTCATCTTCATCTTCTTCCTCCTCCTCCGCTTCTCATCCTACCAAACTTCCTGGTTCTATTTCTGCTGAAAACCGATCTCGTCTTGATTCTCTTTATGATGAACTACTTGCCACACTTATCTCTCTCAAAGGTCAAACAGATTCTTTCGACAAAGCAATTCAAGCATCAATCCAAGCCCGCTTTGATCATCATCATCTTGTAAATGACATAAAACAACAAACAGAACAGGAAAAGTTTCTTGTCGATGCAGCACTTGAAGCGGCTCAGAAAAGAATCATTGAACTTGAGGCCACATGCAAACAAGCAGTTGTTGTGCAAAGACGTGATGATTCTGATGATCAGGATCAACACGAGGGGGAGAATATGGATGAAGATGTGGCTAATGTTAGAGCCAGTGCTGCTACTGAGGTTATAGAGGACACAGATGTTGGTGATGATGCACAATCAAAAGATCCTCCTCAAGATGTTGATATTGTAGAGCACGTGGTTGATAATGTTGGTATTGATGATATTGAGCATACCGAAGAAGTTCATTTTGATAATTCTGTAATTCGAGCCAGTGCTGCTACAGATATTGTTTTGGGCTCAGATATACGTGATGATGCTCAATCACAAGGCTTACCGCGTGATCCCTCCATAATTGGTGAAGATTTTGATTTCCCTGAAGTTGATCCAAATGATGATGATGATTCCTCTGATGACGATGATTTTCCTCCAGGCTTTGATACTTATCAAACCATTCCACAACCAGACCCCGCCTTAAACCAAATGAATTTCAATAACCTGATTCACTATCTCAACAATCCCCATATTCAACAAATCACCAGAATTCCTAATGTTCGAATAAATGATGGTGGCTTCAGAAGGAACTATGCAAAGCAGATCGATTATCTCAAACTTCCAACACACCTCTTCAAATCCACTAAATTCCTTGAAGAAAAAGGTTATGAAATCTTCTCAAAGCAACAAGATCTGGTGAAGATCGATATCGATGAAATAAGGGCGAGACGTGCTTATGATCTTGAGCATCAGAGAGCAAAATATTTGAAAGATCTTCGTGATTCTCGAAGCAAAAAACTACATAAGGCATGGAAAGATTAACTCAAATTGAAGATCATCGAAGTCATCAGCATCCATTTCAGAGAATGGCGTGATCCAGGCTTTGCTCGAAGACCTGGGTTGATGTGGTTTGTGGTTAGAAGAGAAGATAATCGCCGATACATAATCAACGAAGCTCGATTTAATCTTCTTTCTGCTAATGATCTGATTTTCCTTCTCCATCACTTTGCAAGAAGGCTCATTCAACCAGATCCAGAGAATCAAGATGCTTATTACGCTGTAAAGAGATATATGGATAGTCTAATCCTGAGCCAAACCCAAAAGGACTTCCAGTTGGCCATTGAAAAGAAGAGAAAGAAGGTGAATCTCACAGAACCAAATCAAAGGATCCCTGGAGTCAATCTTGATAATTTCAACACTGGAGCTCTGTTTGATAATCCTCTAGGATTTGTGTTTGTTAGTGATCAAGGGCACAAGATCTTCATAAGACTCGACGAACTCTCTCAATATTCAGATGGTACATTGATGCGTTGCCTGAATGTGTTTGAAGGTCTTCTAGAGTTCGAAGAATCAGAAAAAGAAAAGAAAAGATTGTTGAAAGTTATTAAGAAGATCAAGGCAAAGATTAATCACAGGGAACAAAAAAAACCTGCAGAAAATGACAAAATAAGAATAAAAAAAAAAAAAAAAAAAAAAAAAAAAAAAAAAAAAAAAAAAAAAAAAAAAAAAAAAAAAAAAAAAAAAAAAAAAAAAAAAAAAAAAAAAAAAAAAAAAAAAAAAAAAAAAAAAAAAAAAAAAAAAAAAAAAAAAAAAAAAAAAAAAAAAAAAAAAAAAAAAAAAAAAAAAAAAAAAAAAAAAAAAAAAAAAAAAAAAAAAAAAAAAAAAAAAAAAAAAAAAAAAAAAAAAAAAAAAAAAAAAAAAAAAAAAAAAAAAAAAAAAAAAAAAAAAAAAAAAAAAAAAAAAAAAAAAAAAAAAAAAAAAAAAAAAAAAAAAAAAAAAAAAAAAAAAAAAAAAAAAAAAAAAAAAAAAAAAAAAAAAAAAAAAAAAAAAAAAAAAAAAAAAAAAAAAAAAAAAAAAAAAAAAAAAAAAAAAAAAAAAAAAAAAAAAAAAAAAAAAAAAAAAAAAAAAAAAAAAAAAAAAAAAAAAAAAAAAAAAAAAAAAAAAAAAAAAAAAAAAAAAAAAAAAAAAAAAAAAAAAAAAAAAAAAAAAAAAAAAAAAAAAAAAAAAAAAAAAAAAAAAAAAAAAAAAAAAAAAAAAAAAAAAAAAAAAAAAAAAAAAAAAAAAAAAAAAAAAAAAAAAAAAAAAAAAAAAAAAAAAAAAAAAAAAAAAAAAAAAAAAAAAAAAAAAAAAAAAAAAAAAAAAAAAAAAAAAAAAAAAAAAAAAAAAAAAAAAAAAAAAAAAAAAAAAAAAAAAAAAAAAAAAAAAAAAAAAAAAAAAAAAAAAAAAAAAAAAAAAAAAAAAAAAAAAAAAAAAAAAAAAAAAAAAAAAAAAAAAAAAAAAAAAAAAAAAAAAAAAAAAAAAAAAAAAAAAAAAAAAAAAAAAAAAAAAAAAAAAAAAAAAAAAAAAAAAAAAAAAAAAAAAAAAAAAAAAAAAAAAAAAAAAAAAAAAAAAAAAAAAAAAAAAAAAAAAAAAAAAAAAAAAAAAAAAAAAAAAAAAAAAAAAAAAAAAAAAAAAAAAAAAAAAAAAAAAAAAAAAAAAAAAAAAAAAAAAAAAAAAAAAAAAAAAAAAAAAAAAAAAAAAAAAAAAAAAAAAAAAAAAAAAAAAAAAAAAAAAAAAAAAAAAAAAAAAAAAAAAAAAAAAAAAAAAAAAAAAAAAAAAAAAAAAAAAAAAAAAAAAAAAAAAAAAAAAAAAAAAAAAAAAAAAAAAAAAAAAAAAAAAAAAAAAAAAAAAAAAAAAAAAAAAAAAAAAAAAAAAAAAAAAAAAAAAAAAAAAAAAAAAAAAAAAAAAAAAAAAAAAAAAAAAAAAAAAAAAAAAAAAAAAAAAAAAAAAAAAAAAAAAAAAAAAAAAAAAAAAAAAAAAAAAAAAAAAAAAAAAAAAAAAAAAAAAAAAAAAAAAAAAAAAAAAAAAAAAAAAAAAAAAAAAAAAAAAAAAAAAAAAAAAAAAAAAAAAAAAAAAAAAAAAAAAAAAAAAAAAAAAAAAAAAAAAAAAAAAAAAAAAAAAAAAAACTTAACCTTTGAAATATAATTTCCCTTTTCCCTTTCTCTCTCTAACTCTCTCTCTCACACACATAAACTCAAATCACGATTTAGCCATTGTTTACAAAAACATTCCGTCAAATTCCATTCCTTCAAATTCCAATTCCTTTGATAGATTCCATTCCTTCCAAAAACATTCTGTGAACCAAACGCGTAGTTATTATCTAATGTTCTTTGGAATCAACCTCAAATTAGAAATGGTAATAGGGCAGTTTACCCAAACCTGATAAATAAATAAAAAATACCTTAACTCGACCCGATACCCATCAAGGATCTTATTGGGTCAGATTATTCACTCAAAATCTACCGGAAACCCAATACCTATTTTTAAAAAAAAACATTTATAAGAAATATGATACATATATTTGTATAATATATTTCGGATTCCTTTTCCTTTGTCTAGTCGGGTCGTGATAGGATAGACATTCCCAGTCTTTGCCTCACACCCGATCAAAATCCCGGTAACTACTCTGAAAACCGCCCATGCCTCTTAAGCTAGTCTTGACATGAAAATTTCAAGTATTGTATTTTCCAGTCCGATTTTGGTTATCTCAATTATAGATTGGTGAAACTAGCATGTGGCCGATCTCAACAAATGATGGAATGCATTACCCGGCCAATACATATTTTGTACATGATTTTAATCTGAACATGTAGATACACGGGCCAATACATATTTTGTACCAACATAAACCAATATAATCCATATATTTTTTTAGTGGCTAAATGTTGCATATAATCCATATATATTTCTATTACTACTCCTAAACTACTTTTAAGTATTTTTAAATACACACTTATGTTGGAGACTGAACCTGAACTTCTCTCCTCGAAGAGACATGAGTTTATTATCAAATGAACTAACCATACATTAACCAATAAAATTCATATACTAAGGCGTAATTATATGAATAACTATGGAAAAAAAAATCATAGATAATTAACCCATTGCAAATGCTAAAGATAAAACCCGAACTTTAGAGGATAATGATTAAGAAAGAAAAACTTACAAATGAAATTTGATGAAACTCCAAAAGCTTAAAATTTTATTATAGAAAGAAATGAGTTAAAGGGTGATCGATCCATAGATGGTTTATTTATAGTATTTATATTTATTTGTATTTGATAATTAGTTAATGTTATAATTAAAAAGAATTAAAAGTTTCATAAGTAAGGGAATTGTGAATAACGTGAAAGGAAACACAGCAAAAACCATATGACAACGTTACTTGTAACGGAACCAATTATTGATGTTACGCAGGCGAGTAGATTTCATGTGATACGGACTTGTGCTTTCACCTTGTGATAAAAGTATATTTAGGATGATTAACTTGTTTTCAAAATGTATATTACCGATAATATAATATACTCCATCCGTCCCATTTTAGTTGTCCACTGTTGACTTTCAAAGTCTTTTTGTCTCAACTTTGACCGCAAATATTTTTGTTTATATTCTACAACACTTGATATAAAATATATAAATAAATTTGATTTTAAACGAACTTTTCAATGATATAACTTTCATCAAGTATTATATAATACAAACAAAAATATTTACGGTCAAAGTTGAAGCAAAAAGACTTTAAAAATCAACAGTGGACAACTAAAATGGGACGGAGAGAGTAATATACCTTGTGAGAAAAGATGCATATCAAGTACGAGGAGCATGGTTGGATTAAGTGGTTAACACCTTTGTCTTAGGAAACAAAGGTCAAGGATTCAATCTCATCTCATGCAAAGGCCGGAGGTCCTTTTCTATCATTTAGATAGAACCTCGAAACAACCTCTCTATCTAGGTAGAGGTAAGACTGTCTATATCTCAACCTTCCCCATACACCGTTGAGGTATTCAGACCCAAAACGTGTAGAAGAATTTACATTTTAAAAGATGCATACCATCGATGCAACCTAAAGAAAGAAAGACAAGGAAAATACCACAACAAGAAAAATAGAGATGAAAATATGAAATTCACGATGAGGACGAGACCAATTCTGAGATCCCAATACATACATAACCTAATATATATCTATATATATACTCCATAGTAGTCACCTAAAGCAACCCACTACGCACTCCCATTCATTCCGGACAACCACAAAACCCCCCTAACTGTCTTCTGTTGTTAGTCAGCCTAAATTGCCATAAGTCCTCTGCTCCCGCTCACGACCCTCGCTGATCTGCATCATCGGTAGTTGGGTTTATAAAGAATATGAATTCATTCAAGACACCCCTGCGCGGGTGCCACTTTCCATAGCCTTTATATATATATATATATATATATATATATATATATATATATATATATATATATATATATATATATATATATATATATATATATATATATATATATATATATATATATATATATATATATATATATATATATATATATATATATATATATATATATATATATATATATATATATATATATATATATATATATATATATATATATATATATATATATATATATATATATATATATATATATATATATATATATATATATATATATATATATATATATATATATATATATATATATATATATATATATATATATATATATATATATATATATATATATATATATATATATATATATATATATATATATATATATATATATATATATATATATATATATATATATATATATATATATATATATATATATATATATATATATATATATATATATATATATATATATATATATATATATATATATATATATATATATATATATATATATATATATATATATATATATATATATATATATATATATATATATATATATATATATATATATATATATATATATATATATATATATATATATATATATATATATATATATATATATATATATATATATATATATATATATATATATATATATATATATATATATATATATATATATATATATATATATATATATATATATATATATATATATATATATATATATATATATATATATATATATATATATATATATATATATATATATATATATATATATATATATATATATATATATATATATATATATATATATATATATATATATATATATATATATATATATATATATATATATATATATATATATATATATATATATATATATATATATATATATATATATATATATATATATATATATATATATATATATATATATATATATATATATATATATATATATATATATATATATATATATATATATATATATATATATATATATATATATATATATATATATATATATATATATATATATATATATATATATATATATATATATATATATATATATATATATATATATATATATATATATATATATATATATATATATATATATATATATATATATATATATATATATATATATATATATATATATATATATATATATATATATATATATATATATATATATATATATATATATATATATATATATATATATATATATATATATATATATATATATATATATATATATATATATATATATATATATATATATATATATATATATATATATATATATATATATATATATATATATATATATATATATATATATATATATATATATATATATATATATATATATATATATATATATATATATATATATATATATATATATATATATATATATATATATATATATATATATATATATATATATATATATATATATATATATATATATATATATATATATATATATATATATATATATATATATATATATATATATATATATATATATATATATATATATATATATATATATATATATATATATATATATATATATATATATATATATATATATATATATATATATATATATATATATATATATATATATATATATATATATATATATATATATATATATATATATATATATATATATATATATATATATATATATATATATATATAATTGTTTTCTTTGTTATTATGGATCACGACATATTATGAGTTGCCTTTGTGTTCCACATGTTTGAATAGAATGATTAACTTATTGAGTTGTCTTCTTTGTGTTGTAAAAAACATGCTTCTTTATTATTTATTAATCGTAGAATTCTGTTGAAGATTTCTTCCCCGAATTGCTATAAGGGTGCCTTATTGGTGTTGAATAATACCCCTAGATGAAAAACATACTTTATTTTTTTAGGGTTAGGTACCTGGGGATGTATGTAACTTGTATATTTTTTTTACATTGTATTTTTTTTTTTTTTTTTTTTTTTTTTTTTTTTTTTTTTTTTTTTTTTTTTTTTTTTTTTTTTTTTTTTTTTTTTTTTTTTTTTTTTTTTTTTTTTTTTTTTTTTTTTTTTTTTTTTTTTTTTTTTTTTTTTTTTTTTTTTTTTTTTTTTTTTTTTTTTTTTTTTTTTTTTTTTTTTTTTTTTTTTTTTTTTTTTTTTTTTTTTTTTTTTTTTTTTTTTTTTTTTTTTTTTTTTTTTTTTTTTTTTTTTTTTTTTTTTTTTTTTTTTTTTTTTTTTTTTTTTTTTTTTTTTTTTTTTTTTTTTTTTTTTTTTTTTTTTTTTTTTTTTTTTTTTTTTTTTTTTTTTTTTTTTTTTTTTTTTTTTTTTTTTTTTTTTTTTTTTTTTTTTTTTTTTTTTTTTTTTTTTTTTTTTTTTTTTTTTTTTTTTTTTTTTTTTTTTTTTTTTTTTTTTTTTTTTTTTTTTTTTTTTTTTTTTTTTTTTTTTTTTTTTTTTTTTTTTTTTTTTTTTTTTTTTTTTTTTTTTTTTTTTTTTTTTTTTTTTTTTTTTTTTTTTTTTTTTTTTTTTTTTTTTTTTTTTTTTTTTTTTTTTTTTTTTTTTTTTTTTTTTTTTTTTTTTTTTTTTTTTTTTTTTTTTTTTTTTTTTTTTTTTTTTTTTTTTTTTTTTTTTTTTTTTTTTTTTTTTTTTTTTTTTTTTTTTTTTTTTTTTTTTTTTTTTTTTTTTTTTTTTTTTTTTTTTTTTTTTTTTTTTTTTTTTTTTTTTTTTTTTTTTTTTTTTTTTTTTTTTTTTTTTTTTTTTTTTTTTTTTTTTTTTTTTTTTTTTTTTTTTTTTTTTTTTTTTTTTTTTTTTTTTTTTTTTTTTTTTTTTTTTTTTTTTTTTTTTTTTTTTTTTTTTTTTTTTTTTTTTTTTTTTTTTTTTTTTTTTTTTTTTTTTTTTTTTTTTTTTTTTTTTTTTTTTTTTTTTTTTTTTTTTTTTTTTTTTTTTTTTTTTTTTTTTTTTTTTTTTTTTTTTTTTTTTTTTTTTTTTTTTTTTTTTTTTTTTTTTTTTTTTTTTTTTTTTTTTTTTTTTTTTTTTTTTTTTTTTTTTTTTTTTTTTTTTTTTTTTTTTTTTTTTTTTTTTTTTTTTTTTTTTTTTTTTTTTTTTTTTTTTTTTTTTTTTTTTTTTTTTTTTTTTTTTTTTTTTTTTTTTTTTTTTTTTTTTTTTTTTTTTTTTTTTTTTTTTTTTTTTTTTTTTTTTTTTTTTTTTTTTTTTTTTTTTTTTTTTTTTTTTTTTTTTTTTTTTTTTTTTTTTTTTTTTTTTTTTTTTTTTTTTTTTTTTTTTTTTTTTTTTTTTTTTTTTTTTTTTTTTTTTTTTTTTTTTTTTTTTTTTTTTTTTTTTTTTTTTTTTTTTTTTTTTTTTTTTTTTTTTTTTTTTTTTTTTTTTTTTTTTTTTTTTTTTTTTTTTTTTTTTTTTTTTTTTTTTTTTTTTTTTTTTTTTTTTTTTTTTTTTTTTTTTTTTTTTTTTTTTTTTTTTTTTTTTTTTTTTTTTTTTTTTTTTTTTTTTTTTTTTTTTTTTTTTTTTTTTTTTTTTTTTTTTTTTTTTTTTTTTTTTTTTTTTTTTTTTTTTTTTTTTTTTTTTTTTTTTTTTTTTTTTTTTTTTTTTTTTTTTTTTTTTTTTTTTTTTTTTTTTTTTTTTTTTTTTTTTTTTTTTTTTTTTTTTTTTTTTTTTTTTTTTTTTTTTTTTTTTTTTTTTTTTTTTTTTTTTTTTTTTTTTTTTTTTTTTTTTTTTTAAAAGAGGTCAATTTGATGTCTCCAGGTCGGGGTTAGGGTTTGAGATCGAATGGGAATCGTTTAAGTGCAGTTCAAAATCAGGTTTGCTGATCGAGCCCCGATATGCGGCGCATGGAATGGTCTGGTTTCATCTGACTTGGTTTATGCGGCGCATGGAATGGTCTGGTTTCATCTGACTTGGTTTATGCGGCGCATGGAAGATCCATGCGGCGCATATTCAGGTCTGGCAGTCGTATAGGCTTGTTTTCATGCTCGTTTGACCCATAGACCTTATGCTTAGGTTACCTTATGTTATAGGGAACTTAGAGAGGTCTTTTGAAGCCACGTTTATGTTACCTATTGGTTATATGTTGCTATGGGAAGTCGGAAACACAAACAAGACAAATTAACCTTGCGTATTTCTCGTTGTGCTCGTCATGAGGTAAGATACACTACTTTGACACGCTGAGGGTTCAACAAAAACATAGTTTTCATATAATAACTTCCCCAAATGGTATCTTGTTTGCTTATGGGTATTCAGGATTATACGGGAGGTGATATGGGCTATGTAGATGAATATTGAAGCCTGAAATGCTACCCCAATGATATGAGATGTAATGATATGCTATGAAATGATATGTAATGTCTTGAGATGTGTTGAAATGTGATATATGCTGATGATAAATGAAATGTGCATGCTTGTATGGCTTGTTCATCTAGTTCACTAGACTTATTAAGTTGCCATGACACGTGCACGTTTAAGGGCCCAAACGTTAATATGATATGTGATAATGTTTAGGTAATGTGGACACCTAAACTATATGTGATGTAAATCGAGCTCGTAAATGATGTGAAAGTGTTAAGCTTAACCCGTACTTGCCCTTGCCCGGTGGGTGCGTATATGTGGTTGCTTGGGTGGCTCCTTGCAACATAATTAAGTGGTAGAGTATCTCCGGGTGGCCTGATTACCCACCAATGTCTTTGAACATACGGACTACTCCTGGATTAGGCTTGCCATTCCTTAACGACATTGATGGACCGCCGTAAGGCTTATCCATCCAGTCGGGTGTGAGGTTACCTGTTAGGTCTAATGACCGTCTACACACAAACTTACACCTTATATGTGATGTAAATCGAGCTCGTAAATGATGTGAAAGTGTTAAGCTTAACCCGTACTTGCCCTTGCCCGGTGGGTGCGTATATGTGGTTGCTTGGGTGGCTCCTTGCAACATAATTAAGTGGTAGAGTATCTCCGGGTGGCCTGATTACCCACCAATGTCTTTGAACATACGGACTACTCCTGGATTGGCTTGCCATTCCTTAACGACATTGATGGACCGCCGTAAGGCTTATCCATCCAGTCGGGTGTGAGGTTACCTGTTAGGTCTAATGACCGTCTACACACAAACTTACACCTTATATGTGATGAGTGACTTATGTCATGCCTAATGTAAGTGACTTATGTCACACTATACGATGATGCTTATATGTTATATGTGAAGTAAAAGATGACTAGGCACATCTAGGGTGATTCAACCTATTATGATGATGATTGATGTGATGATATGTTATAGATGATGTGATGCGTTGATGTGATATGTGCCTTAACGATTTAATATGACTTTTATATAATGTTTAAATGGAAAAATGTTTTATTAATGATGTGTTATCTTACTTAGCTAATTCGTTAGCTAACACTTGCTCTTTTAAAATGTGTTGTGCCCGCAGGTCCAACATTAGTGAGCAGGTAGATGTGAGAAGATGTGAGGCATGGGTAGATGATCTTGAAGCTGGCTGTAGTTTACCCATAGTGGTTGCTCGCCTTAGACATTGATTTATGTTTAGATATTTATGATTTGTATTTACTATAATGTCGGTTGTTTAATGATGGGCAACCGATGGATTTCCAATTAGACTTGTTTTGATGATATGGCTAGTAACACCATTTAATGAATGAACCACACAGATTTTGCTGGTTTGGACTTTTAAAGTTTAATTTCGCTTTCTTTGACGCCGTTAGGCGAAAGTTTTTGGAAATCCATATTTTTAAACGACGGGTGTTACAAGTTGGTATCAGAGAAATGGTTTAAGTGAACCAAGGACTATAGGTATGCCATAGGAATTGGACTTAAACCGATAAGGAACAACTTAGGCTTAAGTAGGTATGCTTAGCCTTTGAGATGAAATGCCTTAGGACGGGTTGGGATGAGTGAGAGTGTAGGATTAAGGCTATATGATGATTGTTTATTGATATGTGAATATGTTTTAGCCTTTATTCTTCCGTTTCTCGTTTCTCCGTCGCTAATTATTCTATTGCTATGACAGACGATCCTCGAGGTGATCTTCTATTTCTCTAATTGAATTTGATAAACTTGTGCTTTATATTATGTGAGAAGTTGTTGAGATGGACAAAAGTTGGAGGATTAGGTGAAATGGTATTCTATCAATGTCAAACCCACGAGGTTAGTGACAAGGACCACAATGGAAAATATATATGTTGTATGCTTGATAAAGGTCGTGTGAATGGATTTGGTGAAGAGAAGACGATACACAAATGTGGTAACGAACATGCAAGTGAAAGGATACAATTACAATTATGGTCCGGAACATAATTGCAAGCGTATCACGACGCGAGCGTGTTTGTATGGCCATGCTTGTGTTGACCAGTGTAGAAAGTAACGAAGTGGTAAGATCTCTATGAAGTGTTGTATTGTGTTGTGGAGCCCACAGGATTAAAGGACATGGATTTGAAGTTTGACGAGTAGAGTTGATGCTGGATACTTGAAGGGTTATAAGTAGGTGACGCATAGAAGGGTTACCAGGCACACGTTTGGAAGGATACAGTTACAATTCCGGTCGCGAACGTAATTGTAAGTGTATCACGACATGTGTGTGTTTGTGAGACTGTGTCTGTGTTGATCCGAATGAAGTGAAGATGAGAAGGATGGAATCACTGAATGGTATCGTATTTAACCACGCGAAGAATAGACATGTATAAATGGATTAAAGTCATCAAAAGCATTGTCAAAAGGGTTAATATTATGTCTTCAGGTCGAATTAATGGTTGAAGTTCGTATGGAAGTCGATTAAGGGATTAAAAGTTGGGTTGTTGGTCGAACTGGGCGATATGCGACGCATATCTGCCAATTTTGAAAATTGATTTCAGATGGGAGCCCGATATGCGGCGCATAGACATTCTATGCGGCGCATATTCTGTGTGCTCAGAATGTTGGATATTTTCTGTGACGAATTTGCATGAAATATGCGGCGCATTTGTGCCCAAATGTGGAATATGCGGCGCATGTACCATCCATGCGGCGCATATTTTGGTCTGTTTTGGATTTACGACTCGTTTAATCGTGATTTCACTACGGGACGATATATGACGATTGGGACGAGTATCTACAGGTGGAGATTCTTCCTTATATTGCACGAATGTAAAGGTAATGTTGAGATCCTATAATTGTAGTTCCTTAAAGTATATGAAGTAAAAGTATTCAAGAGCATTTGGTTCCAAATTGATCATGTTTCTCGCCTGGGTGATTACCCATGTAAGGCAAACATTATATTTCTAAAGTCGAGGCTACACGTAGTTTTGAGACGTTCTAATAAAGTTCCCAGTTTCGTTTCGATCGTGAGGTCGAACCTTCATTTGATGTGTGACTAGTGCTATTTCCATGCAAGCGCACCCTCCGTTTTGTTCTCACTTATAGGAAGAAGTTAATGTTTTCGATTGTGGAATGTATTTCTTTCTATAAGATAAATTTACAGTTTTTGCTACCATTTGTTGACGATGAAAGTCCTGCTACTGTTATTTCTACCCTCATTATGACCCTATTGAGTTTCTCGAAGTACCTGCATGCTAACGAATGGTCCTTACCATGTCATGAACTTAAGGGATAAAGTTTAAAGTTTTCTCTAGATCGAAATCTTTGTTGAATATTAGTCATATCCATCCATATATTTCGTCCATACCTGGACTTGTTGAGTATTGATTGATAAGAAACGTTTTTGTTGTTAGATTGGCGATTTCGGGTCATTCGGTGATTGTTATTACAATCAATATGTATCTTGAGATTTCCTACAGGTATGAAGTTGTTTCTAGAGTCATTTTAACGTTCAAATAGAACCAATATAGGGTTCACATCTGGTCTTGAGATTTGATATGGATTCGATTGCGTATGTGAGTCGATTTAGGTCATTCGGGTGTCAAATCGATTGTAAAATGAGTATAATGAATCCATGAATCAATTGAGGATTTCATAATGATAACTAAGTCATAGTTTGATGTGTATGAACTGTAGAGGTCGTGGTGGCTTGACACGGATGTTTGATGGTGGAAATTGTTTGCAAAACAAAGAGTTTATTAGGTCTGAAAATTCAGTCATATTTCAAAAATCATATCTTCTTTATATGAACGACTTAGGAGATGACTCTTACATTTCTGAAAACCTCTATGTGTCCCCTAAATTCGATATGAACAAAGTTTCCTGTGATTTTGCCCAGAGATATGCGAAAAATGTCGATTTCCAAAGAATGGTCAGGTTTCAGACGAATTCTGCAGACTTTTCTTGCAAACGTCATAACTTATTCATTAGAGCTCTTCAAGAGTCAAACCTTGCATTTTTGAAAATGTCTTTGAGCTTGTTACATTTGTTAAGAACTGAGTTTTGTCTCATTTGGTCATCTTATGACCCAAAAGTTGTACTTGAGGAGGCTTATGAACCGTGGTGACATGCTTATTTGTATGCCGTCTGAAATGTGATACGACCTATTATGATATGAGGTGTAGTAAATCTTATATGTTGACGTGTGATAGGGTTAAAAGCCAAGACTAGACACCGAAAGTTTTGTTACAAAATAATTATTTAATGATCCTTTAACGGAAGTGAGGAGTCACCTTATCATGGACTAAGAGACAAGGCTGCGTGGTAATGATATGAGCCATTAGTAAACTAGTTGTCCAAGAATGTTTATTTCCTGGTGAACTATTGCACCGGTTCATTGGACATGAAAGAAAAGATGTGTGTTAAAGAAGTTCTCTTAAAGTGTGAAAGCTAATTGTCGAATGCTTCAAATCGAGACGACCGTTATGTAAACAATTTTTATATATGTTTTGGCAAAGTATGAAGGGAATGGTGAACTCAAATGGTGTCTATCACTCCTAGATTGATGGGAAAGAGGAAGAATGATTTAGAAACTCAGGAGAAATTATATGATTGTGCGATGGTGCATCGAGATTTATTGTTGTGTTCGTATGCAACCATGGTTATGCCATAGGCGTTGGATGTCACTTCATGATACGATATGTTATGGAAAGGAAAGTTGTGGAGCCAAAGATCATGAAGATAATAGTCCATGAAGTTGGAATCGTTAAAGAAGAGTTCAGGTTAGCTCAAAATTGACTGAAGGTTTTGTGGTGAGCAAAGAAAGCTTATTATGAACAAGTGGGTATTATGGTCTAACCATAAGACTCTATGGAGGGATATGTTATGCATCGAAAGTTATGGCGAGTCGACCCTTTGTTCAAATGAATTATGTGAGTTATGGTAGCAAGTTAATAAGGATACGTGTATGAGGGGCTTAATCGCCAAATGATTAGCCTACGCCTAATGTAATGTGGGTGCTACTTATGAAGGTTGAAGAAATGAGTTGATTACTTGGTTTGATTTAAAGATTGAACCAAAGAAATGACGAAACGGTTGAAATGGTAAAGTAAAGGTGGAAAAGACTGTAAGAAGCCGATGAGTTTGGCTATGCTAAGTTAAAGTACAACTCAAGGAAATCCTGAAATGATATGACAAAGTGAGGGATACAGATAAGTCATTTATATATGAGTGGCGAAATGATTCTGAGGACAGAATCCTTTTAAATGGGAGGTAATTGTAACATCCCAAACTTTTCAAGTTTGACTATTTGACTATTCCGTTAGTTAACGTTAGGTTCGTTAAGTTTATGTGCCCTATATGGGATTATGTGATTAAATGCTTATGTGTGATAATGTGAAATGAATAAGATGATGTTTAATGAAAGTAATTAAAGTAACGTTACGAAAGTTAAGTGCTTATAAGATCGTTAAGTCTCTCGGTAAGTGAAGCTAAGAAAGTCAAGTTTAGAAGTTGAGGGACCCAAAGTGTAAGGTTAGGAGTTGATGGCCAGGGGTTAAGTGCAATTAGGTGAATATTGGGCTATGTAGATGAATATTGAAGCCTGAAATGCTACCCCAATGATATGAGATGATATGTATTGTTAAGATATGCTATGAGATGATAGGAATTGTTATGGTATGCTATGGGTTGATATGCTTTTCAGATGAGATGCCATGAAATGCTTTGAGATGTTATGGATTACGATATGTAATGATATATGATATGAGATGTAATGATATATGATATGAGATGTAATGATATGCTATGAAATGATATGTAATGTCTTGAGATGTGTTGAAATGTGATATATGCTGATGATAAATGAAATGTGCATGCTTGTATGGCTTGTTCATCTAGTTCACTAGACTTATTAAGTTGCCATGACACGTGCACGTTTAAGGGCCCAAACGTTAATATGATATGTGATAATGTTTAGGTAATGTGGACACCTAAACTATATGTGATGTAAATCGAGCTCGTAAATGATGTGAAAGTGTTAAGCTTAACCCTTACTTGCCCTTGCCCGGTGGGTGCGTATATGTGGTTGCTTGGGTGGCTCCTTGCAACATAATTAAGTGGTAGAGTATCTCCGGGTGGCCTGATTACCCACCAATGTCTTTGAACATACGGACTACTCCTGGATTGGCTTGCCATTCCTTAACGACATTGATGGACCGTCGTAAGGCTTATCCATCCAGTCGGGTGTGAGGTTACCTGTTAGGTCTTATGACCGCCTACACACAAACTTACACCTTATATGTGATGAGTGACTTATGTCATGCCTAATGTAAGTGACTTATGTCACACTATACGATGATGCTTATATGTTATATGTGAAGTAAAAGATGACTAGGCACATCTAGGGTGATTCAACCTATTATGATGATGATTGATGTGATGATATGTTATAGTTGATGTGATGCGTTGATGTGATATGTGCCTTAACGATTTAATATGACTTTTATATAATGTTTAAATGGAAAAATGTTTTATTAATGATGTGTTATCTTACTTAGCTAATTCGTTAGCTAACACTTGTTCTTTTAAAATGTGTTGTGCCCTCAGGTCCAACATTAGTGAGCAGGTAGATGTGAGAAGATGTGAGGCATGGGTAGATGATCTTGAAGCTGGCTGTAGTTTACCCATAGTGGCTGCTCGCCTTAGACATTGATTTATGTTTGGATATTTATGATTTGTATTTACTATAATGTCGGTTGTTTAATGTTGGGCAACCGATGGATTTCCAATTAGACTTGTTTTGATGATATGGCTAGTAACACCATTTAATGAATGAACCAAACAGATTTTGCTGGTTTGGACTTTTAAAGTTTAATTCCGCTTTCTTTGACGCCGTTAGACGAAAGTTTTTGGAAATCCATATTTTTAAACGACGGGTGTTACAGATCGCCACATCAGCATTTAACCAGTTGCTTACACGATTCGTTGAATTTTGGAAGTTATTTACATACAATGAACCAGATGAAAGATTGTTCCACACAATAGAAAAAAAAGGGATAAGTACCTGAGAATGTAATGAACTACACAAAAATGTTTATGTTGTGTAATGAACTACTCGGATGTTTATTGTAGGCAATGAACTTTTAAATCCCGGTTATTGGATGTAACTGGGTATATGTGGCAACCATATAAGCTGCCACTTGTAAGTTTTTGATTGGTCGGATACATCCAATAACCAGGATTTGTAAGTTCATTGCATACAATAAACATCCGAGTAGTTCATTACACAACATAAACATTTGTGTATAGTTCATTACATTCTCAGATACTTATCCCAAAAAAAATACAAGTTACATACATCTCTAGATATTTAACCCATATATAACAGGTCACTGACTTGGAGATCTTGTGTTTCTCCGTCTTGTGAGCTTCTATTGTATTATTTGCTGCTTTTCGATCTTTGCTAAGCAGACTTATCCAGGTAATTTAGTTATCTGTAATGTGTATTTGTGGTAAGCTAACTTAAGTAGTGTTTGGTGTAAGGGAATTATCGCCTTTTGTTTGTTTTTATCCATTTTTTCTCAGAATTATCTAATGTTTTGTCATAACCCCATCCTCAACATCCTCAGAATACCAAACGGAATTCCACACTATAGAGTGCAATGGATTTGTTTTCAGTTTAACTTTAGTCTGCAAGACCAAATAAGGAGATTTGATCAAGAGGTACTTGGTTGCAAGAGTTATCCATTTCATCTCCATTGTCGCAAATATTAATCCCAAACTCTTTAACTAATCAACGGCTGATAATCACCCCCACCATTTCAGACGGATCTCAAAATTCCAAATATTCAAAGTATCCTACCCAATATCTCACCTTCACTTACAAAAACACCCCCAAAATCATTTATCTTCATAACATTCAAAACCCCATTAAAAATTGTGTTGGCGTGGAAAGGGCCGTAAGGGGTTTGGACAGAGCGGGGCAAAAACGACATAGGAAAGTTCTTCGTGACAACATTCAAGGGATCATTCAATCAAGAAACCCACGATAAGGAGGTCAGCAAGAAGATGTGGGGTAAAGAGAATCGGCGGGTTGATATATGAAGAAACCGAGCATGCTAGAAGGAAGACTCTTACTGCTATGGATGTTGTGTATGCTCTTAAGAGACACTAATATTGTAATATCCCATAAAATTAAAATAGTATAAGTAAGGTAATATGTAAGACATATATTTATTGGGACACCATTTGTAATTGAAGAAATACATTTTATCCTAGGTTTCATATTATAAAATTTCATTTTAAGATGTTATGAATAAAATAAATATAGTAGGTTAATGATTGATAACAATAAATTGAAATAAGGTCTAATTGTTTTTAGTCACATCTAGATTAGAAATGCTAAAGATGTTGGGCTAATTTTTGTGATAATAAAATAAGACAAAATTTAAGTCTAGTAGGTGTTGATCGGTTGAAAAATGTAAGAACGTATATGAATGGTCACGTTAATTAGTTACTAAATTTATGGATCTTATAAGTCTAGTATAATAATTAATAAATAAATTGCAATTAACACTACTATGGAATACACGTTAACAACAAGAAATATAAGAATTAATAAAATCATGCATGTATGTATAATAATTAGATAACGTAAAGAAATTAATAGATTATTAATTGATGACGGGAATCCGATGGTTGTAAGTTATCAACATCTAATTATTAAAAGTTATAAAGCCATACAAACTTGTAACTAAAATTAGAGATCATATGCAAAAGTCTTTTCCTCTATCTTTCGGTCTTGCACTTTCGTAGTATTCAAAGAGCAAACAAAACGATTCCTATAATGACATGGATGTCATAAGATAAAATCAAATCTCGTAATATTTGGTCAAATGAATCGACTCCCCTCATAGATTAATTCGATCCCACCTTTATAAATTCATTCCCCACTCCTTTCCGTTTGCAACACCAACCGACGTCCCATATATCTTATTCAATCTATCATCTATGATAATAATCAACAATAAACATACAAAAACTTATCAACTCATTCTTTTGATTAATCTAGTCGGTTTCATTTGCCTTAAACACAACCAAAGGTGATCCTGTACATCAAAGGTGTCCATTCTTGGAGAATTTCGTTCCAAGCATATTCCGAGTTCGGTCCTAATTCGATTCAATATCTTTTCGACTTCGTTTCATTTTTGTGAGATGGCGTGTGGTCGTTCAGGAGGTATATCTCAAGCAACTCATTATATACTAATTATATATGTATATATATTTCGGGCTCATTATTGTACGTTTTCGAAACTAAAAACTCACTCTTAATGTAACGACTAATGAACCAGGAAAGTCGGAGTTCATAAATAGATTGATAAGTTATTACTTTAAGAAAATATGAAACGGATGTCAATCTGCGTAATGATCATAATCATACTATAAATTTATGTAACGAGAATTTTCCGAGAAAGCATGAAACTTAGTTTCTTAAGTTAATGTAATATAAAAGGGGTTTGTTTTTTTATAATGCTATTATTCACATTGAACCTATACTACAATAATGTACGTAGTGATACTTTGCAAATTAATGTCAAGATTTGGAAACGTATTTTTCGGCCGGCGGCGTATTATAAACGAAGAAGACGACCAGATTTTTAAAAGTTGTCTTATTACTTTTATACAATAATATTTGCATGTTGTCTTGCGTATTTGGTATCACAATATCTTTCTAAGAATTTGAGATTTTAAAACTCATTATTTTGTAGGCCTTAGATCAAAAATATAAGCCCAATAACAACTCTCTCAGAAATATAATCATAGTCTTATATACGTATAAGTCCATAATATATCTAGTAGGAAACAGATTTAAACAAACTCTAAATAAAATTTAATTATGTCTCTTCAAAACATATTCGATATATTTAAATATATAAGTCGGTCAAAACGGTTTCTTAAGATATGCATATAAGAGTAACCTATCCATGGAGGTCCCATGGGCGCGTTATTGTGACACCGATGACGTGGCACCGGCCGTAGCGGTGTATTTGATTTGATCTACGGCGTCTCCTTTTGATAAGTTATTTGTTTTGGCTCTTATGTGCATTATTTTATGAAGCTTGGTTTTATGGTATACTTTGATCTGATGATATATAAGGTATTTTTGAAACTATGCGTATGTGTACTTTGATTTGAAATAAGTTTGTTAAGGTAATAAGTTTGTTTTTAAATATACGTCTCCGCATTTCATATTATATTTCTGCTTTTTGTCTGTTCACTTTTTTTTTTTTTTTTTTTTTTTTTTTTTTTTTTTTTTTTTTTTTTTTTTTTTTTTTTTTTTTTTTTTTTTTTTTTTTTTTTTTTTTTTTTTTTTTTTTTTTTTTTTTTTTTTTTTTTTTTTTTTTTTTTTTTTTTTTTTTTTTTTTTTTTTTTTTTTTTTTTTTTTTTTTTTTTTTTTTTTTTTTTTTTTTTTTTTTTTTTTTTTTTTTTTTTTTTTTTTTTTTTTTTTTTTTTTTTTTTTTTTTTTTTTTTTTTTTTTTTTTTTTTTTTTTTTTTTTTTTTTTTTTTTTTTTTTTTTTTTTTTTTTTTTTTTTTTTTTTTTTTTTTTTTTTTTTTTTTTTTTTTTTTTTTTTTTTTTTTTTTTTTTTTTTTTTTTTTTTTTTTTTTTTTTTTTTTTTTTTTTTTTTTTTTTTTTTTTTTTTTTTTTTTTTTTTTTTTTTTTTTTTTTTTTTTTTTTTTTTTTTTTTTTTTTTTTTTTTTTTTTTTTTTTTTTTTTTTTTTTTTTTTTTTTTTTTTTTTTTTTTTTTTTTTTTTTTTTTTTTTTTTTTTTTTTTTTTTTTTTTTTTTTTTTTTTTTTTTTTTTTTTTTTTTTTTTTTTTTTTTTTTTTTTTTTTTTTTTTTTTTTTTTTTTTTTTTTTTTTTTTTTTTTTTTTTTTTTTTTTTTTTTTTTTTTTTTTTTTTTTTTTTTTTTTTTTTTTTTTTTTTTTTTTTTTTTTTTTTTTTTTTTTTTTTTTTTTTTTTTTTTTTTTTTTTTTTTTTTTTTTTTTTTTTTTTTTTTTTTTTTTTTTTTTTTTTTTTTTTTTTTTTTTTTTTTTTTTTTTTTTTTTTTTTTTTTTTTTTTTTTTTTTTTTTTTTTTTTTTTTTTTTTTTTTTTTTTTTTTTTTTTTTTTTTTTTTTTTTTTTTTTTTTTTTTTTTTTTTTTTTTTTTTTTTTTTTTTTTTTTTTTTTTTTTTTTTTTTTTTTTTTTTTTTTTTTTTTTTTTTTTTTTTTTTTTTTTTTTTTTTTTTTTTTTTTTTTTTTTTTTTTTTTTTTTTTTTTTTTTTTTTTTTTTTTTTTTTTTTTTTTTTTTTTTTTTTTTTTTTTTTTTTTTTTTTTTTTTTTTTTTTTTTTTTTTTTTTTTTTTTTTTTTTTTTTTTTTTTTTTTTTTTTTTTTTTTTTTTTTTTTTTTTTTTTTTTTTTTTTTTTTTTTTTTTTTTTTTTTTTTTTTTTTTTTTTTTTTTTTTTTATTGGCCCCTAAAGATTAATACAGTCGCATTTTGTGATTCATGATATGTCCATCGAATATTCGTTGGCCCGAAAGATAATATAGTCGCATATTATTAATCATATTCATTGGCCCTGAAATATTAATACAGTCGCATATAAGTCATGATGACTCCGTTATAATTTTGTGAGAATTGGGTGGACAGAGATGTGCTTTTAAGTTATTATTTAAAAAGTTTTTAATTACTTTATTAGTCCCAAAATTTAATTATGTCTCTTCAAAACATATTCGATATATTTAAATATATAAGTCGGTCAAAACGGTTTCTTAAGATATGCATATAAGAGTAACCTATCCATGGAGGTCCCATGGGCGCGTTATTGTGACACCGATGACGTGGCACCGGCCGTAGCGGTGTATTTGATTTGATCTACGGCGTCTCCTTTTGATAAGTTATTTGTTTTGGCTCTTATGTGCATTATTTTATGAAGCTTGGTTTTATGGTATACTTTGATCTGATGATATATAAGGTATTTTTGAAACTATGCGTATGTGTACTTTGATTTGAAATAAGTTTGTTAAGGTAATAAGTTTGTTTTTAAATATACGTCTCTGCATTTCATATTATATTTCAGCTTTTGTCATATCCGTCACTGGGCTTTTTGCTCAGCCGTATTCCTTTTTCTTTCTTATACGGCAGGTGATCAAGCGGGCTTTGGGAACGAGAGAAGAGAGTAGATAGAAGTGGACTTAGCACCCTTTTGCTTTAGAGTTTTACTTCAAGCTTTAGAAGTATATATTTTGATTTGTCAGGTTGACTTTGGTTTGACTTTGAATAAGATTAACGTCCTTTTGGCCTTTTAGTTCTTTTGATATCATTTTGTAATGTTTAGAAAATTAGGGGCGTTACAATATGTATTTGGAGGCTAATTAGGTGTAGTGTTTTTGGATTTGTTAGTTTGTTGAATGAATAAACTTGATTGATTAAAGTCTTTAGTTGATTGTTTAAAAATCATTTAGTTTTTGGATTGAAAGTTATTTGTTTTGGCTCTTATGTGCATTATTTTATGAAGCTTGGTTTTATGGTATACTTTGATCTGATGATATATAAGGTATTTTTGAAACTATGCGTATGTGTACTTTGATTTGAAATAAGTTTGTTAAGGTAATAAGTTTGTTTTTAAATATACGTCTCTGCATTTCATATTATATTTCAGCTTTTGTCATATCCGTCACTGGGCTTTTTGCTCAGCCGTATTCCTTTTTCTTTCTTATACGGCAGGTGATCAAGCGGGCTTTGGGAACGAGAGAAGAGAGTAGATAGAAGTGGACTTAGCACCCTTTTGCTTTAGAGTTTTGTTTTTTTTGTTTATTATCTTATTTGTCATTTATAAAATTCTTTGTATATTTGAACTTTATTAGGGACCATGGTTTTGGCGCCTATATAGAGTGGTGGGTTGAGAATGGCGGCGATCCATTTGTTAACACTAGTCATCCATCGTATATGATTGTGATAGAATTATAATGAGTTAAAAAAGTAATTAGTTCAATATATATAACCTTCCTAATCTTCATAAAATCTATCATATTTACCCAACTTAATGATGGTATATATGAAATAAACTCGAAAAGAAAAAGAAGAGAGGTGGTGAAAATGGATGAAGCTTTTTGGGTGTGTTCATTCGCTTATTTTGAAGGCTAATTTTTTACCTCTTTGTGGGCTTATCAATCAGCACTTAAGTTTATTGCTTGCTATTTAATTTAATGCTCTCAAGTTAATAAGCTGAGAAAAATGAGACTGTTGTCTTTTTGATTTCTGAATAAAGCCATTAAGCTTATAAATTAAGCTAAACAGTTTTCAACAACTATGATTTTCAAGAATATGAAAATATTGGTTTATGCATGATTGTCACATACTCTAAATTGGAGTCAGAAAAAGTTCATTAGTTCACTTGTGTTTGTGAGAAATAGATACAAATTAACCCAAATTTTTGGTTTGGGAAGCAAATGAAGGGGATTAGGTTCATATTCTCTTAAATGAACACTTAAGTCCCCTACAAGGAAAACATGTCAAAATAGCTCAGAAATCTTCAAGAAATGAATATACAAGCTTGAAAAACAGCCAAAACCGAAAGTATACATCTTAACATGCTCGGTTGTAAGTACAACGTAGCGGTCCTGCATTGGCTGTAAGAGCAGGGACTTGAGACCCATGAGAGACCAAGAAAGATTGCGCTCTAGTGTAACCTGGGG
>CM067167.1:43347275-43367275 GCA_034093135.1 Erigeron breviscapus | reverse complement strand
CTGTGCGGGTCAAAACAGGCCGTTTTTGCTGTCTCTAAAAACATTATGTCCAAATTTTGAGTGACCTAAGACCTTTTTCTTTGAGTGACTTGGAGACATTTTCGTCTTTTCACTTTCTTTTGTAAACTTACCCTCCCTTGACCTGTTACCGATAAAACTTACCCGACATCAACCTCTTCAAAACTGATTGGATCAAAATTCCAATGATAGACATTTGATCAGGTAGTACTTGCTGTCGAGCTATCTTATAGAGGTGAAGATTCTACTTATTTAATTAAAAATGAGACGACCAGGTTCCATTTTATATATAATAGGTCAAAATGGAAAAATAAATAAGTTTGCTAAAAGGAAGTCGGTTAAATGGGTTGAGTAGGTCCAACGGATCCTTAAAGTGTGTTTAATGCATAAAACCTCTTAGTTAATCTATTTAAATTACTATACTGTTATTGACTAATACTAACTTTTACATATTTGTTGAAGTTTAATGTTTTGACCCGCTACGCAACCCATCTTACTCGCCCAGTTAGCCGAGTCTTCTACGATTATTAATGGCCTTTCTAAGTCGACAGACATGATAGGAGCTATTAAGATAATGAGGATGTGGAAGATAGGGGACTCATGCGTGATATGTTTGCTTTAAGTGTAATTATGAGCGGGTGTACAAGGGGCGGTGGAACGGAAGAAGCTGCCAAAATCTTGACTGAGGTAAAAAAGAACCACTACAAGCTCACCATGTGACTTTTCATACAATCATTCGTGGGTGTTGCAAGCTTGAACAATTCGGGAAGGCTGTGAAGTTGTTGAAATATGAAAAAGTATGGAGTTCAACCGAATGCTTATTGCTTAAAGGCGGCTGATAGGGGAATGTTAGAGAAGATAATGGAAAACATGACAAGAAAAGTTTTACATCTGAATGAGATCAAGAGAAAATGACTCATAAGAGAGGTCAAGGAATTGATAAATGAAGCCATGGTGACCAAAGAAGCGAGTGTTGTAACATAAACTTCAGCGAGTCTTTATTAGTAGCAAATATGCACCATGAAGAAGGTATGTCAGAACCTCTATTTGTTTTCTTGATCTTTACAATTTATCTCTCCTCGACTGTCAATATCAACAAAAAAGAACAGTTTCATTTTTATCAATTTGATTTTCATTTCTTTCGTGCTCATAAACATGTGATGTTTCACAAGCATTGGTCGATTTTCTTTGACTCTGTTCCACATCAAATATTGCTTAATGACTCTTGATGGGCATTGGAGGCCAGTTGATTAGTGAGCGTAGTTTTTATTGTTCGAGTAAAGTAGGAAAACTGTCCTTAGGCTTCTGCGTCTCTAACAGTTTCTGTCTCTACAAGACTTTGTTTTTACCGGTTATTTTAATGCTCATTGATATTATAAAAGTCAAATGAACTCGATGAATCCATCACCTGCAATCCCTTCAGCACTTTTACATCCTAAAGAGTCTCATTCTCATTTTTGGATATCCAACAACGTTTGCGGCTTCTATTTTCTTTGGCAAAATTAAAGCTGAAGTTACCTATTTGGCTGCTCTTGATGTTTTACAAATCCTTAATGCTATTTGCTGTATTCTAAAACAATACTACACTTATAGTGGACTTCAAATTAGTGCATTTTTTTCATTTGTATTTATGATTTTCAACAATGACTTGAAAAATGACCCTATTTTCGCTTTTCACATTATTTAAAGATTAGTTGAAGCCATATAGAGGAAAATCGTATTACATTTTGTTCATTTCTTTGCAGGTGTCGCAAACAGTATCTTGCAAACCAAAGAATTCTTAATCGTTCCTGTATCTACAGCAAAGTTTGCAGTTATGCGGTCGGCTTTCACTGTATGTCAAAATGAACCATAAGATGAAAATTAGTTGTTTTGGGTTAGGGCCAGTATGCATCGATGGTTTGCCTCCTAAATGGAAAAACACTTGACATGTTTAGTTTATTGTTAATGAATTTGGCTAAAAATACAATGACTCAAATAGTTTAAAAGTCACATGTAGCATACTCATATGTATACAACTAGCTTTATGGATATTGTTTTATCCAAAAAGTTAGACAATTGTATTTATTGCTTTTTTTGGCGATCATACTTGATGGTGGTTATTTGCTAAATTAAAGAAGAAAAACTGACATTACTTGATTTGACCTGCTCTAAAAGTTACCCATTTGATCTGGATGGGTTGACTCTTCGTACTCCCCAGGTTTTGCTAATACGTCTACTGTATATATAAGCCTGTTCACTTGCTGTAGTTGTAAAGAATAGTCCCACACAAATAACAACATAAAAATACATATTGAGCTTGGTATTTCAAGCCAATAAGCCATATTACGGATGGGTCATTTTGGGTTGTGCATTGTCTCAAACGGGTCAAACCAAGAAAATAAGATAAATGAAGATTGGGTTTCATGGGTCAAATGGGTTGAAACTTGAAAGTCACCCAAAGTCGTATATATACGACTTTCTTAGTCGTTCATTGTAAATATTTACTCTCTTTTTGTCATGATTTCTGTAGTCATAATTAACACTATAATAAAATCAGATTTTATAAAAGGTGACCAAGTTAGTGTCATTTCCACATACGTAAATATGAAATTCAGTTTTACCAAGGCCCCAAAAGGTTCAGTGGATCGAATCACCCTCTAGGCCTGCAACCTCTTTTGGACAATCAAAAACTTGACCTTTTCATCCATAACTCAATTGACTCTTGAGTTTTGATCCAGCCCATCTTAAATTTCTCTATTTGACAAATATTTGACGTGACGAGGAAAACTCAAGCACATACAATGTTGAATTAAATATCCGTGTTTTCTTTTTTGTTTGCAATCAAAAAAAGTTATTTAATTCGTTAATTTTACAGTTTGTTGATTTTGAAATGCAGTGTGCTTTGCCTCGCATCATGGGATGGGCACATAGTACCAACCAGACCTCAGATAACATTGACAAGGATTTTCCGAAGATACACCCACAACTAGCAGCAGCTTCCGAGTGGGATAGGTGATGCTTTTCTGCCCTCCACTCTCAGGTGGCAGAAGTTATAAATTATTCTGCATAGACTTGAAAGGGAGATCCTATGTTCAATGTGAATGGTGTGTTTAGGTATGTCTGGAACCGGTTGGACGTGATGTGACTTTGGCTGCAAGATTTAACTTCTAAATGTACCTACACTCAAATTTTGGGACCAGTATTCATTACCATTTTGGATGGTACTGGTATCTACCAACTATGTAATAAATTTGGGTTCTATGAGCAGATGGACTACATCTATGCTTGAATATAAAGTATGTATTCTTCTACAATGTCTTTTAAATGTTCTTTTGTCTTTTTCATTTTGCAGGTAATCTACAACTTTGTGATTTATACTTGGATACCAGGTGTAACCGTGTAAATGTTAGATTTGTGTGGTTATATCGATTCCGGTGATAATCTAATTGAGATTAGATTGTTAACTTTTCTGCACAAACATATAATGAAACTCCCTAATACATGTGGTTCATCATCTTTTCGTTTTCCTTTTTATTTATATATTTATGTGTATAATCGGTTTATACCAAGGTTCTGATTTCTGGAGAGCGAGAGCTTATTGAATTGCATGTTGCTGGTGAAGGTTAATTATATATGCTGCTTCTTTAGAACGCTCGGACCGAGTTCGGTAATTGAGAGGCGAGTCAATGCCATTAGAGGTTAGTGTTGCATCGCTGGTTTGTTGTTTTTGCTTGAAATCGTTCCTATATCTCTTGCTTGGGTATATCCCGAGTGGTTTGGATGCCAAAAATCTTTACACGCATGTTATTCATATTGAATGGGTGTGTGGCTTTTAATAATAGTTACAAGAGCCCATTATTGGCCCAATACCGTTCTGTTGTTACCATGCATAAGTCGCATATCAAATGAACACCAAGTTGTCCACTCTTCTACACGACACCCGATAATAGACGTGAATCACAGCTGCTTACCTTGCCGTGCAACGCACGGGCCTTCACTCTAGTATATAGTATCGTTTAGGATGATTTGGGAAAGCCTTTTGCCATGTTTGGGGAGCAAGTGAGCAACCCCCTTTGTTTGTGTGTACTCGATTTCAATCCTAAAATATTTATATTTTTTCTTAACAGCAAATTCAATATACTCCTAAATAATTTAAATAATCCTAAAATCATTCATGTTGTGGATTGAATTCTGAACTTCATCTTAAGAGAAAAAATGGTTAATCTATACTATATAATAATAAAGAAAAAATAGACCTCATTTTGAAATTTACATGGGGAAAAATGTCTAAAATACTGTTAATGATTATATTACACTATCAGCGTTTAATCTTTTAAAATATCTTCCTTAACACTTAACATCAATTACTTTTACATTAGTTAATCTACATCACTCGACACCGCCTCTATCGCTAATAGTCGTCCCCCACCACTACACCGTCGCGGTCACGAACACCGCCTCTAACGTGGGTACCGTGCTAGTATTAATTGTCGGCTATCAACATATATGTAATTGCATTTACATGATTGATTTTCAAAAAAGTCATTTGTTCAATAAGTTTGTTTATCTAACCAATTGACACATTATTGGGTTTTCCCCATATCCGAAGTAACTTGGGTCGCCTAAGGGTTCCGTGTGACTAAATTGATCATATAAGTGGTGACCTTTCGCTAATGGGTTATTTCACACCGAACCTAGACGATTCTGTTTATTGTTCAAACGGCATTTACAGAATATATTCGACATAAATCAAATAATATCTAATCAAATTACAAAAATTTATAAAGTATTGGTGTATATTTTAAATCTTACATGTAAAACAAATATATTTTATTAAAAATAATTAATTACCTTAATTTTACTCTGAATGCATAATAGATACTTTTTATTTGTATCATAAATCATTATATTCAACATTTTCTATATGATATACTACTTTCTAGTCTTAGGATTATTTTTTTTACCATAGAAAACTTACAAGCATGTCTAAAAATAAAAAATAAAAATACAACCAAAAGTTCCATTTAAAACTACTTTGACCCGACCCAACTTGTGTGTTTGAATTACACAATTTGTCTCTTATTATCATCGTGAAGAAATTGATCATCTTGATATGTATGTTAGTCGACGAGGTTAATGTATTTCTTGTACTGTACAACTCTTTTCAAAAGTTAATGCATAATAGCCCAACTCTTGAACTATGGTCCATCTTGCATATCACAATTTTCATATCGACGGTATTGAAAGCAAACATAAATCTGTATATTGATTCTCTGCCCGAATTGATCATGAATGCACTATTTATTAGAGGAAGATCGATGTAGGTACTAACGACTTTAGCGATTTAAAAAGATATTTTACAATGGTAATTTAATAATTTGTGATAATAATACTTGTAAATAAATTTAATTATGAGAGTTTAAAGTCTGAGAGGCTCTTAAGACACAAATGTTACAGTAATATACAATTCGTTTAGCAATGAGGTACAGATCAACTGACAATTGCTTAATGGTTGTGAGAAGTCATCCCTGGTTTTTATCCATAGATTTTGGGTTTGACTTTTCAGAGTGACAAGACTGTGTGGTTTTTTCCTTGAATCCCCGCGCTCACATGTTGGCATGCGATCAACTGACAGTGGTCCTGAGTTGCTCGGGGTCTAATTAAGAGACTTTGAGGATCGAATGTTGGAAAAAAAGAATTAAAAGATATGAATACAAATTTTTTCGCATCTAATTAACTGAACGAGTTTGACCAATGAACGTAACTCAGGACCATTAACTGGACGGGCAGCGATCCTATATTAAGCAATGGTCATGACCATAAGGCTTGGTTAGTCAATAATCACGCTTTGTTTTGGTTCTAACCAGACATGCACGGGTTTCTATTTTGATAGGAGTCATAAATAGAAAAGTACAAGCTTATAGAAAGTCCATTTGTATATTTTCTTCTCTATAAATATAACTTGATATTTGTATGGTAATCTATGTGAAATGTTCATTTGAAAACTAAAATTTATGTGATAACTAGAAAACTGGCTAAAACATACTGTGATCTGAATAAAACACAATGTGTTTTTATTGTGTTTTCTAAAAAGACAATGTGTTTTTATTGTGTTTTCTAAAAAACACATTGTGTTAAGTTTTAAATCAAAGTGTGTTTTTGATAGCGCGTGAAAATCAGAAAACTGTTCAAACACAATGTGATATGAACTTAACACAATGTGTTTCTAAAAACACATTAAAAACACATTGTGTTAAATTCAGATCACAGTGTGTTTTGGTCAGTTTTCTAGTTTTCACGAAAATTTTAGTTTTCAAATGATCACAACCCTGTATGCACTATATATATTTAAAACTAAATTCAAAATAATATAAATATTAATATTCAATTCAAAACAACAATTTTTAATGTTCAAAATTTTTTCACGTCCATTAGGCTTAATTTCAATCTGCCTCCAACTAGCGTCGTTCCTTGGTTAAACATTCATTTTCAAGAAGATTTTTTTGGATAATGAGCCATTAACTTTAATTTTTATTTAAACTAGTTGAATTGTTGAATATCTAATATTAAAATCACGATCAAGCTAATTATTTTCAGAAGATGGATAATGTTTTATTTTCAGAAAATGGATAATGTTTTATTTTCAGAAAATGGATAATGTTTGTGAACAACGAACGAACATGAATATGTATTTTCTCAATAAACAAATCTGAACACGATTTCATATTCAATTATATGTTCGCAACTGTTAGTTATATTAAACGAACAACCATAAACATGTGCCCATTTCAAACTAAAATTGAAAGGTTATGGCAAAATTAAGCTAGCTAGCTAAAAAGAAATAAAAGTTTGAAATTTTAATTCAAATGCTTTAATACATTGTCGAACCGAGTATGTTCTTTTCTTTTTGATCTAGTTTAAGACTTCAAGTGCATGTTGTGCAATTTTTCCGAACATTCAATCGATCCCCGACAAGCCTGTAGAAGTCACGACTTTCATTTAATTAAACTGTCGACATATTTTGTTAATTAACTAGCTAGTGGTACCTAGCTAGCTGGTGGTGAAAGTAATTTAGTTTACGTACAAATGGTATATCATTTGAAGTCTACAATAATCTTATTTCGATAACCAATATATATATCATTCCAAATAGCATTAGATAATTGTAACTATATATATTGGCAGCATATATGCCCTTTTCTACAATCTCATATTGACACCATGACGTACAATAATCAAGTAATAAAAAATAAAGCTAGCTATGCTTATATATAACTTTAATCTATAAACTTATTTGATGTATGCACTGTAATATAATACAGTACTCTATATATATATTTATCCTTGATTTGTCTAAGCGTAGTTGCACATTCCACGCACACAAGTATCTCCTCTGTTACATACATTGTTGCATCCTCCACAATGACGCTTGTTCACCATTGGGTTCACGCACGATCCATTGCAACAAATCTCCATATTCTTGCATTTTTTTCCACACAGGCCGCAGTTTTGTTTATCGGTATGGACATTGACACATTTCTTTTTGCAACAGTCCGGTCCAGGGCTACCCTTTGCACGACAGAGTCGAGGGTTTATGTTGCATTTCACTAAGCCCAATGGTTGTTGGGCTAGGAACCGCCCAACACCTAAGGGTGAGTTAGTTACAAAATTGTCAATTTCATCTTCTTTGAAATCCGATGTTGGTGTGGATGAAGAAAGAGTTAAATGAGTTAAGGAAGTGATGAAAATGGTGAGAATAATCAAGATTTTGGTTAGGGTGTTCATGATTGTGTGTTTAGAGGTGGTTAGTGAAGTTGAAGTAGTGTATATATATTCTGATGGAGTAATTATAATGCATGGGATCAAGAAGTATATATAGGGATGGGATATGAACGAGTTTGAAAAATGGGGTGCTTATTAGTTGAAAAAAAGTTAGGTTATTCTTGGAAGTGAGGAAATTTTAGATGGTATTGTTTACGTATAGACTTGTATATGTTGGATTAGAAGAAGGCAGATACGAATCCACTTACAATTGTATGTCAATTTAGATATTAGATGGTATTTGTGTCATTGTGTATTGTATTTTAAATTTATTAGATGGGTATAGCGTTGCTAACTAAGGCCTCTCATCATATTTGTATGTAGGTTTGTGATTTTGACTTTTTGGATAAGATTTTGACGTTTTAAATATAACTTTTTTTTTTTTGCAAAATTCAATTACCAAATATCTGATAGATTTTATTCGCAAAATCAGAGATCCAAAATTTCAAATATCCAAAATTCAGATATCGAAAATATACGAAGTGTCTGTTTCTTTTATTATTATTTCAATATAACATCCGAAGATATCTGAAAAAAGTTTATTTTCAATATACGAAAATATCTAAAAATATAGGAAATTATTCCAGATTTTTTTTTTTGAATTCATATATTTCATATATTCATTTTCAGATATCTGAAACTCATTTTCAGGTATCCGAAACGCAAATATCCGAAATTTCGGATATGTATATGGATATTGAAATCCAGTATGCGAAACTCGGATATCCGAAACATTGGAGTCTGATATCTGATTTTGCCTAAATTCCAAATCAGATTTGCGATGTTGACTTCTTGGATAAGATTTTTTGCAAGATCCGAAAATCCCGATTCGAATTTATTCGAAAACACGGGTATCTGAAGTTCAGATATCCAAAGTATCGGAAGTTTCAAATATCCGAATTTCAGATAGTGGATTTTAATATCCGAATACATATCTGAAATTTCAGATATCCGAAATTCGTTCGGATATCCGAAAACGAATATCTAAAATAGCCGAAATTAAAAAAATATCCCAACATATTTTCGAATATTTTCTGATATTTAAATTTTTTTTTGGATATTTTCAGATATTATATTGAAGTTAAATGTCGCATATCGGATATCCAAAGTTCGCATATCGGATATCCGAAATTTGGATCTCAGACTTTATGGATAATAATCGATTGGATTTTTGGATTTTCTAATTTTGGAGAAAATTTGATAAAAAAGTCAAACTTTTATCCAAAAAGTCAAATCTCCAATCAGATTTTCGATTTAGGCCCTTTTTTGTTTTTTTGTGATTCTTTAATTTGGTTTGCGATTCTTCAATTTGGTGCGATTTTGTGGGTGTTTTGTGAAAAATTAAACGAAAATAATATTTTGATATATTTAAGATGATTTTTAGGTATTTAGGATATTTTCTTTATTTTTAAGGGGATAGTGCGACATCTTTGGGTGCTAGGGGACTGAGTATATATATCTAATAAACTTCATGGAGCAAATGAATTTGTTGTTTTCTTTTAACTAATTTGCACTACCGAAATTGCTAGAACATGCATATAACGAGGACTAATCTTTGCAATAGTTTTTTCTTTTTCCAAACGATAATATTCCATTGCGAAGATATTTTGACCTATTGCTAATACTTACCCTGAGATATTTAGATTTACATTAGAGACTTAGTGGAACGAAGTCGACATATCACTGTAGTAGTGAAATAATCATATACTGTTGATATAAAGTGAGATATATAGATACGTTAAAGACGGCTTTGTTGAACGAAGTCGACATGTCATATACTGTAATAAATAGAAGCTATATTTGAAATCATATTTGCAAATATATAGCGAATGTTCATTGTTGTGGGTAAACTAGTTATTAATAAATATAAACTCCTAGGCAGTACAAATTGGATTGAAGTCTTTTTAAATTCGTTTATATGAAATTTTAGAGTTAATTGCAAGATTGGTCCCTGTGTTTTACACATTTTTGCAATGGGGACCCCTTTTCGAGTATTGTTGTAATAGAGGTACCTATTTTGAAATTGTTTTGCAAGATTGGTCCCTTTTTAACAGAGTCATTTACGAGTATCTTTAGGTCTGCACGTGGCGATCACGCGCGGGAACAAGATCGTCTTTTCACACAAAACAAGGACCATTCTTGCAACTTTTATATGTATCTATCTTCTTTTTAATTTAATATGTTGCTTACTTCTTTATCAGATATTATGTGTACCACCTCCACCACCAACACCTCCACCTCCACCTCCACCTCCACCTCCACCTCCACCTCCACCTGAAACATCACCGGAAAAATCAACAACCACCATCACCACCTGACACTCACAGGAAAAAAACAACCACCACCACGAACCTCTTCCTACAACAACAAAAGATACGCATTACAACAAAATAGATCGAAAAAGATATATACAACAAATATTGATAAATTAGTAGTGAGGATGAAAATCACCGGATTCTTTTTCATACTAGAGTTTGGAATATCACAAAAAAAGTTTTATATTTATCTCTATGAAAATTCATACATATTCAATCGATCTATATATAGATCTATACACCACCCATTATTAGATCTACACCACCATTGTTATAATCACTCCATCTATATATATCACCATTATCATAATTAATCCATATATATATATATATCACCAAATCAAAAAGAAAATCCGACAGGAGGGTATGAGCAGCAGCAACAGGAGGGTATGAGCAATCCAAAATGTCACTATCTGACTGCCGCCGTGGTGTCCAATAACTCCGACCAAAACCAACTTCAATCTCTTGATTACCATCGTGAAATAAAGATTCAATCTTTGATTGTCAATGAAAGAAAGCAAAGTCAAATAAACGCTCGGTGGTTTGATGTTTGTGGTTTTTTTTATGGATTGAAGTTGCTTTTGATGGGTTTTGTCTAGATCCAAAAATAGTGAATGAAAAAGGATGGATTTTAAGTTTTGATGTGGCGGTAGCAGCACAGAAGCAGGCATGACAGGAACGGCGGCGGTCCGACGGTGGCTGTGGTGGCGGTCGGCCGGAATCTTCAAGAGAGGGAGTGTGTATTTACCCCACTTTCTTCTTGTCTCTCTATCTTTATCTATATATCTATATATCTCAGTCAAAGAAAAAGAAATGGCAGCATTGTAGTTGTTGTTCAAATATTACAACCCCCTCATCTCCTTTAATATTCTTTAAATCTCCAAAATGGTATCCACCCAGAACAATAATATACTATCACTTAGTGGGAGGAGGAGATTTTTTTGTTCCTGCCACACCAGGCCCATTATTTATATTAGCAATAATAATGAAAAGATGAAGGACAAGAAATAAACATTTACTTTTTTGTGTAGTGAGTGGGAAATAGATGGATATACTTTGTCCCAAGAAGAAAAAGACACAAAGAATAAAGATTAAAGGTAGATCTGGATTTTTTATTCTAAGGTAGATGAAGAAGAAATTTAAAAATATCTAGATAGATACATATAAAAGTTGCAAGAATGGTCCCTGTTTTGTGTGAAAAGACGATCTTGTCCCTGCACGTGATCGCCATGTGCAGACTTAACGATACTCGTTAATGATTCTGTTAAAAAGGGACCAATCTTGAAAAAAAATCTCAAAACAGGGACCTCTTATTGCAACGATACTTGAAAAGGGACCCCATTGCAAAAATGTGTAAACCATGAGGACCAATCTTGCAATTAACTCGAAATTTTATGAATACTAGATTCAAGTCGAACACGTGTTTTGTGGAAAGTCACTTGACAAGTTGACATTTATTTTGTTAACAAAAAATAATCAAAGGAAAAGTTTATGTACTTTCAATGTTAATGTCATAATGTGCCGTTCCATTAAAAATATAATTAATGTTAATGATAGTCGAGGTGATCAAATATACGATATATGTCTAATCTATAATCTATAAAATATAACTAAAAGAGGAGGTTGGAGGTACACTTGGCATCCATAATCCCCCTTTTTAGGCCTAATTCTCCCTCCTAATTAATCTAGCTCTTTTTTTTTTCTAGATTTTTTTTTCTTTTTTGCTTATTAAATAGATAATTATATTTAAAATCTATCATAAATCTTATCCTATCAAAATAAATCTTTTTAAATTTTAAAGATATATTAACTATCCTTAAAACTCTCACAAGATTTATTATATATACAACTTAAATAAACTTTTATTAATCATTTTCCATCATTCATCTCATTTCTATCTTTAAAAAAAAAATCATGGTCATATAACTTCTCAACAAAAAACATACCTTTTTTTATATCACTTTAATTTAATTTTTGGTATTTTGTTCATGTTTGTTCATTATTTGATATTGAATTGTTATGTTATTGTTATTTTTCAACTCTTTTAATTTATTTTGTTGTCAATTGTAGGTTGATCATGGTTTCTTCTTCTACAAAAGGTTTTATTCTTTTAAATATAATTTGCTCATTTATTTATTTTGCTCGCTATTTACATCTTCCTTTTTTAAATTTAGAATATGATATATATTTTGTTATTTTTTGTTAGATGAAAATAAGTCAACGTTGGTTCATGTTGAAAATTTGAACCCAACACATGGTATCATTTTGATTCCCTTTGATACATATATTTTAAGACTACTCGTCCATTGGACGGGGCTGAAAACTAGTGTGTGTATTTACTGTATATATTTTATGTATTTTGCTATTGTGCTTAAAAAACTGTTTTAATTTTATACTCGGTAGTATTTTGTTTTCATTTTGAACTATAACTCCAACATTTTAGCCAATAAAATCTTAAAAGCTTTCAAGACCGCCAATTTTTTCGTGTTTTAACAGGCGCTCAATTAATACCTGATAAGGTTAAACACAAAATCTTTAAAACCGTATTGTGTCGTGTCATGCTAATAAGTTCGCTTCCGAAGTTACGAGCTCTTGTTCAAAAAATGGCAGTAGTATATATGGGCTACATATCAGTCTTATCGATTGGTATATATGACAACATGGTTGCATCCCAAGACGAGTTTGTCAGGTCAGATAACTCAAAATTCTAATCCGGTCCCTTGCTTTAGTTTCAAAAGATGACCAAGACGGATAGCTTAGTAGCTTGAAACGGGCCGGTTCCATAAGTAGTACGTGTTTTGTGAGTTTTATTGTAAAGTTATTTATGTGATTGTTATGTTCTGTTTTGCCAGTAGTTCCATGGGGATTATCTAGGTAACCTTTTTCGTTTTTTGCAGCTGGTTTAGCTTGTAATTAAGTTCCAGCTGATATGATTGGCTAAGGGATATATGTTTGTTAGAGGATGAATGGTTCTTGATTTGCCCGTATGCATTTCTGTTTACTTTGATCTCTTCATGTTTTTGTTAAATTTAAATGCTAGTATAGCTTGTTATGATTATGTGGTCTATTTTTGGTTTTGTATTTTGTGGTCGCAATGGTGAGTTCAGACTAGTTCTTTATTGATGGATTCCTAATGCTTACACTATTGAATTTAAACAACCTGTTGTCAAGTTTGAGAATCATCATCTTCACCACGGCTGTTGATTCTATGTTTTTTTTTCTCTGTAAATTGGGTTCACGGGTCAGGTTTTAACCCCTTGTTTTTCTGGCAGCGTCTTAACGCATGCATGATGAATAGGCACCCTTGTTCTTTCATCAACGGGTTGTCACTACCTCAGTTTCTTAAATGTTTCATTGGCTTATCCGTGTCCCACTCGCTGTTTTTTTACAGATCATAGAAGTCATTTCTTTCTTTGGCACACCTTTAATTTCTCTTGTTTAATCTCGTTTTATTTATGCTGCTTTTGGGAATCCTCATTGCTGCCGCGTTTGTTTCTTTCCTTCTCTTCTCATGCTTTATTAAGGCGCATTCGTCTGAATATATGGTTATTTCTGCGTGTTCAGCTACAATTCAAAATTTAGATATTCGAAGTTTTCGGATATCCGAAGTATCCGGATTTTAAAAAGAAAAAAATATATCCTAAATATTTTCGTATTTAGACTAAGTTTCAGATATGTTTGTAAAGTTTAGAATATTTTCAAATATTGAAAATAGTCTTTTTTGATATTTTTTTTGACATTTTCGGATATTCAAAATTTTGGATATTCGAAGTTTTCGGATATCCGAAGTATCCGGATTTTAAAAAGAAAAAAATATATCCTAAATATTTTCGTATTTAGACTAAGTTTCAGATATGTTTGTAAAGTTTAGAATATTGAAAATAGTCTTTTTGATATTTTTTTTGACATTTTCACATATTCAAAATTTTGGATATTCGAAGTTTTCGGATATCCGAAGTATCCGGATTTTAAAAAGAAAAAAATATATCCTAAATATTTTCGTATTTAGACTAAGTTTCAGATATTTTTGTAAAGTTTAGAATATTGAAAATATTGAAAATAGTCTTTTTTGATATTTTTTTTGACATTTTCACATATTCAAAATTTTGGATATTCGAAGTTTTCGGATATCCGAAGTATCCGGATTTTAAAAAGAAAAAAATATATCCTAAATATTTTCGTATTTAGACTAAGTTTCAGATATGTTTGTAAAGTTTAGAATATTTTCAAATATTGAAAATAGTCTTTTTTGATATTTTTTTTGACATTTTCGGATATTCAAAATTTTGGATATTCGAAGTTTTCGGATATCCGAAGTATCCGGATTTTAAAAAGAAAAAAATATATCCTAAATATTTTCGTATTTAGACTAAGTTTCAGATATGTTTGTAAAGTTTAGAATATTTTCAAATATTGAAAATAGTCTTTTTTGATATTTTTTTTGACATTTTCGGATATTCAAAATTTTGGATATTCGAAGTTTTCGGATATCCGAAGTATCCGGATTTTAAAAAGAAAAAAATATATCCTAAATATTTTCGTATTTAGACTAAGTTTCAGATATGTTTGTAAAGTTTAGAATATTGAAAATAGTCTTTTTGATATTTTTTTTGACATTTTCACATATTCAAAATTTTGGATATTCGAAGTTTTCGGATATCCGAAGTATCCGGATTTTAAAAAGAAAAAAATATATCCTAAATATTTTCGTATTTAGACTAAGTTTCAGATATGTTTGTAAAGTTTAGAATATTTTCAAATATTGAAAATAGTCTTTTTTGATATTTTTTTTGACATTTTCGGATATTCAAAATTTTGGATATTCGAAGTTTTCGGATATCCGAAGTATCCGGATTTTAAAAAGAAAAAAATATATCCTAAATATTTTCGTATTTAGACTAAGTTTCAGATATTTTTGTAAAGTTTAGAATATTGAAAATATTGAAAATAGTCTTTTTTGATATTTTTTTTGACATTTTCACATATTCAAAATTTTGGATATTCGAAGTTTTCGGATATCCGAAGTATCCGGATTTTAAAAAGAAAAAAATATATCCTAAATATTTTCGTATTTAGACTAAGTTTCAGATATGTTTGTAAAGTTTAGAATATTTTCAAATATTGAAAATAGTCTTTTTTGATATTTTTTTTGACATTTTCGGATATTCAAAATTTTGGATATTCGAAGTTTTCGGATATCCGAAGTATCCGGATTTTAAAAAGAAAAAAATATATCCTAAATATTTTCGTATTTAGACTAAGTTTCAGATATGTTTGTAAAGTTTAGAATATTGAAAATAGTCTTTTTGATATTTTTTTTGACATTTTCGGATATTCAAAATTTCGGAAATATCCGAACATATTCAAAATTTTGGATATTCGAAGTTTTCGGATATCCGAAGTATCCGGATTTTAAAAAGAAAAAAATATATCCTAAATATTTTCGTATTTAGACTAAGTTTCAGATATGTTTGTAAAGTTTAGAATATTTTCAAATATTGAAAATAGTCTTTTTTGATATTTTTTTTGACATTTTCGGATATTTTCAGATTTAAGGGAAAAAAAAGATATTGAAATTCTTAAACTTTTTCAAAAGTCGCTATCCGAATTTAAGTCTGAAATATAGGATATCCGACTTTTCGAAGAAAACCGGATCAAATTTTCGAATAACAGGTTCGGATATAGATAGTTTTGAACATCCCTAGATTTGTGTAGGTTGAAAGACATTAATACCTCTCACGTGCTACTCACATGGGAAACTTAACGACATTAATTAACGGATCCGTTAGAGAGGGACTGTCGTTGCAACTGAAACATGTCTTCAGGGACCATCGTTGCTAAAAACTCAAGAGAGGGACTGCCTTTGCAAAAACTGACAAACCACAGGGACCATTTTTGCATTTAACTCTAGAAGAAAAAACATGGTAGTCGAAACCAACATTAATATTTTAATACTACCAGAAAGTGACAAAATAAAAAAGATATATGAAATAGAAACAACTATTCATGTTTGTGAAATTTTGTTTTGAACACCTTCACTTTAACCCAGTCTTCCAAGGTATCCATAAAGTGAAAGAACGTATGTCTTCCACGGCTGATGATAAGTAAAGTGATGCACACTATCCAAAATCCGATAGTAAAACCAATCGCCGCACCAATATAATAAAATGTGTCAAGTTCATCGTCTTCACCACCACCATCCCCACCTTCTCTTTCACCCTGTAAATCTTGATCTCCGTGACAATATTTGGACAAAGGAAGTCCACATAATCTCGTGTTTCCTGTGTAGCTTGTAGCATTGAAGGTCTGGAGCTGAGAGCCGGGTGGAATTCTTCCAGACAAGTTATTATATGACACGTCTAGATAACTTAATGAAAACATCTCGGATATGCTCGATGGTACCTTTCCTGAAAATTGGTTTCTTGATAAATCCAATGTTAAAAGATCTTTCATCTGACCAATTTTCTGTGGAATCTCTCCATGTAAAGCGTTCTTGGACAAGTTAAGTGCAAGCAATCCATGAAGAACGATTATTTCATTAGGGATTATTCCAGTTTGATTGTTGCTTGATAGATCAATACTGTTAGGACCAGTTCACCTGGAACTGGCCAGTCACCAGTTCACACTGACCAGTCACCAGTTGCATCTGGTGACCCAGTAAACTGGTGACCAAGATGATTTGTCGAAGAAATATATTGAAGTCCAGTTGCACCGTACAGTTAACGCAACTGAAGACTTCCTCCAGTTGAGAACTGACCAAGTTGAAGAAGCATTCCAGTTGAAGTCGAAGACAACAAATGGAAGATAGAGAATGACAATGGAAGCGAAGCCCAGTTGGCATTCTAGTCAGTTACAAACTGGAGACCATCAGTGGAAAGCCCTTACAAAGCTTTACACTGATTACGAGGAATTGACTTGTATGCTTTATGTACCTTTACCCGGATAATAAGCCTTATCTTATTATTTAAGTATTAAAAGGTACATAAAGGTGGTTATGTAAAGTCACTTTAACATGCGACTTTACACTGCTTTTTAGGAATGATGTGACCAACTTATACCCATCGCCCACATCGTTATTGGCCTCTTTATTTTATGTTTTTAGTCGATTTTGTTGGCATTTGGTGCGTTTATGGGTTTGTTAGTGGTTTCAGGTTCTAAACAGGTGACGTATCCATTTGGTGCAACTTCGAGTAATTTTGAGGCCATAAAAGTGATTGGAGAGTTCGATACGTGCAAAGAGATAGAGAATATGAAGTCTTCATGTGTTGTCGGGTGGCCATTGAGACCAGTACATCTACACTGCGACGCAGTGGGCAAGTTTGCCTCCACTGCGCCGCAGTCATCTATATGGCAAGGAGACCTTGTGACCAGTAAGATATCACTGCGACGCAGTGGCGTGTGCATGTGCCCACTGCGCCGCAGTCATCAGGGTGGAAAGAGCAGTTCGAGACCAGTGAGAATACACTGCGACGCAGTGGTGGTGGACTGGACCACTGCGCCGCAGTCGGCCACCAGAAACAAGAGAACAATTGTCCAGTGAGAATGCACTGCGACGCAGTGGGGGTAGTCATGGACCACTGCGCCGCAGTGAGTCCTTTCCAGCATGCACTTTTGTCCAGTGTATATGCACTGCGACGCAGTTGGGGCATTACACGCCCACTGCGCCGCAGTGAGGGGTCGGCACTGAAGGGTTTTTGGTCAGTTTTTGCATCAGACATCAGGGGGTATAAATAGTTTTCACGACCTAATTACCAAGATATCAAAATATCTTTCTAGGAGCTGCACTTCAAGGAATTCTTCAAGGGTCAATTCAAGATCTAATCGTCTTCGATTCATTGAAGATTCACGTGCACCCATCTAGATCGTATCTACTTATTGTCTTGCAATTTCGTTTCTTCAAACAATTGGTACTTTATGTTCTTTCTTGATTCTTATTGTAATTTCAATTTGATCATGAGTGGCTAATTCTTCTATTGTCCACCTTGATGAAACTAGACGAATGATGTGATTGCTTTATATTTTAATTCAAAGAGTTGATTTCAATTATCGTTGTGTCGTGATCTTGATGATTTAATTTCTTTATTGTATTAATTTGATATTGGTGGCATGTGTGTTCTTCGTTAGTGGTACTAGTCGAATGCATATGTGATTTTCTAACGGTCGCTTGTCTATGAGCGATTATCACTAGTTCATGGTATGATAGTGAATGTCAAATTAATAAAAGGAGTCATTTTGTCAACGTGTTTAGAAACGGTTGGTGGTACCACGTTTTAATTCACATAGGCATAATTGGTAATTGGATGATCAAACAAACTATTTGTTGGTAAGGTTGTCTAGGCTTTGGTGGTACCGGCTTGGGTAATTAAACTAGCAGTTAGGTGTTTGGGTGACTTGTGAGCGGTTGGTGGTACCACGCGAGCATTTCATTCTCTCACGTTTATCGTGTCAACTCTTAACGAATTTGGTCTTAACTGAAAGCAATCATGTTTGAAGTCTAGCGGAGTCAAGGTGGATGATATTTACCATTATTGTTTGAGACTTACATTTATTTATACGCATTTGTCTTTTAAAGTTATTGTCAGAGTGAGAATCAAAGTAACACCCTTTTTCCAAACCCTTTACTAAACAATTAATTCAAACCAATCCCCGTGAACGAACCTGGACTTACCTTTTTACTATATTACATATGATCGGGTCCACTTCCCGATAGTGTGTAGTAGTGAGTTTTTAGGTATTTCTTGTTTATAAATTTTAAACTCGATTTAGCACATCAAGTTTTTGGCGCCGCTGCCGGGGATTGTGTGCGCTTTTAGTTGTTAATTTAGTGGTTTGATCCTTCCTCACGCGTGAGGAAGTTATTTGCTTTAATAGTTTAGTTTTTCTTTTCTTATCTTATCACAGGTGCAGTTGACGTGTTTGGTTAGTTGTGTTTTGCAGGTCTACCTTTTTAGTTGATGAACTTGAGGTCTTCTGGTTTACCACTTAATAGTCCGTTGAGAACACCATCTAGACGTAGATCTAACAACACAACACCAACACCATTCTCACCTATTGCTAAGCCCACTCCTGATTCAGACGAGGAGGGGTTTAATTTGGACGAATTTTTCAATCTTGAGGTAAAGGTAGAGGAGAAAATGGCAGACGAAGACAGGGACCCAAATGATATACGGTATGGCGAAAGGGTTCGTACTATTCCCGCAAACCGGGTAGTCCTATTAGACCTCCTCAAATTGCTCATGACTTCAACCTAAAGGGTAATCATCTTAAGAGCATTGAGGAACAACAATTTGATGGTAAGAGGAAGTGGGATCCGTATCAACATCTAGAAAGATTTGAAAAATTGGCCAGGTTATACCAATACGGGCAGAATCAAATGAATGCCGTAAAACTCGAGACATTTCCAATGTCTATTACCGGCGATGCTCTTGATTTGATCCATCTCTTTCGAATTTGAACTTGATGGTTCATCGAGATGTACTTCAGTTTCAGGAACTTCTTTGGAATTTGAAAAATTCTTCAAACAAGATATCCAAATCTTGTGAAGTCGGAGTTGAGAATGATTTGACATTTGATGCAGTCTTAGTTGCGGAAGTTTGTGGACTTTGAAGTTCGGGTCTTGAACTGTGTTGTTCAAGAACCATCCCTGAGAGTTCATCAAATTTGACATTCATACTCTCTTCAATTCTCTTGGTTCTTCGGTTATATACACGATATGCAATGGATTCTCTTGAATAACCGATGAAATATGCCTCATCGCCTTTTGGTTCAAATTTGCCCAGATTGTCTCGATCATTGAGAACATAACACACACATCCAAAAATGTGCAGGAAGTTCACATTGGGCTTTCTTTTGTTATCACCGTCA
>CM067167.1:43213409-43346275 GCA_034093135.1 Erigeron breviscapus | reverse complement strand
ATCGTTAGATTTCTGACAGTTTGAGTCCTAAACCGTTAGATTTTCTGACAGTTTCAGTACTAAACCGTTAACTCTTTACAGTCTTAGTCCTTAGTCTGTCAGATTCTTATTTAACTTATGACTCTATTAAGATAACTACAAAAATGGGTTATCTATAACACTAAAACTGTGAATATTGCAAAACTGTTATTTTCCAGGACATAAACTATAACTTTTCACAAGGACTGAAACTGTAATAAAGGTTAAAATATGATGACAACAATTGAATGCTAAATATAAAATAACTAAAACATTAGTATAATTATTTATTAAATGAATTATAATTTATATGCTTTAGGATAAATTATCACGAGGATTATCTATTGCATTAATTGCCGCTACAACTAAGGTGAGTTTCCATATCCCCCTTTTAAATTCTTTTATATGATTTATTTCGGGGACTGAGATACATGCATAAAACTATTTTATGTTATCTATATGTATAAAACTTTGAAGGACATTTATATATATGTTATATATACTATGTGAGTTTCCATATTCCCTTTTTAATTCTTTTATATGATTTATTTCGGGGACTGAGATACATGCATAAAACTATTTTATGTTATATATATACGAAACTTTGAAGAACAATTGCAAAACTATATGATATATAATATACTATGTGAGTTTCCATATTCCCCTTTTCAAACTCTTTTATATATAGGGGCTGAGATACATGAAATAAAACTGTTTATTATACTTATATGTAAATTTACAAAATTATATATATTATATATATTTTGTAACACTACTTTATTTATTTTACCTTCGGGTAAAATACAAACTCTTTACTGTTATGATGAACACAAGTATTTTCAGAAATGTATATATGGTTGATTCTAAGTTGCTCTGTTCACTCAAAGTCCTCACTATCATGAACGATTAATTATGGAAACATAAACGTGGGTATATTGAATGGTACTATTGGGGTAGGCACCCCCATCCGTGTTGGTCATACCAACTGGATACGGATGCATTATATTTGGAAAGCTTAGGGTACCCTGAACAAGGTACCTACTCTGGAGGCAAATAAACACACACTTGTCTAGTTTTCGGTTCATGAGCTTAGAACTTGATGTATACAGTATCTACTCTTATATTCTATTTGATCCATTGTGTGATCAAATAGTTACTTTAAATCTTGTGGTTCATACTCTATATTTTAATTAAAACATATGATACTCTTTGCTGATATTGTATCATAACTATTTGACATTGCGGTAAGGCAATGGTCACACTGAACTCTGCATTTTGTGAAACTATATTTTCTATATGAAAAACTTATGGAACTCACCAACTTTATGTTGACGTATTTTAGCATGTATTCTCAGGTAACTAGACGATACTCTATACATGAGACATTTTTCCGCTGCATACAACATACTGGACCATGGCCTACCCTCAGACTCTAGTAAAGACAAGTCAATTTGCTAAAGTCTCTGTCTACTGTTTAATATTGTTTAATATTAAATAAATGTTTTCAAGAATAATATCTTTCATAAATTGTAATATAAATTTGTGAACAATGCTTTTATATAAATGTATTTTAAAACGACAACGTTTTGTGTCGTTCAGTATATCTTGTGTTGTGAATCCATGTACGTCATACCCCGGATAGGGCGGGTGTGACAGATTGGTATCAGAGCATAAGTTATAGTGAACTAGGTTGCAAATTGACGGACCTAGACTATAACCTTATTTGACGAACCTAGAATATAACCCTATTTAGAAACATCATCTGTATAATCCTACTTGTTATAATTTTTACCTGACTACTTGATATAGGGTGCTTTATAGTAGCATATGAAAATGTTTAACGAATTTAACTCAAGGTGTTGTAATATATAATCATAATAATGACTGCAGCATTATTATAATCGTATATTAGAAAAAATATTTTGAAATAACTTATTAAATAATAAGAAGTAAAAATATTTATTTTACGACTTACAGAAAATTTATGGACATCTAAATATACAATTACGAATCAACAATACATCTTTACTTTATAAATTTGATAAAAGACGACTAATGAAGGATACAAAAATCATAAGGTATTATGTCTAAAGCCTTAGTAGGATCACATTTAAATTTTGACAATTTAACGACAACTATTTAGACTAAATCACGGACTAAACCTCTGGCGAATGATGGTTTATTATCTATAAATATCATTGTAAGTATTATTTTAAATTGACATACTCTGTTTGACAGTTTCAAAGTAAATAAATATAGATATCTATAATTGTCTTTCAGTAGGCATATCGATGTTAATCCTCACTGAATTTCGGGACAAAATTCCAATAACACGGGGAGAATGTAACAACTGTAAAAAATCCGGGTAAAATTAAAAATTTAAAAGAAAAAAAAATAAAAATGGTGAAATTGGCCGTCCCCGGGATCGAACCTGGGTCTAGGCCACACCCTTTCGCGCATATAGCCAACCGCGCTAGATGCCTAGTGTTATAAAATTATTGTTTTGATTAAATATAAGCCTATGTACAATAAATTCTTATTTATGAAGTATTTGATAAATATATATTTTGCAAAAGGTTAAGTCAGACTCTTATCTATAAATATCATTGTAAGTATTATTTTAAATTGACATACTCTGTTTGACAGTTTCAAAGTAAATAAATATAGATATCTATAATTGTCTTTCAGTAGGCATATCGATGTTAATCCTCACTGAATTTCGGGACAAAATTCCAATAACACGGGGAGAATGTAACAACTGTCAAAAATCCGGGTAAAATTAAAAATTTAATTAAATTAATATGTTCTGTAACATTCTAAAAGAACAAACTAAATAATTAAATTCTTTTATATAATATATTCAAATATTTAACGTGCGTGAAATTTATTTTTCACAAAAAAAACTTTGAAATAACTTATTAAATAATAAGAAGTAAAAATATTTATTTTACGACTTACAGAAAATTTATGGACATCTAAATATACAATTACGAATCAACAATACATCTTTACTTTATAAATTTGATAAAAGACGACTAATGAAGGATACAAAAATCATAAGGTATTATGTCTAAAGCCTTAGTAGGATCACATTTAAATTTTGACAATTTAACGACAACTATTTAGACTAAATCACGGACTAAACCTCTGGCGAATGATGGTTTATTTCTATAAATATCTATCTAATTTATTAATATATTAAAATTTATATTATTTCTTTATGTTCCTTCAAAAGCCGCCGACCCCCCATATGTTATACTACATACATTAAATATAGATATAGATAGATAAAATGTCGACATTGCCTTCTTTTCTTTTCTTGATCATTCACGGGCCCCCCATGCATACAAATTATACATATAGATATAAAATGATTGTTTCCCTTCTTATCTCCTCTAGTCGACACCCCTTTCCCCCTGTTTTCTTCTAGTTCATGAAAATGCATGTCGACATTATGTCAACATATTCATACTATATATAGTCGATATAGATGTAGTTATGATACATACAAACTCACACATTCTTCTCCCTCTCTTTCTCTCGGCCAGAACCCACAACCGAACCACCCCACTGCTCTCTTTCTTCCCTCCTCCTTTCTGAGCTACTGCAGCCCAAACACCACCACCAAACTGCTCATGTACTGCTACTGTTCATCATCACGACCACCACCTTTCCTCTCTCTCTCGGTCATCATCTCTAAACAACATCACCAAAACACCATGAAGTGCTACTGCTGCAAGTTGCTGCCGCTGCTCTGCTACAACTACTGCTAGAATCATACTACTGCTCGACTACTACTATTGTTGCTGCTACTGTTGTTGATGAACAACAACTCACCACCACCTTTAATCATAGAACCACCACTGTTACTGTTCGTGAATCACTAGTTATTGCCGATCAACTATGTCACGATCATAACCTTTTAAACACTACCACCTTCGACCTGCTCGCTACTACATGTAAGTGTTTCTATATATATATATATGTCGAGTGTGTAGTGTGTGTGATATATATATATGTGTGTGTGTACATATATATAAGTATATGAATATGTATAAAAGCGTTATATAAATCAAGTATATATATAAATATATACTTAACTGCCATTAACGATTGTTATTAAAACTGTTACAAAACAAGTCCATTTTCTGACGACCGTTAAACATCGTTAGATTTCTGACAGTTTGAGTCCTAAACCGTTAGATTTTCTGACAGTTTCAGTACTAAACCGTTAACTCTTTACAGTCTTAGTCCTTAGTCCGTCAGATTCTTATTTAACTTATGACTCTATTAAGATAACTACAAAAATGGGTTATCTATAACACTAAAACTGTGAATATTGCAAAACTGTTATTTTCCAGGACATAAACTATAACTTTTCACAAGGACTGAAACTGTAATAAAGGTTAAAATATGATGACAACAATTGAATGCTAAATATAAAATAACTAAAACATTAGTATAATTATTTATTAAATGAATTATAATTTATATGCTTTAGGATAAATTATCACGAGGATTATCTATTGCATTAATTGCCGCTACAACTAAGGTGAGTTTCCATATTCCCCTTTTAAATTCTTTTATATGATTTATTTCGGGGACTGAGATACATGCATAATAATTATTTTATGTTATATATATACGAAACTTTGAAGAACAATTGCAAAACTATATGATATATAATATATATATACTATGTGAGTTTCCATATTCCCCTTTTTAATTCTTTTATATGATTTATTTCGGGGACTGAGATACATGCATAATAATTATTTTATGTTATATATATACGAAACTTTGAAGAACAATTGCAAAACTATATGATATATAATATATATATACTATGTGAGTTTCCATATTCCCCTTTTCAAACTCTTTTATATATAGGGGCTGAGATACATGAAATAAAACTGTTTATTATACTTATATGTATATTTACAAAATTTTATATATTATATATATTTTGTAACACCACTTTATTTATTTTACCTTCGGGGTAAAATACAAACTCTTTACTGTTATGATGAACACAAGTATTTTCAGAAATGTATATATGGTTGATTCTAAGTTGCTCTGTTCACTCAAAGTCCTCACTATCATGAACGATTAATTATGGAAACATAAACGTGGGTATATTGAATGGTACTATTGGGGTAGGCACCCCCATCCGTGTTGGTCATACCAACTGGATACGGATGCATTATATTTGGAAAGCTTAGGGTACCCTGAACAAGGTACCTACTCTGGAGGCAAATAAACACATACTTGTCTAGTTTCGGTTCATGAGCTTAGAACTTGATGTATACAGTATCTACTCTTATATTCTATTTGATCCATTGTGTGATCAAATAGTTACTTTAAATCTTGTGGTTCATACTCTATATTTTAATTAAAACATATGATACTCTTTGCTGATATTGTATCATAACTATTTGACATTGCGGTAAGGCAATGGTCACACTGAACTCTGGCATTTTGTGAAACTATATTTTCTATATGAAAAACTTATGGAACTCATCAACTTTATGTTGACGTATTTTAGCATGTATTCTCATGTAACTAGACGATACTCTATACATGGGACATTTTTCCGCTGCATACAACATACTGGACCATGGCCTACCCTCAGACTCTAGTAAAGACAAGTCAATTTGCTAAAGTCTCTGTCTACTGTTTAATATTGTTTAATATTAAATAAATGTTTTCAAGAATAATATCTTTCATAAATTGTAATATAAATTTGTGAACAATGCTTTTATATAAATGTATTTTAAAACGACAACGTTTTGTGTCGTTCAGTATATCTTGTGTTGTGAATCCATGTACGTCATACCCCGGATAGGGCGGGTGTGACACTGTAAATTGGCTACTTGAACCCTCTAAGTATACTAATGTATCTGATGTGCATCCGGAAGATAACGTTTTCAGAAAATCAGAAAATGAGATAATTGCAGAGTTGTTGAAATATAAATAATAAATAGAAAATCAAAAATCAAAAACAAAAATAAAAATAAAAATAAAAATAAAAATCAAAAATAAAAATAAAAATAAAAATAAAAATCAAAAATCAAAAATAAAAATAAAAATAAAAATAAAAATCAGAAAATCAGAAAATCAAAAAAAAAATCAAAAATAAAAATAAAAATAAAAATCAAAAATAAAAATAAAAATAAAAATCAAAAAAAAAATCAGAAAATCAAAAATAAAAATAAAAATCAAAAATAAAAATAAAAATCAAAAATCAAAAATAAAAATCAAAAATCAAAAATAAAAATAAAAATCAAAAATAAAAATCAGAAAATCAAAAATAAAAATAAAAATCAAAAATAAAAATAAAAATAAAAATCAAAAATAAAAATAAAAATCAAAAATAAAAATCAGAAAATCAAAAATAAAAATAAAAATCAAAAATCAAAAATAAAAATCAGAAAATCAAAAATAAAAAAAAAATCAGAAAATAAAAATAAAAATAAAAATCAAAAATAAAAATAAAAATCAAAAATCAAAAATAAAAATCAAAAATCAAAAATAAAAATAAAAATCAAAAATAAAAATCAGAAAATCAAAAATAAAAATAAAAATCAAAAATCAAAAATAAAAATCAGAAAATCAGAAAATAAAAAAGAAAATCAGAAAATAAAAATAAAAATCAGAAAATCAAAAATCAAAAAAAAAATCAAAATAAAATAAAAATGAGATACATGAAATAAAACTGTTTATTATACTTATATGTATATTTACAAAATTATATATATTATATATATTTTGTAACACCACTTTATTTATTTTACCTTCGGGGTAAAATACAAACTCTTTACTGTTATGATGAACACAAGTATTTTCAGAAATGTATATATGGTTGATTCTAAGTTGCTCTGTTCACTCAAAGTCCTCACTATCATGAACGATTAATTATGGAAACATAAACGTGGGTATATTGAATGGTACTATTGGGGTAGGCACCCCCATCCGTGTTGGTCATACCAACTGGATACGGATGCATTATATTTGGAAAGCTTAGGGTACCCTGAACAAGGTACCTACTCTGGAGGCAAATAAACACATACTTGTCTAGTTTCGGTTCATGAGCTTAGAACTTGATGTATACAGTATCTACTCTTATATTCTATTTGATCCATTGTGTGATCAAATAGTTACTTTAAATCTTGTGGTTCATACTCTATATTTTAATTAAAACATATGATACTCTTTGCTGATATTGTATCATAACTATTTGACATTGCGGTAAGGCAATGGTCACACTGAACTCTGGCATTTTGTGAAACTATATTTTCTATATGAAAAACTTATGGAACTCATCAACTTTATGTTGACGTATTTTAGCATGTATTCTCATGTAACTAGACGATACTCTATACATGGGACATTTTTCCGCTGCATACAACATACTGGACCATGGCCTACCCTCAGACTCTAGTAAAGACAAGTCAATTTGCTAAAGTCTCTGTCTACTGTTTAATATTGTTTAATATTAAATAAATGTTTTCAAGAATAATATCTTTCATAAATTGTAATATAAATTTGTGAACAATGCTTTTATATAAATGTATTTTAAAACGACAACGTTTTGTGTCGTTCAGTATATCTTGTGTTGTGAATCCATGTACGTCATACCCCGGATAGGGCGGGTGTGACACTGTAAATTGGCTACTTGAACCCTCTAAGTATACTAATGTATCTGATGTGCATCCGGAAGATAACGTTTTCAGAAAATCAGAAAATGAGATAATTGCAGAGTTGTTGAAATATAAATAAGTCAAATTGTTAGCTTTAAAAATATAGTTAGTGCGTGTTTGTAACAATGTAATAGAATTGTCCTTTTGTCTAATCTTGTTTATTGTAGAAGGTTGTTAATGTAATTAGACAAGGACTTGTTTGTAATTAGGGAGGGGGTTTAGTGCAAATGTCAAGCCTATATAAACCCCCCACCCCATCCATTGTAAGGTTACACCTTTAATAAGGTTTTCCTTACTTTCCATATTCTCTCTACTTTCTCTCTCACACACTTAAGCCTTATTACCTTGATTCACGATTTAGCATAGTTTACATTTGGTATCAGAGCAAAATCACAACTTGTGTTAGATCCATGGCTTGATTTTGTTCAATTTTGTGCTAAATTGTGTTTTTCCCACTTTACCGAAAGATCCAATCTTTACCCTCTTAACATGTTAAAGTTCCTTTCTTTTTAGTTTCATTCCACTCATTACCTTCCTATAATCATCCTCAAGAAGTTTCAAATCCCAATTCAAAACCAAATGGCTTGAAATTGAAATTTTAGCTTTCTGTTCTGAAATCCGGTTTTCCTTCCGGTTTTCATTTTCCTTTGAATTTCAGTTGTAAAACCGGCTTTCCTTCCGGTTTTCCTACCGGTTTTCCTTCCGGTGTTCCTTCCGGTTTTCAATTTGGTAAAAAATTTTAAATTTTGTTGTTATACTCTGAAATATCTGGTTTACACCAAAACCGATATTTGTACTTAATTTCTTAATTTTCCATCTCGTCGTAATGCCCAACTTTCTCCACGAAAACCGGATTTAGTGAAGTATTTCTTGAATCCCGGTTTTAGTGCAGTATTTACTGAATACCGGATTTAGTGAAGATTTGTGACTTTAAGTAATATTGTGTGTGAAAATACCTGGTTTATCCCAAAACCGGTATTAGTTCATAATTTCTTCTTTGTACAAGTCGAAATTATGTCTGTAGTTCCCCTCGAAAACCGGATTTACTATACATTTTACCAATACCGGTATTTGTATAGAATTTCTCTTCAAAACCGGTTTTATTATATTTTAATACCTGGTTTACCCCAAAACCGGTATTAGTTCTTAATTTCTTCAACTTTGTGAAAAGTTACTCTGTCCAAGTTTCGAAGACGAATACCGGATTTAGTACACATTTGCTGAAACCCGGATTTAGTACACATTTGCTGAAACCCGGATTTAGTACACATTTACTGAAAACCGGTTTTTCTTCACATTTTCTCAGAATGTCGATGACTGACTCCTTGATTCTCGGTTCCGATTCAAGACCTCCTGTTTTGTATCGTGGGTCATATCCCCAATGGAAAAAACGGTTTTTGGATTGGATTGAAAGACAACCTCTTGGGGACGACATCAAAGCTTCTTATGAAGAAGGCCCGGCTGTTCATACAAATCCAGTCACCAAAGAACTTCTTCCAAAAGAAAGTTGGAGCACAGCTCAAAAGAACCGCACTCAGGCTGATAATCTCGCAAGATCTCATCTCTACATGGCTCTTCCTAATGATATTTATTCCAATGTTGATTCATATGAAACTGGAAAAGAGATTTGGGATGAAATTGAAAAGCAACTGCAAGGTTCAGAGGTGTCTTCAACGATCAGATTATCCAATGTTCTTGATATGTATGAATCATTCAAACAAGAGAACAGTGAAACGTTGGAAGAAGCGTATACACGTTTCTGTAACGTGATCAATGAACTGAGAAAGAATGCTATTAAAAAGACTGACTTGGAACTAAACATCAAATTTCTGAGAAATCTTCATGAAGAATGGCAAGTCTTTGGTGCTCAACTCAACCAACAAGATGAATTTGGCAAACTTTATATTCATACCTTGTATGAGAAGTTGAAGATCAACCTTCGAGCTGTCCAAAAGCAACAAATGAAGACTGAAGGAAGCTCCTCATCAGATCCACTTGCTTTAGTTGTTGATAGAAAGCCATCCAGATCGTCAAGGAAAAATGTTGTTGAAAGTGCTGATGATGATGAATCGAGTGATCCCAGTGATCCTGAAATGGATGAAAAAGAAAAGGAGATGTCCAGAGACTTAGCCTATTTCACCAGATCCTTCAAGAAAAAGTTCTTCACAAAGAAACCTACAAACAATCAACTCCGAACTTCATCTGTGTCTTCCTATGTCAAGAACTCCCAAGCTCCAAAATTTGACAAGCATTATGACAATGCTGGTGGAGAAAGGAAGTATGAAGCGCCAAAGAAGTTCGAAAAGAGGGTTCTCGAGAAGAAGACTGAAGATAGAAAATGCTACAATTGTGGTCTCACTGGTCATTTTGCTATTCACTGCACCAAACCTCGTCAGAAAAATTAAAACTACTACCAGAACAAGCTATTGCTTGTCAAACAACAGGAAAATGGTATTGCTCTTCTTGCTAGGGGGAGTTTGTCAATGTTTTCATAACCGGACCGGATGTAGAACCGGTCTTCTTACTGGTTACTGGTCGGATCGGTCGAACCGGATTAAAGAACCAGATAAGTTATATAATAAAGATATTAATACATAACAAACTAAATAAATTACACTACATAATAAAAATATAAATAAGAAAAAGAAAAAATTTCACTTATAACCAATGGTCATACCATCCGAAAAGAGAAAGTCAAAATCAGTAGTGTGGAGCCTTTATGTCTTTATTGCTTACTCTCACATTCAATTATTGTCTCTTTCTTTTCTCTTTCTCTGCATATATGAGATCTCAACTCCACATCTCCTCATCTTCTTCTTTTTTTTTTTTTTTATTTACTAACAAAAATAGATCTAAACCTGCTACCCGTGTAAACCCATTCCACACAGTAAAATATACACTAAACAAAACACATATCATATCCTTTATGTCGTTAGGTTCTGCCTCTGCCCGCCGTCCATCTCCAATGTCATCGTCGTCATCGTGTCTGTTGCCTCTATCGAATCTCCGATTACTTCAAACTATTGTATCTTTTCTTCTTTTGTAATTTTGTTTCAAAGAAAAATGGAAAAAAAACCCCAAAATCGAGAGCCGGTCCAACCCGATTTCCGGTTCAACCACCGGTTCCCGGTTAACCGGCCGGCCTGTTGCACGACCGTTTTGACACCTCTAATCGGACCGTATTTACCGGGTCCCGGTCCGATCGGTCCAACCGGCCTGTCTGGTCCGGTCGTGAAAACACTGGAGTTTGTATATATCTTTACTCATTTTGTGTCCTTTGTGAATTTCTCATTCCTTGCTTAAATTTTTCTAAGTCCTTAAAACCTTTTTCCCTTAAATTTTTCTAAGTCCTTAAAACCTTTTTCCCTTAAATTTTTCTAAGTCCTTAAAACCTTTTTCCCTTAAATTTTTCTAAGTCCTTAAAACCTTTTTCCCTTAAATTTTTCTAAGTCCTTAAAACCTTTTTCCCTTAAATTTTTCTAAGTCCTTAAAACCTTTTTCCCTTAAATTTTTCTAAGTCCTTAAAACCTTTTTCCCTTAAATTTTTCTAAGTCCTTAAAACCTTTTTCCCTTAAATTTTTCTAAGTCCTTAAAACCTTTTTCCCTTAAATTTTTCTAAGTCCTTAAAACCTTTTTCCCTTAAATTTTTCTAAGTCCTTAAAACCTTTTTCCCTTAAATTTTTCTAAGTCCTTAAAACCTTTTTCCCTTAAATTTTTCTAAGTCCTTAAAACCTTTTTCCCTTAAATTTTTCTAAGTCCTTAAAACCTTTTTCCCTTAAATTTTTCTAAGTCCTTAAAACCTTTTTCCCTTAAATTTTTCTAAGTCCTTAAAACCTTTTTCCCTTAAATTTTTCTAAGTCCTTAAAACCTTTTTCCCTTAAATTTTTCTAAGTCCTTAAAACCTTTTTCCCTTAAATTTTTCTAAGTCCTTAAAACCTTTTTCCCTTAAATTTTTCTAAGTCCTTAAAACCTTTTTCCCTTAAATTTTTCTAAGTCCTTAAAACCTTTTTCCCTTAAATTTTTCTAAGTCCTTAAAACCTTTTTCCCTTAAATTTTTCTAAGTCCTTAAAACCTTTTTCCCTTAAATTTTTCTAAGTCCTTAAAACCTTTTTCCCTTAAATTTTTCTAAGTCCTTAAAACCTTTTTCCCTTAAATTTTTCTAAGTCCTTAAAACCTTTTTCCCTTAAATTTTTCTAAGTCCTTAAAACCTTTTTCCCTTAAATTTTTCTAAGTCCTTAAAACCTTTTTCCCTTAAATTTTTCTAAGTCCTTAAAACCTTTTTCCCTTAAATTTTTCTAAGTCCTTAAAACCTTTTTCCCTTAAATTTTTCTAAGTCCTTAAAACCTTTTTCCCTTAAATTTTTCTAAGTCCTTAAAACCTTTTTCCCTTAAATTTTTCTAAGTCCTTAAAACCTTTTTCCCTTAAATTTTTCTAAGTCCTTAAAACCTTTTTCCCTTAAATTTTTCTAAGTCCTTAAAACCTTTTTCCCTTAAATTTTTCTAAGTCCTTAAAACCTTTTTCCCTTAAATTTTTCTAAGTCCTTAAAACCTTTTTCCCTTAAATTTTTCTAAGTCCTTAAAACCTTTTTCCCTTAAATTTTTCTAAGTCCTTAAAACCTTTTTCCCTTAAATTTTTCTAAGTCCTTAAAACCTTTTTCCCTTAAATTTTTCTAAGTCCTTAAAACCTTTTTCCCTTAAATTTTTCTAAGTCCTTAAAACCTTTTTCCCTTAAATTTTTCTAAGTCCTTAAAACCTTTTTCCCTTAAATTTTTCTAAGTCCTTAAAACCTTTTTCCCTTAAATTTTTCTAAGTCCTTAAAACCTTTTTCCCTTAAATTTTTCTAAGTCCTTAAAACCTTTTTCCCTTAAATTTTTCTAAGTCCTTAAAACCTTTTTCCCTTAAATTTTTCTAAGTCCTTAAAACCTTTTTCCCTTAAATTTTTCTAAGTCCTTAAAACCTTTTTCCCTTAAATTTTTCTAAGTCCTTAAAACCTTTTTCCCTTAAATTTTTCTAAGTCCTTAAAACCTTTTTCCCTTAAATTTTTCTAAGTCCTTAAAACCTTTTTCCCTTAAATTTTTCTAAGTCCTTAAAACCTTTTTCCCTTAAATTTTTCTAAGTCCTTAAAACCTTTTTCCCTTAAATTTTTCTAAGTCCTTAAAACCTTTTTCCCTTAAATTTTTCTAAGTCCTTAAAACCTTTTTCCCTTAAATTTTTCTAAGTCCTTAAAACCTTTTTCCCTTAAATTTTTCTAAGTCCTTAAAACCTTTTTCCCTTAAATTTTTCTAAGTCCTTAAAACCTTTTTCCCTTAAATTTTTCTAAGTCCTTAAAACCTTTTTCCCTTAAATTTTTCTAAGTCCTTAAAACCTTTTTCCCTTAAATTTTTCTAAGTCCTTAAAACCTTTTTCCCTTAAATTTTTCTAAGTCCTTAAAACCTTTTTCCCTTAAATTTTTCTAAGTCCTTAAAACCTTTTTCCCTTAAATTTTTCTAAGTCCTTAAAACCTTTTTCCCTTAAATTTTTCTAAGTCCTTAAAACCTTTTTCCCTTAAATTTTTCTAAGTCCTTAAAACCTTTTTCCCTTAAATTTTTCTAAGTCCTTAAAACCTTTTTCCCTTAAATTTTTCTAAGTCCTTAAAACCTTTTTCCCTTAAATTTTTCTAAGTCCTTAAAACCTTTTTCCCTTAAATTTTTCTAAGTCCTTAAAACCTTTTTCCCTTAAATTTTTCTAAGTCCTTAAAACCTTTTTCCCTTAAATTTTTCTAAGTCCTTAAAACCTTTTTCCCTTAAATTTTTCTAAGTCCTTAAAACCTTTTTCCCTTAAATTTTTCTAAGTCCTTAAAACCTTTTTCCCTTAAATTTTTCTAAGTCCTTAAAACCTTTTTCCCTTAAATTTTTCTAAGTCCTTAAAACCTTTTTCCCTTAAATTTTTCTAAAGTCCTTAAACCATTTGTCCCTGTATTTCTGTAAAATTGTGCTTAATTTTTTCAAAATCTATCTCTCAGTTTACTTGGGATGCAAGGTATCGAACGCCTTGTTGTACTGCCTTCGCATCTTCTGTGAAAAACAGTGTACGATTAAATCTTTTTGAGTAAATTAACCTTGGAAACAATGTTTCCCATTCGTCTTCTTCTTAACCGCAGAATGAATTTCCTCCAAGATGGTGCGACAGAAAATATGCCAAACAACTATCAGTTGATTATACCATTTTCCTGACAATCATCCTTCAGGGAACTCTTAACACGCATGACAACATTCAAAGATTTCCTCGCTCCCACCGAATTCGTTTCCCTCGCTATCAAACTGTTTATGGAAACTCTGGTGTTGAAAACATTCCGTTTATGCCAATTCCGGCTTCGCTTCTTCGCTTGGTGCCCCATGAGGATAGTGACCTCATGAATTACAGAGTGTTTTTAGCCGGGGGTATGGCTGCTCAACGCCGAGAGCCGCCTACCGCTCCCCCGCATAGGTCGCCTGGTGAGGGTAGTAGGACTAGGAAAAGAAATGAGGGGTTAGTAGGAGAAGAGGCACCAAGCTCATCTGCACAATCTTCATCGACTTCCGCTCCACCAAGAAAGAAACAAAAATCCCATCACAAATCAAAGTCTAAATCCAAAACAAAATCAAAAACACTTCTCCGTGACGAACCATCACCTCCACCTGAACAATCGTTCACAATTCCTTCTCCCTTTACTTCATCTTCCACTTCTTCCGAATCTCAATCATCTTCCTCAATTCAACATAAAACAAAGAAAATCCGAAAGGTCAAATTCAAATATTCCAAATCTCTTCCACCAATTGAGGAAGAGGTTATCTTAGAATCTCCGGAGAGACAAGGTGGTTTGGAGGGAGGGGTTGAAAAACATAATGGAGATAATGAGCGGTCCGAGCTAGGTACAGGGCATAAAGAAAACGTTGGCCCTTCGATAGTTGAACCAATTATTCGCCGGGATGACAACCCTAGGATAGAAGCCGAGGACTCCCCACCCTCGCATATTTCACCTCCTCGCCGCTCTGGGTCCTCTCTACAGGATCCAGATGCATTTTTGCACAGGCACCAGCCGCATCCACTATCGATTCCTCATTCGGAGGAAGCCGATATTGAAGCAGCGGAGACTCTTGCCTCTCTCCCATCTTTTCTTGATAACACAATTGAGTCTAGATCGCCACTTAGGACACTTGATCATGTGCACGCACGTCCTTTGGATGTTGCCAGAACATACAGAGAATTGGTTCGTGAACCTTTTCCAGGACCGTATGGAAGACCTGTCGGTGCCATCATCGAGCAAGCACTGAATACAGGCGCTGAGGAGAGAAGCTTCGAGGAAGTTAGGCTCGCCTGGCTTCCTCCTAGCCCATCTTCCAGTTCAACGGGCAATCCAGAGGATCCCGGAAGTCCCACCAACCGGAACATTGTGCTATGCATTCGTGCAAAGCCAATTCGTTCTGCAACAACCAATGTAGAGCTTTCGCTTCATAAACCATTGGGAAGCCCTGTTGGTTCACAACCTTCAGGCCGCACTGTAAACCCTCTGGAGCCTACAGTTGCGACAACGACATCTACGTCGGTCATACCTCCCTCTTATATTTAACCGCCACTAACCGAAGCGCTCCAAAAAATTAAAGGCAAAGCCATTGCCGCTCCTGAATCATCTGAAAGCGATAAGTCTGATAGTCCTCCTGCAACCGCTGAACGCCTGAACATTCCATATGATCTAGAAGAGCGTGCAGACATCATAGCTCTTGACGCTGCAGGACTTCTCCACACAAAAAGAACACAAACTCAACCTCCACCAATCATCCCTTGTAACTCACCGTCGCCTTCTCACTCATCTTCTTCATCATCATCATCCGATAAAAATTCTAAATCTGGATCCGCACATGCTTCTTCTCCAAGACATACTCGCCTGGCGGAAATTTATAATAATTTATATGCCCATCTCATCTCCCTCGATGATCAAACTGATTCATTTGACAAAGCTATTCTTGCAACCCACCAAGCTCGTTATGATCACCAAAACAGGATAAATCTTTTAAAGCAGCAAGCAGAACAAGATAAGTTTGTTGCCGATGCAGCACTTGAAGCGGCTCAGAAAAGAATTGTTGAACTTGAGGCCACATGCAAGCAAGCTGTTGTTATGCAAAGACGTGATGATTCTGATGATCAGGATCAACACGAGGGGGAGAATATGGATGAGGATGTGGCTAATGTAAGAGCCAGTGCTGCTACTGAGGTTATAGATGACACAGATGTTGGTGATGATGCACAATCAAGAGATCCTCCTCAAGATGTTGATTTTGTAGAGCACGTGGTTGATAATATTGTTGTTGATAATGCTGAGCACACATAAGTAGTTCGTATTGATGAATCAATGGTTCGAGCCAGTGCTGTTACTGATGTTGTTATTGGCTCAGATTTTCGTGATGATGCTCACTTTCAAGGATTACTTCGTGATCCCTTGATTATTGGCGAAGATTTTGGTGAAACAGAGTTCCCTGAGAATGATCCAAAGATAATGATCCTAATGATGTAATGATTCCTCTGATGATGATGATATACCCCCAGGCTTTGATACCTATCAATCTATTCCTCAACCTAACCCCGCTCTCAACCAAATGAACCTTCATAACCTAATTCACCACCTTAACAATCCACATCTCCAAAACATCACCAGAGCTCCAATTGTTCGAATAAACGATGGTGGTTTCAGAAAGAATGTAGAAAGAAGGATTGATTACCTCAGAATTCCAACCAGACTCTTCAAATCCACTAAATTCCTTGAAGAAAAAGCTTATGAGATCTTCTTAAAGGAACAAGAGTTGGTAAAGATAGATGTTGATGAATTACGGGCAAGGAGGGCTTATGATGTTGATCACCAAAGGGCAAAATACTTAAAGGATCTCGTAGAAGCCAAGAGCCATAAAGCTAACAAAGTATGGAAGAATCAGTTCAAATTGAAGATTGTAGAGGTTGTCAGCATTCATTTCAAAGAATGGCGTAATCCCGGGTTTGCAAGACCCCCTGGCTTGATCTGGTTAATAGTGAGACGTGATGATAACCGTCGGTATATGTTTGGAGAAGCCAGGTTCAATCTGCTGTCTGCTGATGATCTCATTTTTCTCCTCCATCACTTTGCTAGCAAACTTATTCAACCTGATCCAGAGAATCATGAAGCCTACTATGCTGTTAAGAGATATTTGGATAGTCTTGTTTTGAGTTAAACTCAAAAAGACTTCCAATTGGCGGTGGAAAAGAAAAGAAAGAAAGTGAACCTCACCATGTCTAACCAAAGAATTCAAGGAATCAACCTCGAGAACTTTAACACTGGAGTCGTATTTGATAATCCACGAGGGTTTGTATTTGCAAGTGATCAAGGGCATAAGATTTTTATAAGACTCGACGAACTCTCAAAGTATTCTGATGGCACACTGATGCAATGTTTGGCTGTATTTGAAAGTCTTGCTGAGTTCAAAGAGTCAGTAAAGGAAAAGAAGAGGTTAATGAGAGTGATTAAAAAGATCAAGTCAAGATTAGATCACAGAGATAGAACGAGACAGATCATTGAGGCTAGGCTTCCAAAAGAAAGAAAAGGAGTAATTCATGTACCAGAAGGTACTTGGGTCAGATATTCTCCTAATAATGAACAAGGTCCTCATAACATGCCCCCAGTTGATTTTGCTGACAACATCATTGAACCACCAAATCGCCCTGAAGATCCAAAGTACCATTTTGTACCAAAGAAGTTCTGGAAGGAGAATTACCACAAGTACAGAAAGCGAGCCTTCAAATCACAATCAGTTCAACTTGATAAGCCTGAATCCTCCACAAAGAAAAGGAATCGAAGACAGAGAAAGAGAAAGAGATCGAGAAAGTGACCATTCACAAACAGCACTAAAGGGGGAGATTGTTAGCTTTAAAATATAGTTAGTGCGTGTTTGTAACAATGTAATAGAATTGTCCTTTTGTCTAATCTTGTTTATTGTAGAAGGTTGTTAATGTAATTAGACAAGGACTTGTTTGTAATTAGGGAGGGGGTTTAGTGCAAATGTCAAGCCTATATAAACCCCCACCCTATCCATTGTAAGGTTACACCTTTAATAAGATTTTCCTTACTTTCCATATTCTCTCTACTTTCCCTCTCACACACTTAAGCTTTATTACCTTGATTCACGATTTAGCATAGTTTACACAAATGACATAAATTTCCAAGATAAGTGGGAAATTCATCTAACTTGTTTCCATCGAGTGAAAGAATTTCAAGTCTATTGCTTCTAGTTAATGCATACAACCAATGATAAAAAGTTCCTCCAAACGAGACAGACGTTGTGGAGAGTTAAAATTGCATTGACCCAATAATCTGCTTTGACTAATGGAATCCCATTCATAAAAAGTTCCTCCAAATGAGACAGACGAGACAACCAACTTATACTTTCAACCGAACATCTTCCAAGATTGTTTAGATAGAGTCTTTGCAAATTTACAAGGTTTCCAAATTCTAAAGGAATGGTTCCATTAAAAGAATTATGAGAAAGGTAAAGTTCCCTTAATTTCGTCAAAAAGCCAATGCATTTGGGGATGTTTTCGCTAAAAGAATTTGAGTAAAGGTTAAGATACTGAAATTCTTTTAAAGAACAAATGGACTTGAAAATGGTTCCATTAAAATAGTTGAAGGAAAGGTGAAGATGAGTTAATTCAATCAAGGAAACAATGGACGTGAGAATAGTACCACTAAAAGAATTGTAGGAAAGGTCAAGATACCTTAATTGGGTCAATGCACCAATTGAGTTAGGAATGGTTCCATTGAAAGAATTATAAGAAGGGTTTTTCTAACTTGTGCCCTAAGGGCACACATAAGGGTGTCTCGGAAATTGAAAAAGGTAAGAATATTCTTCTTGAAAAATGCATTTTTCAAATCCCGAGAAGAATATTATTACCTTTTTCAATTCCCGAGAAGAATATTCTTACCTTTTTCAATTCCCGAGAAGAATATTCTTACCTTTTTCAATTCCCGAGACACCCTTATGTGTGCCCTTAGGGCACAAGTTAGAAAAATCCTTATAAGAAAGGTAAAGATACCTTAATTGGGTCAAGTAACCAATAGACTCGGGAATGGTTCCATTTAAAGAATTACCAGAAAGGTAAAATTCTCTTAATCGGGTCAATGAACCAATAGAGTTGGGAATGATTCCATTCAAAAAATTCCATCTAAGGTCAACAAGAGTCAAATAGGTTAAGTTCATCAATGAAGGGCTAATCTCACCTCTAAGATAACAAAATTTCAAGTAAAGCTCTGTGACATGACCGGTCTGATTGTCGCACTTGACTCCCTTCCATTTACAACAATCATCATCAAAATCTTCATTTTTAGTTCCCCATGTAGAGATACAATCTTCATGATGAGAGGGGTCTTGAAGAAGGCCCAGCTTTGAAATCAAGGAGAGCATTTCTCTCTTTATGGGTGCACTTGATCTGCCTATCAACTTGTGATAATACTTTTTGTTTACCAAACAAAGTGGGAATTGTTATAGAAGTAGTTAAAAACCACATAATAATAATCAAAACATGAGGATGGTTAAATTTAATACGGCACATATTTGAAATCATATTTATTTATAGCAGATACATCATGCATGTTTGCCAATGAAAGTTTGTTTATATAGAGTGAAGTTTGATAGAAGGAGCACTCGTATTGGTTATATTCATTTGGAAGAAGATTCCTTAGTCATGTTAGGCAACTCTTGGCCACCGGATTAAAATCAAAGGTTGAGATTCAAAATTCATATTTGAATCTTGACCTTTGATTCTCATCCAAAGGCCAAGATGTTTCCAACTTGATCTATCAAGTTGAAAACAACTTTAGGGAATCCCTTGATTCATTTTATAATTATTAGTGGGGTGCGTATTTTACTATTTTAGTGTCTGGTCATGATATTAATATCTAGTATAAAATGACGATAATTGGCTAAACATATGTATTGTGGCAATACATAAATTTAGGTACAATATAGTTAAAATAAGTTTTCAAACTTTCACATTTGATCCTTGAACATATTAAAATCACATGTATGAACCCTGATTTCTTCTTAGCTGTGCATATGACATTATGACAGGTACAACACCACAGTATCTATCATTTCCCTATAATATATAAACAGTAAATTAAAGTATTAATTTACTTTTTTTTTTGGACTAAAAAGTATTAATTATTAACTTTAAGTTTAAACATAAAATAAATTGATGAAGTAATGTCAGGTGAGTTTACTATGTGGGCCACGGGAGTGAGTTTACCCAAGGTCTCAGGTTCGAGTCTTGGGGTTCTCATCTCAAAGAAATTTTTCATGAGGAGGAGGTTGGAGGTCCAGAAAATCTCTGGTTAAAATTGTCTCCAACACGTCTGAATCGAAACTCACTTTACAAAAAAAAAAGGTAATGTCAGGTTGTATCGGCATCATTTGTGTGGAGCATATGAATTTACAAAGACCACACATAAACAACTGGAATTAATGCTCCCGACCAAAGTCTTTGGCATAATGTACTTTACAACAAATTTACCTATGGCGATGAATGAATTCTCAAAATTTTTCAATGTTACTGTACTATGTTAGTCTATATTAAATTTAAAAATAAAAAATCGTAAACTTTGTTTGATACAATACACATGGGGAACAAAAATTAACAGTGCTTTTAATTATCTAGCACACGAGTAATAGAAAATTTGTTATGAAATATTTGGAATTGATTACTTAAATAGGTTATGTTTCGAATAAAATAAGTATTGAGGTAAAATAGATAAAACAATATTTTTTATTAAGTGAAAATCGTTGTAAATCATGAAAATATTTGTACATCAGTGTATATACTTATGTGCTATGAACCTTTGTATATCAGATTTATTATGATCCAAAAGTCAATATCTTATCCTGGTTGTTTACTTTAATATTTGTTTTACAAGCAAACCCTAAATAAATATATTTGTATTTACTAGTAAAGGCATGATAGTAAATTTGTTAATCTTAAAATAATGGTAAAATCCTCGATCTTAAAATTTCGAATTTTATGACCTCTTTATATATTACTAGCATAATACCCGGCGAAAGACAGCAAGATTAACTAATTTTTGTTGGTGGTGTTCAGTGATATTTGATATTGGTTGTCACAACTTCGTAAGTGATAAAATAATTAATAATGTATCGATAAAAAAAAAATCGTATTGTTGTTTTTCATAATTAAGAACTATAAAATATACATTATAATAAATTAAAATGTTAATAAAGTATGGTAATTATGTACGAGTATAAGATAAAATTTGACTAAATTAATAAGAAAACTATAACTAATATATTTAATATCGGTATTGGTATTATAGGTATTCTAGGTTCAGAATTTTTAAAAGAAAATGGATGAATGTAACATTTTATACATTCACTAAACTTTGAAAAGAAAATTTAGTGAATATATATATATATATATATATATATATATATACATATATTTATAGGGGCAGGTTATTTAGAGTCCAAATTATTTTGAGTCCAAAAAGGGTCCATATAACTTACACATGTGTAAGTCGTGGTGGCGGTGGTCGCCGTCGCCGGAAAATCATGGTGGTGGTCGGAGATGATGGTGGTGGTGCTTACACATGTGTAAGTTGTAAAACTAACACATGTGTAAGTTAACTTACACATGTGTAAGTCGTGGTGGCGGTGGTCGCCGTCGCCGGAAAATCATGGTGGTGGTCGGAGATGATGGTGGTGGTGCTTACACATGTGTAAGTTGTAAAACTTACACATGTGTAAGTTAACTTACACATGTGTAAGTCGTGGTGGCGGTGGTCGCCGTCGCCGGAAAATCATGGTGGTGGTCAGAGATGATGGTGGTGGTGGTTACACATGTGTAAGTTGTAAAACTACACATGTGTAAGTTGTATACGCATGTGTAAGTTGATAAAACAAATGAAGTTGTAACTACACATGTGTAAGTTAACTTACACATGTGTAAGTTGTAAAACTAACACATGTGTAAGTTAACTACACATGTGTAAGTTAACTACACATGTGTAAGTTAACTACACATGTGTAAGTTAACTACACATGTGTAAGTTAACTACACATGTGTAAGTTAACTACACATGTGTAAGTTAACTTACACATGTGTAAGTTGTAAAACTAACACATGTGTAAGTTAACTTACACATGTGTAAGTTTAAATTAGGGACCATTAGGGACATGTAACTTACACATGTGTAAGTTGTAACTTACACATGTGTAAGTTAACTTACACATGTGTAAGTCGTGGTGGCGGTGGTCGCCGTCGCCGGAAAATCATGGTGGTGGTCGGAGATGATGGTGGTGGTGCTTACACATGTGTAAGTTGTAAAACTAACACATGTGTAAGTTAACTTACACATGTGTAAGTTAACTTACACATGTGTAAGTTAACTTACACATGTGTAAGTTTAAAACTTACACATGTGTAAGTTGTAAAACTACACATGTGTAAGTTTAACTTACACATGTGTAATTTGTAAAACTTACACATCTTACACATGCGTAAGTTAACTTACACATGTGTAAGTGGGTCTAATGTGGGTTAATTTAAATTAGGGACCATTAGGGACATGTAACTTACACATGTGTAAGTTGTAACTTACACATGTGTAAGTTAACTTACACATGTGTAAGTCGTGGTGGCGGTGGTCGCCGTCGCCGGAAAATCATGGTGGTGGTCGGAGATGATGGTGGTGGTGCTTACACATGTGTAAGTCGTAAAACTTACACATGTGTAAGTTAACTTACACATGTGTAAGTTTATCACATTCATGTAACTTACACATGTGTAAGTTGTAACTTACACATGTGTAAGTTAACTTACACATGTGTAAGTCGTGGTGGCGGTGGTCGCCGTCGCCGGAAAATCATGGTGGTGGTCAGAGATGATGGTGGTGGTGCTTACACATGTGTAAGTTGTAAAACTAACACATGTGTAAGTTAACTTACACAAGTGTAAGTTTAACTTACACATGTGTAAGTTAACTTACACATGTGTAAGTTTAAAACTTACACATGTGTAAGTTGTAAAACTACACATGTGTAAGTTAACTTACACATGTGTAATTTGTAAAACTAACACATGTGTAAGTTAACTTACACATGTGTAATTTGTAAAACTAACACATGTGTAAGTTAACTTACACATGTGTAATTTGTAAAACTAACACATGTGTAAGTTAACTTACACATGTGTAATTTGTAAAACTTACACATCTTACACATGCGTAAGTGGGTTAATGTGAAATCTTAAATTAGGGACCATTAGGGACATGTAACTTACACATGTGTAAGTTGTAACTTACACATGTGTAAGTTAACTTACACATGTGTAAGTCGTGGTGGCGGTGGTCGCCGTCGCCGGAAAATCATGGTGGTGGTCGGAGATGATGGTGGTGGTGCTTACACATGTGTAAGTTGTAAAACTAACACATGTGTAAGTTAACTTACACATGTGTATAACTTACACATGTGTAAGTTGTAACTTACACATGTGTAAGTTAACTTACACATGTGTAAGTCGTGGTGGCGGTGGTCGCCGTCGCCGGAAAATCATGGTGGTGGTCGGAGATGATGGTGGTGGTGCTTACACATGTGTAAGTTGTAAAACTAACACATGTGTAAGTTAACTTACACATGTGTAAGTTGAACTTACACATGTGTAAGTTAACTTACACATGTGTAAGTTTAAATTAGGGACCATTAGGGACATGTAACTTACACATGTGTAAGTTGTAACTTACACATGTGTAAGTTAACTTACACATGTGTAAGTCGTGGTGGCGGTGGTCGCCGTCGCCGGAAAATCATGGTGGTGGTCGGAGATGATGGTGGTGGTGCTTACACATGTGTAAGTTGTAAAACTACACATTGTAAGTTAACTTACACATGTGTAAGTTTAACTTACACATGTGTAAGTTGTAATTTAACTTACACATGTGTAAGTTGTAACTTACACATGTGTAATTTATAATTGGTACGATGCGTATTATTGGATTGCAATTAATTCTCGAACTGCCCCATACACGTCATGAACAATGGTCCCTCCAATCAACAGTGACGGAGACAGGATTTTGAGTCTGGGGTTGCCAAACCATTTTCATAATATTAACAACCTTATTTGAAGGCATGAGATATTTTGTGGGGTTGCCAATTACCTTAAAACTCAATAAATACATAGAAATAGTACTAGAAATCTCAAATTTTATAGATATTGTGGGGTTGTCATGACCACCTTGGCCACCACATAGCTCCGCCACTGCCTCAAGCTAACTTGAACGAAAGGTCTCTCCAAGCAAATTTCAAGCTAGAAGCCTAAAATAGGACTTGATCCAATTGTGCCTTCACGTGAAGATATCATAACCCAACACTTTTGTTTTGCAGCCCAGCCCAAATAAGGATACTCTCACACCCAAGGATTACGAGTAGAACATGACTCCAGAAGAAAAAATGCCTACTTCTCAAAATAAGATGGACGAACGGATCTTTGTTGGTAGCGTGGCCCACTAATCAAACCATTACTCTGAGACCCACTTATCTTTTTTTAATACTCGTATATACGAACTTCACCCGTTGTTGCCACCACGACACGCGAGATAAATGAGTCCACCACGAGATGGGATATACTCATATACGGCATTGTGAGCTGAGCTCTCTCTAAGTGGGAGAAGCAAAACCCATTTCCTTATCCTTTCTAAATTTACAATATACACCACACTTTGAGACTTAACAACTCATTCGTCAAAACTTAGTTTTGGACACATTTTAGATTGTTGTCAAGCTCGTTTACAAGCCTAATTTTATTCGGGTCCAAAGTTGCTAGAAAGCCACAGTTTACACCAAAATGTTCAACATTACACATTTATTAGTTGTGGTCAGAGTTGAAATTCGTATTGCCCTCCAAATAATGAGCAACTCAGTAAGTGTCTTCTGTTTGGTGTTTTCATGTGTGTGACTGACTGTCTGAGTGCCAAAACACCATTGCAACTGAAGGTAAATTGGTAAAACGTGTTGTGAAAAGTTGCCAGCCTTGTTCTCGCAACTATTTGTGCAATTTATAAGCATAAAATAAAGTGCTAAACTAAAAGTCTTGGTAATTCTTTCATTTTAATCTAGTGGAAAATGAAGGCGCTTTTTAGTAACAAAAAGGAGGTGAAACCATGTAAACATTAAAAATCTAGTGCATTCTGAGACATATGATATATGAAGAAAACATCACCATAACAAGAATTTCATGATAAAAGTAAAACATGTAAAAGGAAAAACTGAAAAAGATCATAGGAGTTATTCAGAAAACTGTAAATGAAGATCAATTTGATTGGAATACACAATAACTGGCATTAAACACACCTAGCCACACATAAAAGGGACTCATTAATTCATTATGCAACCTAACTGGCTAACAAAAGGGAAACAGAGAAAGCGGAGGATGAAAATAAACGGACGCTATGATATTTGCCTATTTGGCATGAACAATGAACAATCATATAGGTCGACAAAAATGCATCCCCAAGCTCCTTGGGGGGGATTCGAGAAGAATGCTACACCAGAGAAATATTGAAAAAGAGAAAAAAAATTGATAGCTTTATAATAATACATAACCCACAAAAAGAAAGTTAAAAGCAAAACTGAAAGGAAGAAAAAAGCAGAATGAAAACGATTAACTTTATTTAAAAACATAAGATAAGACAATCATTTAAGCTACATTGAAAATGAAAACATAATAACTATTTTAAGAAAATAAACCAAAATGAAAAGTTAACAGAAAACCAAAAGCTCAAGAAAATAACTTAAAAAACATATATATAACTTTGATTAAAAAGTAACCTAAATTGGGAAACTAAAAAAAACTTAGAATAAGAATGCACTATAGACAAGTTTAGAAAGATAATCCAAAAATGAAAGCTAAAAGCAAAACTGAAAGGAAGTAAAAGCCAAATGATAACATATTAACTTTATGAGAAAACATTTCCAAAATAAAAAAGCTAAAAAACCCAAAACGAAATGAAAAAAAAAAAGGAAGCAAAACATGATCAAAAAGAAATGCTAAGAGCCACAACCCGAGAAAAAGCACAAAGAAAAAACCAAGCAGGAAACCTGACATAGAACTATGCAACCTGCTGGCCAAGTACACTCTTTAAACTACGCAGCCCACTGGCCAAGTACACTCTTTAAACGATGAAAACACTCGCATATTGTTCAAGTGCATTAAGAGTATCACAAATGTTAGCATATTCCAACACCAAGTCACCAATACAGGAGGAAAACCCCCTTGTGAGATTCGAACCCAGGATATTATGGTCACTCAGCCTTATCCCACCTCCAAGATGCCAGTTGATCTAAATCATACCGGCAAATTTAAGAAAACGACCAATGCTTTAAACATAGTATCGAAGTATCTATACCAAGCATAGATAAATTTGAGCTTGAGTGGTGATATAATTAGGTACATCAACTAATCGATCATCTTTAATTTCATGCCTAATTTCTGCTAAGGGTGTAAATGACTCAAAGCAAATATGTCTAAGTTAAACGAATACAATATGGTAACCAAGAACATAAAAAGAGTTCAAGTTATATGTCCAGTGCTTAAACATCAAACTAAACATATAGATACAAATTAAAGCTGGCAATAGACAACTTCAATCAATTTACCTATAATCTGTTAATAAAGTTAACTAGTTAAGTAAAAAGGACATGCCTCAAATGAGTCGAATGTCATCCACAGTAAATATAGATGCGCAAAGTCCTCCAATGTTATTAATAGAAAATTTCAGATGATCATCGCCACAAGTCAACCAATCCCGACCAGTTAGCAAGCACCACCCAAACCATTACCAGTGACCCATCAATCTTGTCACCCCACTCATATTATCTTTCGCCTGATGGGCCAAATTCTTATACAAAGCCAGATTTGATAAGTTCTTAGTTGTTATAGTAAACTTACACATGTACTTGTTTTGCGTCAACACTGATCATTGACCTGTCATTTTCCCAGATTTAATTTGAAGTCTAATTATTCAAGTTCTTCAAGAATTAGGTGCCAAAGTCAATAACTACAAAATTATTAACACTCTAATTGACTAGGGTATATAACATGAAATTGTGTTGACGAATTAACTATTATGACTTTATCAAATACATACAACAACTAGATTGAAGCACTTACATTCACATAGCTAGAAGCAGGTTATAAAATATGCATTAAAATATACATAAAACATAAATTGGTTGTTTATGGTTAAAAGAGGTGGTCTACATGTAGTCTTCTGCACGCCTTACCTCAAACATTGGCCAAGAGACGGGCAAGGGAGGGCCCAAAGAGGGTGTATTACCTCTACTAAATCTATATAATTCAGTATGTATTTGCCTGGAAAAGGAATAGGGACTAACCAATCAGATTAGTCAAACTACAAAAGCTAATAAAGGTCTTCCGCGGACCTATGTTGAGCCATCTACTGAACCTATGCGAGAGCTCATGACAAAATATAATTTTACTTCTTCATGACCTAACATACACTTTGATGCTATCTACCAGCTTTCTCACCTCAATCGGGTCAAAAGGAATCCACCCATGTAGCTTTACAGCAACTTTAGAAGGACCAACAATAGATGTTAAGACAAGAATCGGTAGCAACCATCGACAAAGCAATGCTTAAGCATGACAAAAAGTCACATCCGAAGCCAGATAACTTAAATGATTCAAGCTTACGCAACAGAGACACTAAGAACCTACAAATGTCAGGCCCAGATCGTAACATCACTTTATCCCTCTATGCAACAAGCAATTTTTATTGGTGCTATATACTCTCAATCTTAGATATCTCAAATGATTCAAGCTTACACAGTGGGGACACTAAGAACCTACAAATTGGAGCGCCCAAGATCATACACCACTTTATCCCTCTACACAACAAATAATTAATTGATACTTTTACTCAATCTTATATCTAGTATATGATAATTGTTATGTAAAAGAGTGTAAATAACTAACAATAGATTTTAACTAATGAACTCACTAAGCTTTTAGTCTACCAAATCTAGAACAAATTTCAAGCATCCTCTAACACAGAAAAGATAAGAAATACCAATGTACTAGTTGTCTACTCAAAAACAACTACGTCAATATATGAAGTACACAAGTAATATATATTTTGTATCATAGATCATAGATGTTCCATTTCCATTTAACTATATATAATGCATCAAATAAATACAGAAACTATATTATGTAGATCACACGGGTTCCACCTCAAACTTTCAGAAGCTGCAGTTTGTTCTCGAAAGCAATAGCAATCCAATCAGGTATAGCAGCAGACCACTGAAGCTGATTAATCTCCGCCCCGGCCAAATACATAGACATAGGATCAATCCCATTAGGTCCAGCCACAGTCGGCAACTCCCAAATAAGCGCCTGAGCATCATCTCCAGCCGAACAAATATGCTGAGAGCTCGTAGGAGCCCAAGAAATCGCGTTAACACTACCTCTATGTCTCTCCAATTCCGCCACAGGCAATGTAGGCGACCTAATATCTAAAATCACAATCTTATTACTATCCATCAAAATAGTCGCCATGTATCTCAAATCCTGTTTATTCCATGCCAATCTTAACAAAGGCGTATCGGGTTGAGGACTTTCATAAATAATCGTCGAATGTTCTTTATCTCGTAAATCAAAAACCCGAACAGACCCATCTGCAGAAACAGAAGCAAACACCCCTGCTTCACCCCAAGCAATATCATTAACTTCTTTATCATGGGCAATTAATTGAGTCTCCACAACCCCTTTTTCGATATCCCAAATCGTACAAGTAGTGTCTATACTAGAAGTACCAATTCTCCTAGGTTCTAACTCATTCCAGTCAAAAGAAGTCAAAGGGGCACAATATTCACTACTTTTACTATTATTAAACACAGAAAGTAACTCACTTGACGTTTCTTGGAGACTGTAGAGACGTAAGAAGTCGCCGGACGACGCGAGAAGCTGTTTCGCATTTGGGTTTGGTTGGAACATGAGTTTTGTTGGTGGGTATGGGTGTGTGAATGAAATGGGGGTTGGTTTGATGGAAAATGTTTGTGGGTTGAAATCAAGAATGTTGATTTTGTTGGAATATTCTTCTATAAAGCTTCCGATTGCGATACGGTGAGATTGAGATGAAGAAATGGCCATGGAGTAGAGAGTGAATGGTGATGAGTATGTGATTGAATTTGGGTTGGTTTGGTCGGAATGGATTTGTGATTCGAGTGTTGTTGATGTGTTGTCCATTTTTTGGTTATGGATTTTGGTTGGGGCGAAGGAATTTGGGGGAATAGATATATATAGGTACAGATATAGATATAGATACAGATTATAGAGATGTTGGAAATTGGAAGGAAGGAAGAAGAATTGGGGGAGTTGAATTTCGCACAACTACCGGTCCAACAACATGTGTGTTGACTTCACGCACTTACGCAGGCCATGATTACTTTCTTTGTAAATTTCTTACGGTAAATTTTCTTAGGGGTAGTTTGGTTAGTGGCCCACCGTTGGTTGAACACCACCGATGAACACCATCGATAATTATTTCGAGCTTGAACTTAGGGCTCGAGCTCGAGCTCGGTAACAGCTCGGGCTCGAGCCTGAGCTCGATCGACGTGCTCGGTAACAGCTCGGGCTGAGCCTGAGCTCGATCGAGTCGGGCTCGATTCGAACTCGAGTTGCTTAAAAAAAGCTCAACTCGATGGCAACCTTATTAGTGGCAGCACAATAGCAATATTTGGTGTTCTATCGCCGATGGTGTTCAAGAGGAAAGAAGGGGTTTGTAACTTTCCACATGAAGGGTTTTATTGTCAAAATGTTGAATTCCATTGGATTTGGAAACTTTTCATGGGATAAGTGAAGGAATTCTAGATTCTTTATTTTAAGGAATTTGAAAGAATGTTTTGAATTTCAATTCCAAAGTTTTTTTCAACCAAACACAAGAAAGCATGGAATTCAAATTCCAGTTCCAAAGAATTCCTAAGAATTCAGTGAACCAAACACCCCCTTAAAGTGGTTAAATCACTGATGCATCAATTGATGCACCTATTTGTACATTTTCATAAAACTATTTGCCTAAAACTTTTTAAATTTATATATAAACGGTTATACCATAAACTTTTTATTATACTAGTTGCCCATCGAACTTCCATAACTTCCTTAAAAATGACGTTGTGAATTTTCAAAATGTGTCACATATGGTCATTAGAAAGTAATCAAAATTTGAATTGTCAAATGACCATATATGTACAAATATTAAGAGTTTAATAACCACATCTAAACAATAACAAAAGTTTGATGAGGAACCGATGCAATAAAATTTTTATGGTGCGACCATGTACAAATTTAAAATAGTTCACTGAACCAGTTCAATAAAAAAAATTATGGTGTAATCGTGTACAAATGGAAAAGTATATTGGCGTACCAGTGTAGTGAGAGGTGGGTTTAGCATGAAAAGTGTTGTCGACCTCCAGATATGAGCGAAAGATGAGGGGGTGTGGGTGGCTTTTCTTGCGAAAGAAAGGGAAGAGAACCGTTGGAATATGTACTTTGTTTGTTTGTTTATGTATTTATTTATTTATTCGTATTGATAGATGAGGTATTGCCAATAGAATTATTTATATCTATACTACCTATTAAAGCAAAGCCCCATTTTTCTCTTTAAACATTCTACCTTTAAAATGTCTAACATACCCCTGAACTTTTATATTACCTACACACAATGCACACTAAACTACCAAAACTACCCTTATATTTTCTTATCAAAAAAGAAACACAACCAAAAAGAAATCACACAAACTCCCCGACCAAAAAAACGACTATCGCCGTTGCAACGCGCGGGTTCCCCTCTAGTAATAAGAGATGAGAACGAGAGATTAAAATTAAGAGTAATGTGAAATAAAAAAATTGGTCGAAAATAATGGATACGATGCAACACCAAAACCCACTTACAAGACTCTTTAACATTTAGTCACAATCATACATCTATATCTATACTATCATATAAAGCATTAACTCTCTCCCCTTTTTGTCAAATTATAACTTTGAATTACCCAAAATACCTCTCTTATTTATTCACTAATTTAAACATCTCCACCTAATATATCTATAATACACTTAATGAAATAATTTACAATATGGATCTCTCAACCCTTAAAATAACTACACTACCACCTTTAATATCAAAACTTTTTTATTTTAACGTCACATTTAACATCATTTAGTTTTACATTCACCACCATTGCCAACCCACCATCCGTCGCCGTCACCACCGCCACCACTGCCGACACTACCACACCGTCGTCATTACCACCATCGCCACCGCATTGTGCGGACATACGTCTACCATGACAACAAAATATAGAGTTACAAAATGTAAAAGTAAATATTAGGGTTTACGAAGGTCAAAATCCCCTATTACAATAGTTGAGGTTATCCTTACTCAAACTATTCTAGTTGACACAACAAGGATCTATAATCTATACTAGTAAACTTTCAATTGTCTTATTTAAATGATTATGTCATTTTAGTATATTTGTGTTGAACCTTCAACCGCTTAAAAAAATATTCTGTCATAGATATGTCTTTTTAAAGTAGTGCAAGAAATCATGAAGAAACTCGTATCAGAAAACCCGAACGGCTGACAATATATTATAAAACCCAAAACTTCAATATATTAGTTGAGAATTCAAGCGAGATGCAATTTGACAAAATTTGAATATTGGTACGAGGGAAAAAGTGTGAAAAAAAACCAAAAATTAACTCGTAGTAGAAAACCCGAACGAGATGCGATGTGACAAAATCCTAATGGTGTACGGATGTGACGTGGACGAATCGTAACTCGCCAAAGTTTTTTAAAAGTGTGCAAGAAAACAAGAAGTAACATGTAGTAGAAAACACGAACGAGATGAAATCTGACAACATCTTCAATATATTAGTTGAGAATTCAAGCGAGATGCGATGTAGCAAAATGCGAGTAGTGGTACGAGTTGTGGCCACAAAAAGGTTGAATGACCCTAAACAAAATAGTGTGAAAATTGTGGAGGTGATAGGTCATAGAGTGTGATAGGTCATAGGAGGTGATAGGTCATAGAGTGTGATAGCCAAATGTCTTAGCCGTACGGGCTCCGCCCTCGGATTTAAAAATTCGTCGAAAGTATATCGAATGACATCTCTAATGAAAGAACATGAAATTTTAAGAACACCCATATAATTTTTATAATTTATCGATGTACGGTTTTTGAGATAAAAGATTTTGAATGAATTAGAGAAATAAAATGATTTATGGAGGAGAGAGAAAAATGAGTGGTTGAGATTTGAGGAGAGAGAAAAAAATGAGTGGTTGAAATTTCTTAAAGTGATAGGGGTATTTTGGGGTTTTCAATTACTTAAAGTTGAAAAAATGAAGGGAACAAATGCTAGAGATAGAGATATAGAACATAATATCTAATCCTTAAAAATGAAAAATTAAAAAAAATAAAAAATAAATAAATAATATGAAAGTCATACTAAAATGGGCTAAAGTAGTTAAACAGGGTAATGGACTAACAACTAATTGGGCCAATTATTCTCACTTCCAAACACCAGAACATCAAGAATCACATCTAATCAAACAAATGGCAGCTTCAGCTTCAGCAATGGAGGGGGTTGCAGCGACGGCTCTCCGGTCAGTAATCCAACGTGTCAAACAAGCCGCTGAAAGATCATCTCGTTCTGTTGACCGAATCAAAGTCGTCGCTGTCAGTAAAACAAAACCCGTTTCACTTCTGCGTGAAGTCTATGACGCTGGCCACCGTTGTTTCGGTGAAAATTATGTTCAAGAAATCATTGAAAAATCACCCCAGGTTCATTTTTTTTATATTTTATTTCAGTAATTACCAAAAGTAGAAAGTCTGTTTTGGAATGCTTGTTAGTAAATTATGAATGTCCCGACAAAATAAGAAGAGATTATGTTAGGTTCAAATGGATATAAATAAGTATATGGGTGAATACAAATACAATCTTTAGTTGTGTTTTTCGGATTTTTTAAGTCGGTGTTAAGTTCATTTTAAGATTTGTCAAATAATGGTTCACAAGAAAGTTTCCAAGATTGATAGAATGATATGACAATATAAAGTGCAAAGAACTTAAACATAAAACAAGATTAATTTTCAACTGATTTTTTGTTGAATAATCAAAAATATTTACAAGATAGTCCCGGAACAAGAATGTCTATGGAATCTAAGTATCTAGTTAAATGACAATTGACAAATACAATCTTTTACTCTATCCCTTACTAAATATTAGCCCAAGTTGAATATTAGGACACAACACAGTCTAAGCTGATTTCACAATGTGAGGAATGTTGTGAGGATAGCGTATGTGTAAGTCCCGTTGTTTCCATCTTCATGAGTGTCGGTATATATAGGCGAATATCTAAGCACTCGAGGTGTCCAATGATGCGATGTGTTCAACATCTAGTTGCTATGCTTAAAAGAGAATATTTGATGTCGAAGTTTGTACCTTTGGTCTCCCGATGGCCGATGTACAGTCCACGTATTTGTGCTTGCCAATAAGCCAAAGGACACGTATGGAAACGACAACCACTAACAAGAGGATCTCCAATACAGTATCTTGTACACTTCATTTTAGCTATCATCAATCCCAAAGACCAAAGTTGATTCGCAAGACTCAGATTGCATAAGGCTGTTTCTGATTTTGTCAAATCACAAGTGCTTAAGTATTTTTCAAGTTTACTTTAAGCTCGAGCTAACTTCCACACTCGGCTTAAGCTCCTATTTTCAATCTCCATCTTTGACTTTAATTAAATGCTATCTTCCATGTTGATGCAGCTTGAGAATACGTCTTCCTAATGTTACAAACTTACAATACAATGAAGAATAATTTATAAGTCAGATTGGGCATCCAAGCTGAACACAGATTCAGCTTGTAGAGCTACCCAATCTGAGCTAACTACAGACACAACTTAAGAACGCAAACTTAAGTATTTCTGATACATTGTCATCAACAAATCTATCCATTTGAAACTAGGACTCAATCTTTGTGATCAAATTTGCAGCTTCCGGAAGATATCGAGTGGCATTTTATTGGGAATTTACAGAGCAACAAAGTGAAACCTCTATTGAGTAAGTGTTATACCCCGCTTATTTAGGGTGGTAACTTAGCAGATGCTAGAAATTTAGAGTTTGTTATGCTGATGGAGAGAAAGAAATTGTGTTTCATGAGATGATTTTTATGTTTATTGGAGCGTAGAAGAATATGTTTTTTTCTTGTTTGTAGATTATATTCTTACTGAATCTGATAATGTCCAGCTGGAGTGCCGAATCTTGCTATGGTGGAGACAGTAGATGATGAGAAGGTAATATTTGTTTGAAACTCTTAATGCTTAATCAGTTTTTTGGATTTTGAGTGATAACCTTTAACTTGAACTGCTAGAAGCAAAGTCACTAGAACTTTTTTCAAGCTATATACAAATGGGTTAAGTATTTGGGGATGTATGTAATTTGTACACTTTTTCTATTGTGTGAAAACAACTTTCATCCGGTTCATTGTACCGGATGAAAGTTGTTTTCACACAATAGGAGAAGTGCACAAGTTACATACATCCCCAAATACTTAACCCTATCTAAATAATGCAAGTCTTTTTTATGATCTTCCATTCTCCTGTATTTTAAATGCAGTTAAGAAGACGTGAGATTCTGTTTACTTTGCATAATGCTATTGCTAATTTATTCAATGAACACAGTGAGTGCTTCCTTGAATAGATTAGCATTACGCAAAGTAAATAAATATGCTGTTGTGTTGATACGAGTAATGAATGCAAATTAGCAGGTTATCTGAAATACACTTTTTAAGGTTTCAATTTTTTAGAAAGGCTTTTCCTGGTTTCTTGATGAGAATAAGACTCTGTTAGTCTGTTTGTTGCTTTGTTTTCAGCCATGTAGATTTTTTTTTTTTTCATAACTTGATGAAAGTTATGCTAGCACATTTAGATATGCCTTGAAAAGTGATAAGGATCTTACTGCTGTTATATGCTCATTCTATGCTGCTATATGCTTCAAGTAAAACATGTTCAACGGCCGATGCTTTTAACATTGCTTGTGGGTTAAGTGACTAATGTTATGTCTTATTTTTGGACTTTCTCTAGATTGCAAATAATCTTGATCGAGTTATCGGGAATATTGGCAGGAAACCTTTGAAGGTGTTGGTCCAGGTGAACACAAGTGGAGAAACATGTAAGTTAACTTGACATTGTTTATCTTAATCAATTCTGTTTGTAAATTATCGTCCTCTCAAGTCTCAATTTATCTAATGCAATGTTCTTAAACTAACTTTTTCACATAATTACAGCAAAATTTGGAGTTGACCCGGATGGATGCTTGGAGCTTGTGAAACATGTTACTTCAAACTGTCCCAACCTTGAATTTTGTGGCTTAATGACCATTGGGATGCCAGATTATACGTCAACTCCTGAGAATTTCAAGGTGATACTGGACATATCTCTGTATAACTTTACATCTAATCTTTTTACTTGTTATCATGATCATAGATTCGTCTTATACCAGTTATTTGTTTGTGTTAGACATTAGCAAAGTGCAGAACTGAGGTATGCAACTTCCTCGGTATATCCGAGGAGCAATGTGAACTGTCAATGGGCATGTCTGGTGACTTTGAGCTAGCTGTAAGTGAATTTCTGATACCGGCCTTTCTTATGTATATAATCCTTGCATGGGCAAATTTCAATAAATGGCAGCATGCATTCACTTCATTTCCATTTTGGTTATTAGATTACCACTGAAATTGTTGATTACCAAAGGCAATGGGCAGGCTGTGTACCAGGTTAATATAGGTTTATGTCAAAACGGGTATCTTTTATTGCCAAATTGGCCGGGTGGTTTGGTTTGACATGTTTTTTCTTGGTCAAAGTTCCAATGATTTATATGAATGGTTAGTGGGTGAAAAGATTAGATTTGATTACAATGGCTGTTTATTTACAATTGATATCTAGTTTTGAATACAAAGAGGAGTTACCCTGGTTCGAATCCTGCTGATTTCAGTTCTTGGTGGCCTGGTATTTTATTTTTGTTTTATTTTGGATAAAGCGATTTGTGTTGTTACTATACCTTAAAATAACACTTTTAGTGATATTTGACCCCTTCAACATTTCAACCCATATGACCAGTTTCCTTTTTTAATTCAACTCTGTTTGTGGTAAAGCCGGATGGTTTCGGTAAACTATTTATAAATTTAGCCTTTTGGTTAGATGTAAACTGAAAGTGAGTTGCTATGTATTACATCTTGCTTAACTTAACACTATGTTAAATGTAGTGGTCTCATGATACTCTAAATTTTATGTTTAAAATGATTACTTTACTTTTTAACCCAATTGCACAAAACATTTCTTTGCAAACTAATGGTTATTCTAGTAAAACAGCAGGAAACAGAACTGTTTACTAGAATGAGCTAGTTGCCTAGCTTGGACTAATAGTTATCAAGCGTAGTGTTTTTTTTTTCTTTCCTTTTTATATGCAAGACCTAAAATTTATCTGCGTCGAAAAGCCATCTGCAATAGTATTGATCGTCAAAAGTACCAGCCTACATGTCGGGTCACATATATAACATCTGTTGAAAATGTAACAAAACATAACATGTTTCTTAATGGCCCTCATAGATTTGGCCTTTGGGGTTAAAAAGTCACATACCCTTGTAGTCTTTTACTGTGCATAACACCATAACTTATGGAGTTTACATTTACATACACTATCATTGATCGTTAAAAGACTAGACTAAATGGAGACGCCTATACCATAACCATGTATATTTTTTTCATAATTTGATATGTAGCTGATTTGTAATTTCTTGTTTATGTGTAGATTGAAATGGGCAGTACGAACGTGAGAATTGGATCCACCATTTTTGGAGCTAGGGAATACCCGAAAAAGCAATGAACAAAATAATTTCAGCGTATAAGTGATCATGAATTCAACCTCCACAAATCTGAGCAAGCATAAAGTGCGTAATTCTAATCTTTGCCACCCAGTTGTGCAGGGCATTAAAGAAAACAATATACAGTAAATAATGCAGTTTGTGGCATTTTAAAACCACAAATCGCCGGAAATGTATGAAGTAGTCTCGTTTGCCCATGCAAAATGTTACCACCATTGTAATATATGATCACTTAAAGTTATTTGATGAGGATAACTTTTCCGATGATTGTACTTGGAAACCTAATAATTCATGGAGATCTTATGGATGGAGCAGAGAATTTACCTGTAGATAAAACTAATATACAAAAAAAACCCAAAGTTTGCGTCAAGCCTGCCATGTATACGAATTCCATTAGGCATAAACTCCCATTTCATTTCTCAACTGTGCCTACATTAAACCCCATAGAATTATTGGTGATCTAGTGATGTTTGTGTGGAAAATTTGAAAGAATTTGCATCTTCAAATCACTTATTGTTGATTCTGGAACTAAGGTAGCATCCTTCATTTTAGTTATCATTCAACCCTCATTTTGTAAGGTTTAGTTCTGGGATTAAACCCTATATATGATTTTACTGTAGTAAATAGGAGCTTTCTGCACTTTTAACAAGTTCTGCTAGAATCTTGAGCATCTTTGTTAATTTTGCTCAAATCTGCTCAAAATTTGGCCAGAGATGATCCTTGTATAATTCAATCTCCTCTGACAAACTCATCCCACGCTCATACAACAAAGCATATTCAACTTGAAGTGGTTTGGCCCACACCCACGATCTCTACTTAAATCATTGTCCATATGGCTTTGTGCATGAAATTGTAATAAACTTTTTTGGTTTTTTTATTGTATTTATCCAACTTCCAAAACTTCTATGCTATATATTGAACTCTTGTTTTTTTCACGATTGACGTAATATGTCATCTAGGTTAAAAAAAATATATATATACATAATAACATGGGAGTAGTGCAACAATGTTGATTAAACTTTGCTCGATTTACTATTTTGTGTATTAAACTCTTATTTTATCGTAATTGATGTATCCAACTCGCAACATCTATTATGTGTATTATTCTCTACTTTTCTTGTTTTGTTATTACATTTATTCAACTTTGACCATATTGCTAACTATTGTAAGTATCAAACTTTGCGTTTTTGATATTGTGTGTATCTAACATTAGTTGTTTTTGTTATTGTGTGTATCTTTTTTTAACCTAGATGAAATGTCACATCAATCATGAAAAAATAAGTGTTCGAATACATATAATAGAGGTTTTATAGTTGGATACACACAATATCAAAACGAGTAAAGTTTATTACATTTATTCAACTTTGACCATATTGCTAACTATTGTAAGTATCAAACTTTGCGTTTTTGATATTGTGTGTATCTAACATTAGTTGTTTTTGTTATTGTGTGTATCTAACTTTTGTTTTTGTTATTGTGTGTATCTAACATTAGTTGTTTTTGTTATTGTGTGTATCTAACTTGTTGTTTTTGTTATTGTGTGTATCTAACATTGTTGTTTTTGTTATTGTGTGTATCTAACATTAGTTGTTTTTGTTATTGTGTGTATCTAACATTAGTTGTTTTTGTTATTATGTGTCTCTACTTTTCTTGTTTTGTTATTACATTTATTCAACTTTGACCATATTGCTAACTATTGTAAGTATCAAACTTTGCGTTTTTGATATTGTGTGTATCTAACATTAGTTGTTTTTGTTATTGTGTGTATCTTTTTTTAACCTAGATGAAATGTCACATCAATCATGAAAAAATAAGTGTTCGAATACATATAATAGAGGTTTTATAGTTGGATACACACAATATCAAAACGAGTAAAGTTTATTACATTTTCATGCACTAAGTCATATTGACAATGATTTAAGTAGACCATTATAGCCTTTGAGTAGTCATCCATGACGTTTTTAGTCAACATAACCATGTGTTGGGTCCAATTCTCTTGTGTGTTTATCTGAAAAGTAGACCCTTTTTTTTTTTTTTTTTTTTTTTTTTTTTTTTTTTTTTTTTTTTTTTTTTTTTTTTTTTTTACTGAACCACTTTTACTCTTAGAAGGTACCCTTTTTTTTTTTTTTTTTTTTTTTTTTTTTTTTGTTGTGTTTTGAAAAGTAGACCCTTTTTTTTTTTGTAGACGGACCACTTGAATTCTTTTCTTCAATGAAGTTGTTTTGCAGTGCGTGTAATGATGATTTTCAATCATGTGCTGTAGCTTTTGACAAAACTAGCCTAGTGCCCGCGCATTGCAGCGGAAACAATTTATAGCGCGCGAGATGTCCTGACGACAATAATGTACAACATGATACTTTTTGTCTGCTAACTAAATTTGTGTTGCCAGGTTTAGATGGTTAAAATATGCGGTTTAGTAGGAAAACAATGATTTCTCTCAATCCATCCAAAGTTTGGAAATTCCTCTCTAACATTCATATTATCCGAAAAACTCTCTTCATTTTGCGATAACATAGTACAATATAGATAATAATGTCACCCTAAGCGAGAAGATAATAAGTATTTAATCTATTTTATATGAGACAAATTTACAATGTAAGCGAACATATTTTTTTATCCGCACATTTACATTCATTACATTACGTGATTATTGCATTTGTTGGATCATAATCTGTGGTAACTTTCATTATTGGACCTTGATAGGATGCACCTTCCATTGAAGTGTCAGACTTTGACTCTTGCTCTAACACAGTTTTTCAAGTCCTAGAAAAACATATAGTATAACAAACCAATAAGCATACACCTAAACACAAAAAAAAACAATGATGACTTACATGTTGCACATAAAGTAAGAGAAGATAGTTTTTGAAAGTTCCATTGCATAAAACAAAATAAATAAAATAATGATATATTTCACCTGAATGTGCGTCAATCTTTTTAGAAATATAAGCTAGGTATACACTATAATTTGGAAACAACGAAATAGATTGCAAGAGGTTCTTACCGTATTTGTGATCACGCTCACACTTTTCTGAATAGCAATGGCTTTCAGCTGCTCATTACTGCTCATTATTTTTTAACACCCATTATCGTTGTTTGGGGTCGGATTTTATATTTAGGATCCTGATCAAAGATATCTAACAATGCCTGCAATTACTTTGTTATTTTCGAACATGTGTTCATAGTTTGCAGGATCCTGATTTCAAGATTATTGTAACGGCTACAATTCAAGATGTTAAAGAAGCTTCAACGGCTAGAACTGAAATGAAAACACGTTCAAATGATTGTTCAGGTTAACAAGGAGAATCAAACGTGTTCTTTACTAGGTCATCCTTGGAAGTCGGAACTGAATGAAGGATTGACACGTCAAGAAGGACTCAACGTTCACTTAATCAGTCCATGCACGTTGAAGAATGCAACAAGGAAGATCCCAGATATTTCGGAATATTAGTTATTAGCTTTACTTATAAATACAGTGCTTTTGATCGAATTAGGGATAGATAATCTGCTCTCACTTATACTCGCACACACACTTATTCACCGCTTTCTTATTTCTTTTACGATAATCACTTAGCTATTCGATCAAATCACTCCTTAATCCTTGTATTATAATCTTAAACAAATAATAAAATAATGATATATTTCACCTGAATGTGCGTCAATCTTTTTAGAAATATAAGCTAGGTATACACTATAGATTTGGAAACAACGAAATAGATTGCAAGAGGTTCTTACCGTATTTGTGATCACGCTCACACTTTTCTGAATAGCAATGGCTTTCAGCTGCTCATTACTGCTCATTATTTTTTAACACCCATTATCGTTGTTTGGGGTCGGATTTTATATTTAGGATCCTGATCAAAGATATCTAACAATGCCTGCAATTACTTTGTTATTTTCGAACATGTGTTCATAGTTTGCAGGATCCTGATTTCAAGATTATTGTAACGGCTACAATTCAAGATGTTAAAGAAGCTTCAACGGCTAGAACTGAAATGAAAACACGTTCAAATGATTGTTCAGGTTAACAAGGAGAATCAAACGTGTTCTTTACTAGGTCATCCTTGGAAGTCGGAACTGAATGAAGGATTGACACGTCAAGAAGGACTCAACGTTCACTTAATCAGTCCATGCACGTTGAAGAATGCAACAAGGAAGATCCCAGATATTTCGGAATATTAGTTATTAGCTTTACTTATAAATACAGTGCTTTTGATCGAATTAGGGATAGATAATCTGCTCTCACTTATACTCGCACACACACTTATTCACCGCTTTCTTATTTCTTTTACGATAATCACTTAGCTATTCGATCAAATCACTCCTTAATCCTTGTATTATAATCTTAAACAAATAATAATAAAAGAACATAGGTAGGAACGATTGTTTCCTTCCGGGGTTTTTTACCTAAGATTCCATAATAGAATCAAGGGTTTTTCTCTGTCAACAAAATTCTGGTGTCGTTATTCTTTTTGCATTTCATTCCTTTGTTCTTAATTCAAGATCACATCGATGATCCCGAGCCTTTATTATCTTTATCTTCATCAACTTTTCTCTTTAATTCTTGAAATTCTGTCTTAAAGACTTTTACAAAGTTTCTTTGTTTAAAACCCCTTATTCGCATTATTATTATTAGCAAATACCTTACTTTATTTTAAGATCCTAAACACCTGACCTCATGTACAAATCTTTAGTCAGAAAATTATCTTGAATCCTTTCACAAGATTATCTTAGGTAATTTTTGTCCAAAACAATTTGGCGCCCACCGTGAGGCAAAAGGTGTTTTAGTTCTAAAAGAAATTTTCGTTTCAAGAACTTTCTCTTATTAATTTACATCGTCAAAGAATGTCTACTTCTCAAAATACCTCTTCTGCTGCTTCTGGCTCTATAACTCTGAAAAATCTAATTAATAAACCTCCAAAGAATAATAATAACCGCCCTTTGAACACTGGAAAGAATGTTGAAGAAACATCAGCAGGATATGACGCGAATCGCCCGATACCTCAAGCACCACGACCATATCCAGATCCATCTTTGGATTCACAGGTAAGATCTGAATATTCTGGATCTAGTGCTAACACATATGTTTTCTCCATGTTCAGGGTTCTTCAAGAACAAATGAAGGAGGCACAAAAAGACAACTTGTCTAGATTTCAAAGTCTAGAATCGAAAATATTAGAAAGCAGGAGTCAGGAAACTAAGAGTCAAGAAACCAGAAATCAAGACCCTGGCAGACCATAAAATTCCCCTCTGAATAGCAAGAATCTCAATTTTAGTGGGATGGGAGCACCAGAGACGCAGTCAATGGATCATACATTCTCTACTCCCCCAAAATTGGGATCTGGTTCCTTCTTTCAAGCCGGAAATAATTCAAAGGACAAAGAACCAGTCCCACCATCACCATCTGGGGCTCCAGGTTACACTCCCTCATCCTTAAATAATGAAAATTTTGCTAACTAAATGCAGGATAACACAGTGAACGCGTACATGGCCAGAGAGTTGCAGAAAATCAAAGAACTAATCTCGACAGATCCGGAATTTTGCCAACCTATTCTAGAAGCAGATTCATCTTCATATCGTATCTCCAGATTTGCACCTTTGATAGCCAATGTGGAAATTCCAAAGAAGTTTTCAGCACCTCATATGAAAACATATGACGGAACAACTTATCCACAGGAACATGTGGCTCTATATCTGGAAAGGATGGAGACGGTCCCAATCCAATCCGATTTAAAAGAAGCATGCTTATGCAAAGGGTTTGGGGCTACCTTATCAGGAGCGGCCTTAAAGTGGCTACTCAATTTACCGACTGGTTCTATATTCTCCTTTGTTCAACTTGTTAATCATTTTAATTTACAATTTTTATGTAGTAGGGTTTTCGAGAAAATAACGGGTGATCTTTACCAAGTCACCCAAGGAACTAATTAATCTTTAAAGGGATATCTTAACAGGTTTACAAAAGAATCGTTAGAAATCCTGAAATTAGATATGACTACTGCAGTTCAAGCTTTAAAATTGGGGCTGAGCAAGGATTCCTTGTTTTATCAGGATCATGTTATGACACCATGCAGATCCCTAGATGAAGCCAGGAATCTTGCTTTGAGATTCATTAGACTCGAAGAAGACGAGTTGATGAGGAAAAGAATGAAAGGATCCACATCATATGATCGTCCAAATCGCAGGGCAGAAACCTCGGTGTTTCGACCTAGCAAGAATAAACCTTGTACAAGAGCAGTGCAATAGAAAGGAATGCCAATGGAGAAAGAAGAAAATTCTTTATATCCTAAATTATCATAATATTGTTTTCCTGTCGACACTGCAGGTATAGTAGCAGCCTTGAAGAATCTTAGGGACAAAACCAGATGGCCTACGAAGAATCCAAAGGCCGATGCAAATAAGGATAAGTTGAAATGGTGTGCTTATCACGAAGATTTTGGGCATACCACAGAAGAATGCTATGCGTTACGTCGAGAAATCGGGATACTCCTTAGTAAAGGATATCTAACAGAGCTATTTGGAAGAAAGAAAGCCCAAGATGTTGACCTCAAGGATCTGGGAAAGCAGAGTCAACAGCAGCCTATAAGACCTAAATCACCTCCCGCTAATGCGAGGGTCATTAGTTATATTGCAGGAGGATCAGAGGTGTGTGGAACATCGTTCTCAGTTGAAAAAAGGAACGCAAAAGAAGCAAAATCAGAAAGAGGAGATAGGCCCATCAAGACGTCCAGCGTTTTGCGCATGGATAAAGTGACATTTGAAGAAGATGATATGGATAACATTCAGGATCCTCATCATGATGGTTTGGTAGTTACTTTGTATGTTGCTAACCATTTTGTACGCATGATCTTAATTGATAACGGCAGTTCAGTCAATATCATAAGACTGGAGAAGTTGAAAAGGATGAGAATCTCTGAAGTGAAAATCGGTGGAAAATCTACCGTTTTGGTTGGCTTCAGTGGCGAAACGAAAAACACTTATGGCGAGATCAAGCTGCCAGTTTACGTCGAAGGGGTAAATTCAATGCAAAAATTTTGTGTAATTGATTCATTGCCTGGTTGCAATATTATTTTAGGTAGGTCGTGGATACATGAAATGAAAGTTGTCTCTTCCACCTATCATTAATGCGTCAAAATCCCTACTCCATGGGGGGTTGTGAAGATCAAAGGAGATCAACAAGATGCCAAGGAATGCTATATGGCATCAATGAAACCCACTACAAAATCTACAGAAACATAGCAATCAAAGAAGAACATCTTTGATGTCATAGAGTGGGAAGATCAAAACGTGAAGGAAGTATTACTATCTATTGAAGATCCTGACATCAAGGTGTTCATTGGCAAGAAGATACCTGAGGATCTTGAAAATGATCTGATAGGAGTTTTGAGCAGAAGGAAGGCTACCTTTGCTTGGAAACACGAAGACATGACAGGTATCTCTAAAGATATTATAACTCATAAATTGGGAATTGATAAAAGTTTCAGTCCTATTCAATAAAAGTTTTGAGCAGAAGGAAGGCTACCTTTGCTCCTGAAAGAAACGCGATAATTCAAGAGGATGTTGAAAGACTTCTAAAAGGCAAAGATGATCAGAGAAGTGAAATTCCCAGAGTGGCTAGCAAACGTGGTGGTCGTACAATAAAAGAACGGAGAATGGAGGGTCTGTGTAGATTTTACAGGTCTTAACAAAGCCTGTCCTAAAGATCCTTTCCCGCTACCACATATAGACGCAATGGTGGATGCAACGACAGGTCATGAGATGCTGACATTCATGGATGCATCGTCAAGGTTTCAACAAATACAAATGGAACATGAAGATCAAGAAGCAACGGCTTTTATGACTCCTACATGTATATATTGTTATATTGCTATGTCTTTCGGACTAAAAAATGCAGGTGCAACATATCAGAGGTTGGTCAACATGATGTTTAAAGATCAACTGGGGGATACGATGGAGGTATATATCGATGATATGGTGGTAAAATCGAGGAAAGCTGAGGATCATCTAAAGGATCTTGAAGTTGCCTTTGATATACTTGATCATTACGACATGAATTTGAATCCAGCAAAATGCAACTTTGGAGTAGGAGCTGGAAAATTCCTAGGTTACTTGGTAACCAAAAGAGGAATAAAAGCGAGTCCTGAACAGATAAAGGCTATAATGAAATTAAAATCTCCATCAAACGTTAAAGATATTCAGAGATTAACTGGGAGATTGGCGGCTCTGAACAGATTCATATCAAGATCATCATACAAATGCAAAGAATTCTACGATATGCTGAAGAAAAACAAGAAGTTTGAATGGGGTGAAAAACAAGAGGATGCGTTCAAAGCATTAAAAACATACTTTTCCACCCCGCCTTTGCCGATGAAACCAGAAAAAGGTGAGATACTCTTTTTATATCTGTCAGTATCCTCAGAAGCAGTGAGCACTGTGCTTGTAAAAGAGCACGAAGGTAAACAACATCTTGTCTATTATGTTAGTAAAAGTCTATTAAATGCTATGCTGAAACTAGGTATTCGCACTTAGAAAAATTAATATTAGCTTTAATAATGGCTTCTACTAAACTTAGGCATTATTTTGAAACGCACCCTATACATATAAAAACTAATTATCCTATTAAAAGTGTACTTAGAAAACCAGAACTGTCGGGTAGAATGGCTAAATGATCTGTAAAACTAAGTGCATTTAATATAACATATGAACCTAGAACTGTTATTAAGTCCCATGCCCTAGCTGATTTTGTGGCTGATTTTACTAGTGATTTACAACCAGAAGTAGACCTAGAAGTAAAAATGTTAACAAAAAATACTGAAAAATGGACTTTACATACCGATGGAGCAGCTAATATAAGAGGAATAGGTCTAGGAATCATACTAAAATCACCATAGGGGGGATATGCTACCTCAATCTATTAATTGTGAATTTCCAGCTACCAATAATGAAACAGAATATGAAGCTTTAATAGCAGGATTAGAATTAGCTAAAAATATGGGTATTAAAAGCTTACAAGTTTATGTCGATTCATCGTTGTTAGTTAATCATTTTAATGGATCTTATTCAGTTAAAGGTGAAAAATTAATGGCTTATTTAGATATTGTGAAAAAACTAGCATAGAATTTTGAATTTTTTAGTATAGAACAGGTTCCAAGACAGGAAAACATAGAAGCGGATGCTTTGGCTTATCTAGGTTCTTCGCTTAAAATCCCACCTGATACCAAAATACCAGTCATAATGATCATGGCGCCAGCTATAGAGACTTTACAAGTCAAAGCGATTGATGATCAGAACTCAGGAGAATCAAGCTCTGGGACAACCCAAAGTCTTGGATAGATCCAATACTGAAATATCTACAGGAAGGTGCCATACCAGAGCAAGAAAATCCTAGAGCTTTCAAGATTAAGGTATCCTATTACTCCATTATTCAAGATAAACTATATAGAAGATCACTTGCAGGTCCATATTTAAGATGCTTGGAAGAAGAGGAAGCACAAGAAGTCATGAGAGAAATACATGAAGGAGAATGTGGAAACCATTCTGGAGCTAAAGCATTGCGCACCAAAATAGTCAGAACAGGATACTATTGGCCCACTATGGATAGAGATACAAAAGATTATGTAAAGAAGTGTGATGGTTGTCAATGACATGGCAACATATATCACCAACTGGCCGAGCCAATGTATCCCATTGTTTCCTCTTGGCCCTTTATGAAATGGGGAATGGATATAGTGGGACCAATGCCAAAGGCACCTTGTGGAAAAAGATTCATGTTAGCAATGACCGACTATTTTTCTAAATGGATTGAAGCAGAAGCTTTTGTCCAAGTTGAAGGAAAGGAAGTTATTTCTTTCATTAAGCGCAATATACTGACTAGATTTGGAGTTCCAGCTGAGATCATTTGTGACAATGGAGCACAATTTATTGGGAGAAGAACAATGGAATTCTGTGAGAGTTATGGAATAAAAATGATAACTTCTACTCCTGTTCACCTTCAAGCCAATGGTCAAGCGGAATCAAGCAACAAGATTATTGTAAATAATCTTAAGAAGAGGCTAAAAGGCAAAAAAGGATTATGGGCAGAGGAGTTACCATTTGTACTATGGGCTGACAGAACAACTGTTAAGCATGCTACTGGGCATACACATTTTTATTTAGTGTTTGGAACTGAAGTTGTACTTCCAGCAGAAATGGTGGTACCAACTGCAAGATCCAGTCTTCAAACAGTGCAAGACAACGATCAAGCCTTATTTCACGATCTTGATTATGTCGATGAACTAAGAGAAGCTGCCAAGATTCGCATAGTTGCTTATCAGCACCAAGTTACTAAGGCATACAACAAGAACATAAGGATACAAAGATTCAAAGTCGGATATTTAGTATTGAGAAAAGCTTTCAAGAATACAACTAATAAAGCTGACGGAAAGCTTGCACCCAAATGGGAAGATCTTTATTTTATAAAAGCAGAAGCAGGTAAAGGATCCTATTGGTTGCAAGAACCAGATGGGAAAATGATCCCAAGAGCGTGGAATGCAATTCACCTTAAAGCATATTACCAGTAACTTGTCTTGTTTTCTATCTTTTTGATTTATCAATTATTTTACAAAATGATGATACTGACTTGAGCGTCGGAGTGGCGTTAGCCAAAAGGGCTAACGGCAGTCTTTAGCATTTTTCTCTTATGATCTTCTGCAGGATTTTGACATCCAGGATCCTAACACTAAAGGGTGAAGATCATGAAAGCATATGCAAGGTATCTTCCTCAACGGAAATGATTTCTCCTAAGTTTTGTCCTTAAACGGACTACAGTGGATTGAACTAAAAATTCAATCCTGGGTTGAAGGGTTCACCTTCTCGAACGCCGAGGTTAACACTAACACCTCATTTTCGCCCGGGTCGCACGTCATAAAAATTCCTGGTTGTGGGTAGATCCTCACGTTCAGAGAATAATCAAATGATTGTTGATTTTTCATTCAACTCAACTGGTTTGACAGTCACGCTGTCGTCAAAAAGAATAGGGATAATCTCTCTATTATTTTACAACCGATTAACAAATGAATTTTCATTTGCAGTGTTTATTCTTTAAACAGGAAACCAAAATGAAAAATGCTTCTTGTTTGGGGTGAAATTTTCACCACTAGGATCCTGATAGAATTTACATTTTAGGCCTTTAAGATATTTGCTTAACGGTACACTGTTCAGAAGGATCCTTAGTTTTATCTAATTTATTAGTTTCGGCTGTGTTATCTTATTATGTAACATCCTAAACTTTTTATTTAACGATTGACTAATGTTGTTAAGTCAACATAGGGTGTCGTTAAGTCTATTTTAGATTTAATGCTTATATGTAGTTATTGTGTGTTATGTGTGAGGCTTGAAAGCCTAAATGTTAATGTAGTATAAATGTGTGTAATATGAAGGTTAATGTCCATGTAGTGACATTTAATGAAGGATTAATGATGTATATGGTCAATAAAGTAGTTTGTGACCAATAATGAAGCATTAGGAAGCTTAGGGGCTAGTTTTGACATGGAGGCAAAGTCAAAAACGGGATTAAGGAATTAGGGGTTGTCATTAGATCATATTTTGCAGCCATAACACTCTCTAAACAAGCCCTAAGCCTTCCCATAGCATTCCTCCATCTAATTGCAAACCGAAAAGCCTTCCAACGTGTGATTCGGGTGCGTTTAATCAAGTGTTTTGCATCTCTAGTGTGATCTTCGTGTATAGAAGGTAATATTTCAGTGTTTTCAGGTCCTTTTGATATTATGAGTCATTAGGATTAATTATTGGATTATGGGGGAATCGTTTAACGAAGATTAATGGTGGTTTTGATGGATTAAAGTCATATATGGTGTAAGTAATGGTTGTAATGCTTTATAATGATTTGAATATGAAGGATTTTGATGTGTGAAAGTCATGTATTTGATTTAGAATGATTTGGATCTGGTTTGGGGTGAAATTTTCACCACTAGGATCCTGATAGAATTTACATTTTAGGCCTTTAAGATATTTGCTTAACGGTACACTGTTCAGAAGGATCCTTAGTTTTATCTAATTTATTAGTTTCGGCTGTGTTATCTTATTATGTAACATCCTAAACTTTTTATTTAACGATTGACTAATGTTGTTAAGTCAACATAGGGTGTCGTTAAGTCTATTTTAGATTTAATGCTTATATGTAGTTATTGTGTGTTATGTGTGAGGCTTGAAAGCCTAAATGTTAATGTAGTATAAATGTGTGTAATATGAAGGTAATATTTCATGTTTTCAGGTCCTTTTGATATTATGAGTCATTAGGATTAATTATTGGATTATGGGGGAATCGTTTAACGAAGATTAATGGTGGTTTTGATGGATTAAAGTCATATATGGTGTAAGTAATGGTTGTAATGCTTTATAATGATTTGAATATGAAGGATTTTGATGTGTGAAAGTCATGTATTTGATTTAGAATGATTTGGATCTGGTTTGGGGTGTAATCGATCAACTTTGTGCAGAATCGCATCGAGTTGCGGCGCAACTCATAGTTGCGGCGCAACTGAAGTTAGTGCGGCACAACTTAATGTGTTGCGGCGCAACTGGAAGCTTGAGCTGCGGCGCAACTCCATGTTGCGGCGCAACTCACCAGTTTTCAGAAAAGTTAGTTTTGAACCGTAACGTCGTTTGTCATGTAGATTAGACCTGAAACTAAAGTGAGTCATTAATGTGTGTGGGTCTAGTTATTGACCTTAATGACGTGAGTATGTAGTTGTCTAATAATCGTTTACTAATTATAGGTAGACGAGCATAGTTGCTTTACACAGTGACTAGTTGTTGATTGTTGTGAACTACGCCGAGGTCAGATACACTACTTTGACACGCTGGGGGATTCCACGAAAAGCTGGTTTCAAATCATAAATACTTCCATTTGGTATCTTTATATTGCATGTGGGCATATGGGGTTACATGGGAGGTATTATGGGTTATGTAGTTGACCATGAGACCTGAAATGCAGTCCCTAATGTAGTGAAATAAAGTATTGCTTAATGTAGTGGTTTGTTATGCAGTTTATGTAGTATTACGAAGTATCTCTTTATGCATGGAATGTAGAAATGAAGTTGATGTGTGATGAAAGCATGCTTACATGGCTTGTACACCTAGCTCACTAGACTTAGTAGGTTGCCATGTCACTTGAACGTTTAAGGATCCAAACGTAATGAAGATAAAGTGTGTGAATGTCTAGGAATATGTGTTACCTAGACCATATGTGTGTGGCGGTTTAGGAATGTGTGTTACCTAAACCATATGTGTGAAACCGAGCTAGTAAATATAATGCAGGGAAAGTGTTAAGCTTAACCCGTACTAGTCTTAGCCGGACGAGTGCGTTGACGTAGTTGTTGCTTGGGTGGCTCCTTGAAACATGGTCTTTATAATGCAGGGCGAGTAATACGAGGGGTTTGACAACCTCCACATACGGATTACTCTTGGATTGGCTTGCCATTCCTTAACGACGAAGTATGACTAGCCTTTTGGTGAAGCATCTAGTCGGGTGTGACTTATGTTACACTTATATGCAGTTAACAAAGATATGTGTGATAATGTGTGAATATAAAGAAGGATAGGCACATTTAGGGGATTCACCCTATTTGATATGAAGTTGATATGCAGTTATGTGTGAACGTGTGATGTGTGTTGTGCCGAATAAACTTGTCTAATAATGAAGATTGTTTTAATTGGACAAATGCTTTAATACCATAGTGTTATCTTACTTAGCTAATTCGTTAGCTAACAGTTGTTTCTTAAATGTGGTTGTTCCCTCAGGTTTAGCTTGAAGGACTAGTTGATGCAGGAATAAGAGTGAGAATGGGGTAGACGCATGCAGGAGGACTTAGCTACCCATAGACGATTGTCTCTTTAGACATTTATTTACATTTCGTACTTGATGTCGAATTTATGTAGTATTGTTGAACGGTTGTTTTGTGTTGGGCAACCGTTGGGTTTTCATTTTAAACTATTTGATGGTATTGCATGTAACACCAACTAAACGTAGAAACCGAACAGTTTTTATCGGTTTTGACTTTTAAAGTCTTTTCTTCCGCAATTTGACACCGTTAGGTGAAAGTTTTTAAAAACCCATATTTTTAAATGTCGGGTGTTACAAGTTGGTATCATAGAAATGGTTTAAGTGAACCAAGATTCGACTTTGAACTTAGGATTTTGGACTTAAACCGATGTAGGATAAGTTAGGCTTATGAAGGTGTGCCTAGCTTTGAGATGAAGTACTATAGGACGGGTTGGGGAGTGGGTGAGAGTGAATTTAAGGCTTGAATATTGTGTGTGATAATGTAGTTATATGTAGCATGGCCTTAACATATGTAGTCACTCTTTAACTCTTGCTAACAGTCGTCGTTGCCTTGTAGAGATAATGGCAAACACTAGAGCTAGTAACCAGAGGGGAGGAGGAAATGGTGGTGGTGTTCCTCCTAATGGGAACGGGGCTGGAAATGAAGTGGAGCAAAGGCCACCCCGTGTACAAAATCGCCGTCTTGGTGATCCACCAACCGCCTCTGAAGTAGATAGGGCAAACCCGGTAATTGAACAGGTTCCCAACCAAGCAGAACTACATGAAGAATTGAGGGCTATTCGAGCTCTTTTGATGAGGAACGAAGAAGAGTTGGCTCAAATGAGAGCCGAAAGAGATGCAGAGAGAAGTAGGGGGGAACGTTCGGAAGGGAATTACTCTAATCCCTCCCAAAGTGGTGCACCATCCATTGCAACCGTGGGTGTTAATGGAGTTAATGGTGGAAGACTTGGAGTTGTTAATTCACCTCGTGTTAATAACTTCAAATATGAAAGCTTTCAGAAATGTGGTGCCAAGGAGTTTGATGGTACCCAAAATGCAGTAAGTGCTATGGAGTGGATTGAAGATATTGAGGTAGTATTTGCATCTTGCTATTGTCCCGATGATATGAAGGTTTTGTGTGCTAGTAGGATATTGAAGAAGAATGCCCGTAATTGGTGGAGGGCTACTACAGTTTCTATGGCTCCTGAGGTACTTGCAGTTATGCCTTGGGGGACATTTAAGGAGAAGTTTCTAGAGGAGTATGTGGGGACTCGTGAGTTAAGATTGATTGAAAAGGAGTTTAGATCGTTGGTTGCGAAACCCGGTGCAATTTCTGAATATGCACATTCATTTATGGAGAAGTTAAAGTTTGTTGGACACTTGGTTCGAAGGCAGGAGGACCAAATTGAGGCTTATTGTGATGGTCTCCCCGCTAGTTATCGTGGATTATGTAGACAACATGTGACTTTGTCGGCGGCTATTAAGGAGTCAAAGAGGTTGGATGATGACTTCAAAAGCGAGAAAGTTGTGGAGAAGGTTGATGACAAGAAAGCAGGGTTCAAAAGAAGGTCTAATTGGTCATCTAACAACAACAATAATAATAAGAATTTCCGTGGGAATTCTAGCTCAAGTGGTGATAAAGATAAGAAGAAGAATGGGTCTTGGTGTGCTTTTTGCAAGAATGTTCATGAAGGTCAATGTTCCGACAAGACAAGAAGGTGTCATAAGTGTGGGAAGTCGGGACATCTTGCAACAGAATGTAGGGACAAGACTCGTTGCTACAAGTGTCAAGAAACGGGTCATCTTATTGCCGATTGCCCACAAATGAAGAATGACGGGAAGAAAGCAGCCACGACAGCAACAAAAGTGAGAGCCTTGCAGATGACTGTTGATGATGCTAAGAACAACGACGAGGTGATAAGTGGTACTTTCCTTGTTAATTCAACCTGCCTCTGTTTTATTTGATTCGGGTGCAAATAGGTCGTTTGTGTCTACTTTATTTGCTCCTAAGCTAGAAAGAGTCACTACCCCTTTAGATTGCTCGATAGAGGTAGAGATTGCTAATGGTACGGTTAGTGATATACGTGTGGGATATGATGATTGTGACATTGAGATTGAAGGTCATTTGTTTCCGGTCCAGTTATTGTTAGGTCCAGATTTAGTCCAGATTTACTGGACTCGCTCCAGACGCGACTACTGGAGCCTCACTGAAGATCTGACCAGAATCGTGTTCTACTGGACCTACTCCAGACTTGGAATCTGGAGTCCCTCTGAAGATTTGTCCAGAAATAATTGAAGACCAGTGAGCAAATACTTGTATAGGAAATCTGGAGTCCCTCTGAAGATTTGTCCAGAAATAATTGAAGACCAGTGAGCAAATACTTGTATAGGAAATCTGGAGTATTCTCCAGATTAGCTCACTGGACTTCACCCCAGTCCAGATCAACTCTACTGAAGACATTCTGACTGAAGTCTGAAGAAAGAAGACTTAACAAATGGCGGAGTCCACTGAAAAGTCTTACCAGATCTGTTCACTGGAGGATTGTTAGTGTTCTAGATCCTGCAAGTCTGAACACTGATATCAAGGATTGACTTTTCCCTTTACACACTTTCCAAAGAACAATCCACTTGTTCTTTACCAAAGTATACGTGTGTTAAGGTGGTTGGATAAAAGGATACACTTGCACTTGATGTGACTTTATCCTTATTCCTTATCCAATACATTTAATGTTCTTGTCGGATCATTAAATGTATGCAACCATATTTGTACGGCACAAAATTCACTGGTGAATTTTGTTGCCTATAAATACAAAGTCATTTCCTTGACAAAAATACTTTTAAGCATTCATTTTGCATTGAAGTGAATTTGTCCAAATACTCTCGATCTTAAACAGGGATACTTCACAACTTTAAGTATCTCGATCCTAAAGAGATATTTGACAAATATAGATCATTTGTAACTCATAGGTTGTTAGGATATATACTTAATTGTATTATCCTGATTCCGCAACAACCTTGTGTTTTATTTAACATCATAAATAAAATACCCATGAAACAATACATAATGTTTCACTTTATTTGTTTATTGCTTTAAGTCTTGTATTACTTTATTTATATACTTGCATTTATATTAAAGTAATACTAGTCCAATCTAGTGCTTATTAGACTTGTTGTATTTTGCACTTTCCTGGTTAATCATCGAACTTAAGGGACTCACATTTGGTATCAGAGCAGAAGGCTAAACATTGCCTAGATCTGTTTCTTGATGGCTAACCAAGAAAATACACAAGGTTTTAGTCTTGGTCCCGATCCTAATGCAAATATTAATGATCAAAATGAACTACCAATTGTTAATAACACTAATCCACCTCCTCCTCCTACTCCTGCTTCTCCACACGTGCATGTGCACTACTCAAATAATCCTGTTCCTAAATTCAGTGGGAACAGTGATGAATTTGGTACGTGGAAGGCTAGGATGGTTTTGCATGTCACTGGTATTGAGAGGAACATGATGAAAATTTTAAACGAAGGTCCTTATGTACCAACATCACCTCTCAATCCTCTTCTTGATCCTTCTGGATCTAGAAGAGGAAGGGAAAAGAGGGAGGAACATTGGTCAGAAGAGGAGAGGAGATTGGTGAATCTAGACACCCTTCTCAAAAACATGATCCTCGGGGCCGTTCCAGAAACCCTAATTCCCACACTAGTTCTTTTTCCTAGTGCTAAAACCATGTGGGATGAACTTTTAAACCAACATGAAGGAGGAGATGACACCATTGTCACCAGAAAGGTCTCCTTAAACAAGAGGTATGAGTCATTTTTTGCTCAACCTAACGAGTCTCTCACTGGTACTTACACCAGATTTATGAGTATCATAAACCAATTGAGAGGTCTTGGGGTTGAGAAGGACAAGGATATACTTCTGGAGAAATTTTGTGACATTCTACCCACCAAATGGTCTCACATGATCCTAGTCTTACGACAAGGAAAAACTCTGCACACACACACTCTCTCAACTCTTTATGGAGCTTTCAGGTACACTGAAGAAGAAGTGGGTTCCTTCTGATGACTCATCTATTGATGAAGAAGAAGAAAGAGATTGCTGCTACATGGCTCTGGTAGACGAAGAGCACCTGGTGAAGGAAGATGTCACATCTGGACGATGGGTGGACATTTTTATCAAGAAGGTTAGTGATTATGATAATGCAACTGACCAAGAACTAAAACTGGACATTGCTGAAGCTTTAAATTTTGATTTGATTTTTGTAGAAACTGTTAGATCTGATTGTGTAAATGGTCTAGAAACAGATTCTTCTGAAATAAATGCTTTAAAATCAAAATTAAAAGAACTTCAAGACATTGAACTGCATTTCAAGCCCAGGTTCTGGTAACTGAACAATTGATTCAAGAAAAACAAGATCTTGAGATCATTTTAGAGAAAGAAAAACTGGTGATTAAGTCATGGCTAGAAACCAAAAAGCCATATGATGCTGCAGTAAAACAATTTCCTTCCCAGAAACGTGCATATTTAGATGGAAATACTCATATAGCATCATTAATACCAGTAATCGATCGATTACTAGAGGAGTTCAGGTCAACCACTGTTTATGATAAGCCTGTAACTCCCAAGACCAAGTTTTGCCCAGTTCAATCCCTAGAGGTCAAGACTGGAGCGCTCCAGATGGCTGCTCCAGTTAAAGAGGTCTATCGGAATAAACCTTTGCCTCAGACCAATCCCCTACCAAAGCCTTGGACTGGAAAGGCTAAGGTATCATCTGAAGATAATGTTTTGTCCAGGTTAGAGAGCCAGATTCAAATTCTGACTCGTCAATTACAAAGTTTTAATGCAAGATTAAACTTTATTGAGGGTACTTCATCTGGCCCTAGACAAAACACAAAACCTTTTGCTAAGAAAGACAAATCTATTTCTCCAGTTGAGAAAAAGAAAAAGGTTTTAAAACTATCAACTCCAGTGGTCTTTTCATCTAAGACCACTGTTGAAGAAAGTGAACTAGACCAGATTGCCCCAGGGACCTATAAGGGAGGGTCCAGTGAACCCATCAGTCGATGGGTTCCCAAATCTAACTGATTAATATCTGGTGTATGTGTAGGGCGATCGAAAGAAGTATATCTGGTATCTTGACAGTGCAGCTGGCAGGACTATGACCGGATGTAAGACCCTATTGGAGGAGTTCACCATTTCTGATGGACCCTCCATCACTTTTGGAAATGATGGTTGTGGAAAGACTGAGGGATATGGTGTCTGAACTCATGGATTCTGGAGAATCCAGTCAAGTCTCTCCAGACTGTTGTGATGAAACTGAAGATGATGACCTTATTGCAATGATTGCTAAAACGTTTAACCGTTTCAAAGCAAGAGCAAATAGGCCATCTGGACAATCTGCATCCAGTTCTTCCACTGACAAGACCAATTTGACATGCTTTAAGTGTGGCAAAAAGGGTCATTTCATGAAAGAGTGCAGGTCCAACCAGTTTGCATCCAAGCCTGGTCCATTCTCTTCTAATAATAAGCCTAATGATAGCTATAAAATGAAATATAAAAAGCTTAAGGCCCAAATTGCTCTCATGACACAACAAATTGAAACCAATAATAAGTGCATGATCGCAACAACTGAAGAGAAGTGGGTTCCTTCTGATGACTCATCTATTGATGAAGAAGAAGAAAGAGATTGCTGCTACATGGCTCTGGTAGACGAAGAGCACCTGGTGAAGGAAGATGTCACATCTGGACGATGGGTGGACATTTTTATCAAGAAGGTTAGTGATTATGATAATGCAACTGACCAAGAACTAAAACTGGACATTGCTGAAGCTTTAAATTTTGATTTGATTTTTGTAGAAACTGTTAGATCTGATTGTGTAAATGGTCTAGAAACAGATTCTTCTGAAATAAATGCTTTAAAATCAAAATTAAAAGAACTTCAAGACATTGAACTGCATTTCAAGCCCAGGTTCTGGTAACTGAACAATTGATTCAAGAAAAACAAGATCTTGAGATCATTTTAGAGAAAGAAAAACTGGTGATTAAGTCATGGCTAGAAACCAAAAAGCCATATGATGCTGCAGTAAAACAATTTCCTTCCCAGAAACGTGCATATTTAGATGGAAATACTCATATAGCATCATTAATACCAGTAATCGATCGATTACTAGAGGAGTTCAGGTCAACCACTGTTTATGATAAGCCTGTAACTCCCAAGACCAAGTTTTGCCCAGTTCAATCCCTAGAGGTCAAGACTGGAGCGCTCCAGATGGCTGCTCCAGTTAAAGAGGTCTATCGGAATAAACCTTTGCCTCAGACCAATCCCCTACCAAAGCCTTGGACTGGAAAGGCTAAGGTATCATCTGAAGATAATGTTTTGTCCAGGTTAGAGAGCCAGATTCAAATTCTGACTCGTCAATTACAAAGTTTTAATGCAAGATTAAACTTTATTGAGGGTACTTCATCTGGCCCTAGACAAAACACAAAACCTTTTGCTAAGAAAGACAAATCTATTTCTCCAGTTGAGAAAAAAAAAGGTTTTAAAACTATCAACTCCAGTGGTCTTTTCATCTAAGACCACTGTTGAAGAAAGTGAACTAGACCAGATTGCCCCAGGGACCTATAAGGGAGGGTCCAGTGAACCCATCAGTCGATGGGTTCCCAAATCTAACTGATTAATATCTGGTGTATGTGTAGGGCGATCGAAAGAAGTATATCTGGTATCTTGACAGTGCAGCTGGCAGGACTATGACCGGATGTAAGACCCTACTGGAGGAGTTCACCATTTCTGATGGACCCTCCATCACTTTTGGAAATGATGGTTGTGGAAAGACTGAGGGATATGGTGTTCTGAACAATGGACAAGTCAAGTTTACACGTGTTGCATTTGTGAATGGTTTGAAATATAACTTGATCAGTGTAAGCCAACTGTGTGACGATGGCTACCAAGTCTTATTCAATGTTGCTCAGGGCATCGTATTCAACAAGGACTGGAAGGTAGTGTTGATTGCTCCCAGAAAAGGGAATGTGTACGTGATGGATATGGAAAGCTCTCCTTCAGAGCAATGTTTCTATACTCAAGCTGATGAAGACACAAACTGGTTATAGCATAAAAGGTTATCCCATTTAAATTTCAAAAACATTAACAAGTTGTCCAGAAAACAACTTGCGGATGGGATAACTTCAGTTTCCTTCAAAAAGGAAAGGCCATGTCCAGGATGTGAGATGGGTAAGCAAACACGTACCAGTTTCAAGACCAGACAGAATTTCAGCATTTCTGAACCTCTTCATATGCTTCATATGGACCTATTTGGTCCAGTGAACGTTCAGACTCGTGCTGGTAAAAGATACACCCTGGTGATCGTAGATGAATTCTCCAGATATTGTTAGGTGATCTTTCTAAGGTCTAAAAGTGAAGCTGCTGCTGAAATCATCAGTCTTATCAAGCAAATTGAGCTCAAGTACAGTCGAAAAGTGTGTCAGCTAAGAAGTGACAATGGAACAGAATTCCAGAATGCAACTCTGGAGTCATTCTGTACTGACACTGGCATCTCCCAGAATTTCTCATCAGCCCGATCTCCAGAACAAAATGGAGTTGTGGAAAGTCACACCCCATATTAATGCGGAAGGGTACGAGGTGCAACATTCATGAAATCACAACACAAGGCATAATGAACGACTATAAAGGAGTCGTTTTGAAAACATTTCATTTAACATAAGTTCATTGTCTTGAAATATTGGAAATACATTAAGGAAACATTACAATAATTAAAGAGTGTTTTTAGGAATTTTAAATCCTCGGTAGGTGGTGCTATCATTGGTTTCGACAACAATGATAACTTGAACAAAAGTAAAGTCTTTTCCATGATAAAAACGAAACATCAACTCCAAGTGGCGGAAAAGCCTTATGTGAATCCTACCGTGCATCTTACGGACCTGAGATACATGCTAAAATGGGTCAACAATAATGTTGGTGAATTCATAGGAGAAAATAAGTACTTTGCATGGAACCACAAGATTTAAGTGTGACCATTGCTAACCCGCAATGTCGTGTAGCCATTGTTCAAAAACAATGCTATAAAAAATATAATGTATATATTGTACTAAGCTCATGAATTGAAACTCGACGGTAATAAGTAACATTGTGCCTCGGCAAGTATTTGATCCATAATACTTGGGAATCCAAATATGCATGCATTCGTTCGACCATCACCGGTCAAGTTGGTGCGACCAACCCGAATGGGGGTGTCAACCCAAATAGTACTATTCATCATATCACGTTTAAATCCATAACTAACAATTCACGATGGGAGGGCTTTAATGGGGATCAATGCAACTTAGACAATCATCATATACATAGTTTTGGTACTTGTGTTCCACATGTAAAACATAGAGCATGCATCTCACCCAAAATAGTAAGAAAGTGTGGGCTATGAACTCACCTTAGCTTCAAGTAGCAACAATTAGCAAGTAGTGGATTTGCTTGAAAGTGTCAACCTATAAATATAAAATATAAACTTGTCTTAATAATTTATGCTATTGCGTCCCTAGTGAATTTCCCTCATTCTTCCAAATAATATTGTTATAATACATTTTCAAAAAAAAATGTTTATCTTATGTGATAATCGTTAGGGTTGTCCACGTGCTAGATGGAGTTGGTCTTTCATGGGTGTATATATATATTAATATGATATAATAGTAATAATAATAATAGCGATATTACGATTATTCTCCCGCACAACCCATACACGTGAAATGGCAAAGAAGTATGGTTGCGCGTTGAAATAAATCATAACATGGCATTCACGACCATTCTCCCTCACAACCCATACGAGTGCACCGGTTTCCATAATAGGAGTTGGGCAATTGTCAATTAAGTATGGTTGTGAGTTGGAATAATCACGAATTAAAATTATAAAAATATAATATGTCGCCGCACAACTTTGCACCAACATTCTAAATAGAAGATGGGCATGGTGGGTCTATATATAAATATAATATAATCATATAGGTCATGTTTGCACCCGAAGCGTGCTAAGTCACCGCACACTTTGCACCGATGTCCTAAATAGGAGGTGGGCATGGTGGGTCAAGTTATATTAATAGATATATATATATATATATACGTATATAACATATATTAATATATATGTACATAGTTATTTAGTGGCATTTAACTAGCACGTTTTCCCAACCTTACCAACATAGATTATCACAACAATGATTATACTTAAAGCATGCTTTTATATTTCCAAGAAAGAGGTTAATCATTAGGCATGTTGGGATTTATGTCATAAAGGTATTACTTGGAAGAGGGAAAATCCACCTAGGAAATATACAACCATTAAATGCCAAGTAATGATTATTAATTTAAATAATTAATTTAATTAATTAATTATGTGAATTTCAAAAAGAGAATACCAGTTAAATTTTCTTTTAATGAAAACTTTTGTTTCCAACATTACACTGGTAATGTCATATCACATGGCAATTCTGTTTAGAATTTGAAGAGCCAAAATTTAGTTTTTGGTGGTTTAGGAGTCGGCCGAAGCTCATGGTCAAAAGGAAAACGATTTTTGATTTGGTCAGCCCAAAGGTCGACATTTCTGTCACCAAAACAGTGACAAAACAGGGGGGGTCTATGGTGGTGATGGAAGGTTGTAAAAGGTGGTGGCTTATGGTGGTTTCGACCCGAAACCGAAACGAAAACACCTAGACTATGCATGGCCGTGTATCAACATCCCAAAAGACTAAAGGACAAATAATCAACCTGTGTTGGAGGTTTCACAGATCCGAGATGGCGGCTGGTGGTGGCTATTCACGGTGGCTCGCGGCTGAAAACAAGAAAAACAAATAAGAAAACGTTTTTGAGTTTTGTGACCTATTAACTAAGCATGGGTGGACCTGTAACGACCTGTTATGATGCCTGGCTGCTTCTCCTTCCTTCTGGACGTCTCGCGGTGGTGGTGGCGCGGTGGTTGCGTGGCTGCGACGGGAGAGCAAAAGAAAGAAAAGAAACGTATTAGGGTTTTTAAAGAAAAAGGAGGTGGGTTTTGTTTCAGGAGATCCTTACTCGAGTTCCTTACCTTTATGGACGTTTATGGAGTTGAAATGGTGGCGGCTGGAAGTCGAGACAGCAGCGGCGGCGGTGCTGGGCGGCGGAGCAGCAGGCAGCAGCGGCGGAGGGGGAGGGTTTGGTTGTTTAGGGTTGCAGAAACCCTAGGGGGTTGAAGAGGATGAAGAAGAGGTCCTCTTTCTGGTCGTAGAAGTCTCCCAGGTGGTGGTGGTGCGGCTGTACAGTGGCAGCAGCGGCGGCCCCTGGTGGTGGTGGGGTGTTTCGCGTTTCTAGAGAGAGAGAAGGTGGTGGAAGTGTTTTAGGGTTGAAGAGGGAAGGAGATGGAGGTGGTTTGGTGGTGGCCGGCCGTGTTTCTGGGAGTAGTGGTGGTGGCCGGCCGTGTTTCTGGGAGTAGTGGTGGTGGCCGGCGGTGAGAAGGAGAAGGGAGGGGGAAAGATGAAGTTGAAAGGTTGTTTTGGAAGTTGGTGTCTTGGTTGGTGAGAGAGAGAGAGAGTCACGTGGGGGATGTCTTGGTGTCTTTGTCTGCTTTTCTTTAAGTCTAATAGTATGTATATATATGTATCTGCACGTGGGGGAGGGGAGAGCAAAAGGCAGGGAGTTGTTTACTTTGTCTGCTTCTTCTCCTATAATCTAGTTGGTATATATATATGTGTCACGTGGGGAGGGAAGACAAAAGGGGCAGGGGACTTGTATTAGGAGCTTATGGACTAGTGTGGTGGTGGGCTACCGGGCTTGGGGTCATGGGCTGGGCTTCAACCGAAATTTATATGGATTCAAGGTTAGCGGGCTTATTTTTAGACTAGCAATTTCTTTAGTCCAAGATTTGAACTAGTTAGTTGGTCCATATGTTTTTATAATATCATATATATTATTTTGTATACTTTTTAGTTAAGAAACTAAAAATAATTTGTCATGTTTTTATAAATCATGTTTTTATAAGTTGTATCAATTATTATTATACTATAAGTGCGCTATTTAATTATTTAGTAATTATACAACGACATATATTTCATATGGCACTTTTACTAACGAAAGGGATCTTAACTAGGTACCTATTATCACATAAAAATCATCTATCACAAAAGTGCATATTATGGAGGTCCTCCTTGACCGGTTCATCAACCTGATGAATGCGTGTCGGCATCGTTATTTTCTAACGACGTTTGTTCATGGTTGACACATAGGAATTTAAATATCACATATTTAAATTTAACTTTCTATAAATAGCACATGAATAGTAAACTTTCTAAGTTTAGCTAACCTCAAATTTGGCGGTTGTCACATTAGAAGGAAAAATCGAACGCTGATAGAAGCTGCCAGGAGTATGCTTGCTGAATCTGGTCTGTCTACCAGTTTCTGGGCGGAAGCAATTGCAACTGCTTGCCACACCCAGAATCGATCAGTGTACATTAAAGACACAAAAAGACAGCCTATGAAGTCTAAGAAATAGAAAACCAAACATTGGTTATTTTCACGTTTTTGGATGTCCAGTTTACATCCTGAACGACTCCAGTCAGCTAGGCAAATTTGATGCCAAAGCTGATGAAGGGGATTTCTTAGGCTATTCAGCCATTCGCAAGGCCTTCAGAGTCTACAACAAGAGACTGGAGAAGGTCCATGAGTCAATTCATTTCACATTTGATGAATCAAATGTTGCAATCAACAAGAAGCCAGCCCTTGACACTCCCCCAGTAACTCCAATTGTCTTTTGTGAATCTGATCCTAAAACGACAAATTTGAAGATTCACCAGACACAGTTTCCAGTCATCCTGATCTGGAACCTGTTCAGAAACTCTACAGTAGTACTCCATTCTATCCCTCTATTATTTTCAAACTACCCTCTGAAATTAATATTGGTTCAGATGTGCGTACTACTCCCCCAATATCAGTGTCAGTTGAGAATAGACCAGAAATGTCTTCTTATGAAGAATTTCAAACTGAACCAGTACTCCAGGAAATACCTTCAAATGAAGAATTTCATGATTCAAATCGTGATTTAAATGACTCAGATGAAGATACTGAAGTAATCTGGCAAGATCCTCCTCCAGAAGCAACTCCAGAGGAGACTCAACTGAATTCTTGCACTGATATTGTTGTCAGTAACAATCCTGGTCAGTACTCCAGATGGACAAAGCTCACCCTATTGATCAGATCATAGGTGACTCCAGTCGTGGAGTTCAGACCAGAAGAGCCTCCAGTAATCAATGCTTATACGTAAGTTTTCTATCTTTGATGGAACCAAAGAAGATTGACGAGGCTATGGAAGATCCAAGCTGGGTGACTACTATGCAAGAAGAGCTTCACCAGTTTGAAAGGAACAAGGTCTGGTATCTGGTTCCTTTCCCAGTTGGAAAGAAAGAACCAATTGGAACAAGATGGGTCTTCAGAAACAAAGTAGATGAAGATGGCCACGTAATCAGAAACAAGGCCAGACTGGTAGAACAAGGCTACTGCCAGTCAGATGTCGACTTTGATGAATCATTTGCTCCAGTGGCTAGACTTGAAGCGATCAGAATATTCTTAGCATTCGCTGCTAATCATCAGTTCAAGGTCTACCAGATGGATGTAAAGAGTGCTTTCTTGAATGGAAAGCTTGAAGAAGAATTTTACGTCAGACAACCTCCAGGTTTCGTTGATGAAAAGCATCCACATTGGGTATATCGTCTGGACAAAGCGCTATATGGCCTCAGACAAGCCCCACGTGCCTGGTTGATACTCTGACTAAACATTTGTTGAAAAATGGTTTTAAACGAGGTGCAATTGACAATACCTTATTCATTCTTCATGAGAAAGTAATCTGTTACTGGTACAAATTTATGTTGATGATATTATTTTTGGGTCTACTGATGAAAACATGTGCAATAAATTTTCAAAAATCATGTCCACTGAATATGAAATGAGTCTGATGGGTGAATTAACATATTTTCTTGGACTCCAGATTAAACAAACAAAGATGGCATTTTTATTAATCAGGAGAAATATGTTAGAGATCTTTTAAAGAAATATGATATGAACTCTTCACCATCTAAACCAACTCCAATTTCTGCACCACTGACACTGGACCCTGATCCAGATGGTAAACCAGTGAACACCACTGTCTATAGAGGCATGGTTGGTTCACTATGTATTTAACTGCCAGTAGACCAGATATTATGTTTTCAACATGTTTATGTGCCAGATATCAGTCTAATCCAAAGGAATCTCATATGCTTGCTGTAAAGCGCATACTGAAGTACCTTAAAGGTATCCCCAGTCTAGGTCTTTGGTATCCCAAAGCCTCAGGCATGGATCTAATGGGTTATTCAGATTCAGATCATGCAGGTTGTAAGATAGATAGGAAATCCACAACTGGTGGATGTCATTTCCTTGGTGGCAAACAGGTCAGCTGGACCAGTAAGAAGCAAACTTCAGTTTCATTATCCACTGCTGAAGCTGAATACGTGTCTGCAGCCAGTTGTTGTGCTCAGATACTCTGGATGAAGACCAGTTGCTTGATTATGGTATTAAGTATTCAAAGACTCCAATCTTTTGTGATAATACCAGTGCCATCGCTATCTCAAACAATCCAGTCATGCACTCCAGAACGAAACACATTGATCTAAGGTATCACTTCATTCGTGATCATATTATGAAAAACAACATTGAACTCCATTTTATTCCCACTGACAAACAACTCGCTGACATTTTTACCAAACCCCTGGATGTCAAAACTTTTGAATATCTTGTTGGTGAGTTGGGAATGTTAAATCCTTAAATCTGGTGACTGCTCAGATATTGAACGCCTTTGTGTACTATCTTTGCATTATTAGATTTCTGGAACAACTTTCCAGGGAAGACTTGAAAAATATTTTCTTTTAAACATGTTTTAAGTTCAGGGGGAATTTATTTTCTCACTGGACAAATTCTTCAGAAAATATTACTGGTGCCTTGTAAATATGTCCCTCTCACTGGTAACTGGACAGGTTGAAGTGCGTGTTTGATTTGACTTATGTCTTCTTGTAAATGTGTCCCTCTCATTTGTCTGTATTAGTTGACGTGCATGTTTGAGGTTACCAGTCTTTCAAAAAAAAAAAAAAATGGTTTTCACTGGTACTTTACTGGAGTGTCCCTCCAGTGTACCATCAGTACATGTTCACTGGACTAAACCACCAGTGATACTGGAGTGTCTAGTCAACCTCCAGATGCACTGAAATATGTCATAATATTTTCTAAATACTTGGTCTTTGTGTGTGCCACGTAAGCAAACCTTTTTGAAGATATTTTTATCCTACGTGGCATGTAAATTTTCAACGCAATGATGGTCTTTTTACTTTGGGAAAACAAAAAGTACAAGTTGTTACTGTTTGTGGGCTGTAAACTGTCATGCATTTATGTATGATGTGATGTAATTTATGCGGATCTCAGAACCCGATCAAAAACTTTGTTTGATAATTTCAAATAAGACGTTTGAGTTCTACAATGTTTCTCCTATATATACCCACTTTCAATTTCAATAGCATTTACTTCGAACATAAATCCCAAATCTTTCAAATTCCTTCATTAATTTCTTTCTTCATTCAATTTCCAATCATATTTATCTCTCTTATTTACTCCATTTACATTCAATTCTTTCATCAAATCTTCATCATAACCTTAAATATTCAATTTCATTTTCATCTATTCTCATAATGGCACCTAGACAGTCAAGATCTCTTAGAAATTTGCTTGCCAACGAATTTGCTCCTTCGGAAAATGTTGTTAGGGCACCTCATATTAATCTTGAGGCAAGTGCCATAAGAATAAATATGAATAACTGGATGGCAAGACTCTCTTTGTCCAGTGTTCATGATGCCCAATCGATCATTGGGAGATTAAACTCATTCTTCCTTTCTTGCCCATTATATGGTGCATTAACATTGAATCCAGGAAGGATGTACCATGAATATTTGTGTGAATTCTGGTACACTGCAACTTATGATGATGAAACTTCATCGATCAACTATACTCTCAAGGGAGGTACCAGATCCCTTGGTTTCACCGCTAGTCTTCTCAGGTCTGTTCTCCAGTTAAGCTATCATGAACAGAATGAGTTGCCTATTGAGCTTCCCACTGGTATAAATACAAGGGAAGTATGCAGGCTAATGGGGCATACAGATATATTGGATGAGCATGGGCAGCTATCCAGAAAGGGGACGATCTACATGAGCAAGCTGTCAGACTCATGGAGATATTTCTTTACACATATTGTTGAGTGTCTAGGAGGCAGCTCTGGAGGATTAGACCAGATTAATCAAACACACCTCCAGATTGCCTATTGCTTGTGGTTTGGGCTTAGAGTGGATTTTGCCCAAATCCTTTTTGACGACCTGGTTGAGCGCCTAAGAGTGAAAGGAAGAAAACCATTTGTGCCTTATATTCGATTCCTTTCACTGATGTTTAAGAATGCACTTGGCGACCAGTATGATATGGATAGTACTCACTTTTCTATGAGTGAGTATATGAGGGACCTAGTCAACCTTAGGTCTTCAGTGGATGAGGTAGATATTCCTCAGTCCATGCTTTCCTTCCAAAGGGAAGAGGTTGAAATGGGTCCAGTTAGAGTTCAAGATGTTGAAGGACCATCTGGTGATGATGTACAGATAATAGAGGCTGTACAGCCCATAAGACAAGTTGCTCCAGTATTTGAATCTGAAGAGGTTGTTGGGCAAGAAACTGATGAACAAGCTGAACATATTGCCCAGGTTGTTGAAGAAGTTGTTGAAGATGTTCAAACTGATGAACATGCTTCTGGTGAGCAAGAGGCTCCACTGGACTTGAATGTTGAGGTTGGTGAACAGGTAGATGTAGAGACTGGTGAACAGTCTGGTGAACAGACAGTTGGGATTGCTCAAGAATGGGATGTTGTTGAATCTCCAATGTCTGAAGGCTTTGATGTGAACTTGAACTTTCTGGGTGAAGATGTACAAGAAAAAGAAAATCTACCAGAAATGCCAACACCTACACCAGAAATGCCAACACCTCACCAGAAATGCCAACACCTACACCAGAAATGCCACCACCAGAACCAAACATGCCACCACCACCACCACCTTCAATTCCAGAAAACACCCAATACTTCACTCCAGCAACCATTCAACCTTCAGAATCTCAACCTCCTCCTCGTGCGCCGGAGTCACCAGTTGCAACGTCTGAAGCTGCAACTGAAGAGGACTGGCACAAGTTCCTCTAATGACCAGATTACCCTCCACTCTTGAACCTCCCACTGGTCTCTCCACTTCTTCTTCAACCGAGGTCCAAGGCCTTTTAAGTAAGGTGGCGGACCTGGAGAGATCACTCCAGACTTCATCTCAGGTTATTTCAGACTTCAAATCTTTACTTTCAAATAACCTTGCTTCAGAGATGAATGTCTTCGCTGGGAATGAGAAGCTGGTTTATGAGAAGCTTGATGAACTGGTACTGGCCACAAACACCAACACTGAAAAGATCAAGGTGGCAGTCCAGGGATTAGAGAATAGGTTTGTTACTTCTGTTCAGAGTGCAGTCACTGGTGGACTGGCAGGTCTGAAAGAAGAGGTTCAGAATTTGGTTTTCAGGGTAAGCTCTCTGGAGAGTAGGCCCACACTGGACCAGAGTGCAGTTGTTAGTACTCTAAGTGATGAATGTACAAGGAAGTTCAGAAACAACATGTTAAAAGAATTATGTGAAGAAATTTCTGGGACTGTCCTTCGTAGCATTTATGATGGGGTATTACCCCAAGTAGAGAAGCTACTGGATGCGAAGTTGCCAAAACACTTGCCCAAAGCTGTTGCAAATGTTCAGAAGGAAGTGCAGGAACTAAAGAAAGTTGTGACTGAAACAACTCTAGTGCAAGGTACATCTTTTGGTTCACTGGACAGACTTATGCTTGAACAAATGTGGAATGATCTCAAGTCAAGAACTGGAGATCCTTCCAAGGGGGAAGAGTTGTCTGGTGACCAATCACAAAGAGCATATGGCACTGAAGCCGGGCTTACTGAATCACAAAGAGCATATGGCACTGAAGCCGGGCTTACTGAAGAGGCTGCTGGTACTGAAGCCAGTGAGCCCCAGTTTGAAACCTTCCAGATATTCCTACTACACTGAAGGCTGTTAAAGGAAAGGAAAAAGTTGTGTCTGGTGAAGAGGAAGAGCAAACTGAAGATGTTGATAATGAAACTTCAAGGAAGTTAGAGCAGGAATGCATAATGATAGAGATTTTTAAAAGAAATCAAAAAGATGAACTGCTGGCCCATCAAAGGGAGATGGCAAATATGGGTACTCTGGACTCCTACAATGCTGGAAGGTTAGGCATTAATATTGAAGTTTTTAAAAGGATGAAGGATGACCCCAGAGTTCATCAATGCCTAAATGCATTAGATGATGTTCATGTACGCTCATTCTATGCTGAAGAAGAGCAAGTCTATGACTCAATTATTTATGGCGTGAGTGTACCAGAACTCATCAGACAGAGAAAAGCTGAACTGGTAAGTCTCCAGAAGAAAATAAGAAAGAATGCTGGTGCTCTGGAGATAGAGTACAGAAAGAGACTTACTGGTTTACCAAAGTTGACTGCCAGACAGATCAAAGCAATCAGAGATGGTGATGTAAGTACTTTCATTCCCCTGGACACTTCTCGAAGAATAAATCGTCAAGAACTCCAAACTGCTGTAGAGCAAAGGAGAGTGTCCAAGGATACTGAAGCTTTGATCCAGCAAGCCAAGCTGAAAGAAAAATACAATGAAATGTTGAACTTCAGGGCTGATGCAAGAAGGATCACTGGTGCTGAAATCAAGTTGGCTGAAGATCATGAAGGCATGTCTAAGTTTGAGGTAAAGTTGACCAGGGAGGGTAACTTCACTGATGAGAGGAGAAGTACTTCAGTCCAAGCTTTTGGATGGAGTGAACTTAGGGAAATTGCTCTAACATTCAAGGGGAAGACAGATGTGTCGACTGATGTTAAGGCATTTCTGAAAAGGATTGAGAAGGTATGGAGAAGAAAGCAACAGATGGAAGTTGCATTGGGCATAAGATCACCAGATTCATTACCATCTTCTCCATCACCAAAGAGAAAGGCTACTGAAGATGCTCCAGAAAGGACATCGAAAAGAAGGGCCTAACTCTTATTGTTTTACTTATTGTAAATTATTGTCTTATGAAAATTGTATACTATTTATCAGTTCATGAATGTAATAATAGTTGCAATTTTTTATTTTTATAAGTAAATGACCAGATTTAGTCTAAGTTAGAACTTAATTGATGAAACTGAAAACACTCATGATCTATAAAGTGTTTTCCAGTAACTTAGATTTTTTAGACAAATCGAAACTTGTGTTTTCAAGCTTACAAAATGTATAGATTCAAGCTTGAAAACACTTGCATTATTTCTAAACAAATAGGGGGAATTTGTTAGGTCCAGATTTAGTCCAGATTTACTGGACTCGCTCCAGACGCGACTACTGGAGCCTCACTGAAGATCTGACCAGAATCGTGTTCTATTGGACCTACTCCAGACTTGGAATCTGGAGTCCCTCTGAAGATTTGTCCAGAAATAATTGAAGACCAGTGAGCAAATACTTGTATAGGAAATCTGGAGTATTCTCCAGATTAGCTCACTGGACTTCACCCCAGTCCAGATCAACTCTACTGAAGACATTCTGACTGAAGTCTGAAGAAAGAAGATTTAACAAATGGCGGAGTCCACTGGAAAGTCTTACCAGATCTGTTCACTGGAGGATTGTTAGTGTTCTAGATCCTGCAAGTCTGAACACTGATATCAAGGATTGACTTTTCCCTTTACACACTTTCCAAAGAACAATCCACTTGTTCTTTACCAAAGTATACGTGTGTTAAGGTGGTTGGATAAAAGGATACACTTGCACTTGATGTGACTTTATCCTTATTCCTTATCCAATACATTTAATGTTCTTGTCGGATCATTAAATGTATGCAACCATATTTGTACGGCACAAAATTCACTGGTGAATTTTGTTGCCTATAAATACAAAGTCATTTCCTTGACAAAAATACTTTTAAGCATTCATTTTGCATTGAAGTGAATTTGTCCAAATACTCTCGATCTTAAACAGGGATACTTCACAACTTTAAGTATCTCGATCCTAAAGAGATATTTGACAAATATAGATCATTTGTAACTCATAGGTTGTTAGGATATATACTTAATTGTATTATCCTGATTCCGCAACAACCTTGTGTTTTATTTAACATCATAAATAAAATACCCATGAAACAATACATAATGTTCCACTTTATTTGTTTATTGCTTTAAGTCTTGTATTACTTTATTTATATACTTGCATTTATATTAAAGTAATACTAGTCCAATCTAGTGCTTATTAGACTTGTTGTATTTTGCACTTTCCTGGTTAACCATCGAACTTAAGGGACTCACAGTTATTGCCTACTACCTTAGCCGGTTTTGATGTAGTGATAGGTATGGATTGGTTGTCTCAGAATGAAGCTAATATTTTGTGTTCCCAAAAGATTATTCGGATTCCTATACCCGAGGGTAAAGTGGTAACGGTTTATGGAGATAAGAAGAGAGGGGGGATAAAGATCATTAGTATGATGAAGGCTATTAAATGTATAAGGAAGAATAAGAGTCATTTCTTGGCCTATGTTATTGATGCAAGAAAGGAGAAGCCTTCTATTGCTAGTGTTGATGTAGTATCCGATTTTCCCGATGTGTTTCCCGATGATCTTCCTGGTATTCCTCCCGATCGTGAAGTTACTTTTCAGATAGATCTTATTCCCGGTGCTACACCTGTTGCTAAAGCACCTTACCGATTAGCTCCTACAGAAATGAAGGAGTTAATGTCCCAACTTCAGGAATTGCTTGGCAAAGGGTTCATTCAACCTAGTTCCTCGCCTTGGGGAGCTCCGGTTCTCTTTGTTAAAAAGAATGATGGATCTATGCGCATGTGCATTGACTACCGTGAACTGAATAAGCGAACGGTTAAGAATAAATATCATCTCCCACGAATTGATGATCTCTTTGATCAACTACATGGTGCTTCATATTTTTCAAAGATAGATTTGCGGTCCGGTTATCATCAATTGAAGGTTAAGAAGGAGGATGTGGCAAAGACAGCTTTCCGGACTAGATATGGGCATTATGAGTTCTTGGTCATGCCATTTGGGTTGACTAATGCTCCAGCCGCGTTTATGGATTTAATGAATTGGGTATGCCGTCCCTTTCTAGATCATTTTGTTATTGTGTTTATTGACGATATTTTGATTGAAAGCAGTTTTGGAGGTGTTGAGGGAGAAGAAGTTGTATGCTAAGTTTTCTAAATGCGAGTTTTGGCTTCGAGAAGTGCAGTTTCTTGGTCATGTCATTTCATCAGAAGGTATTAAAGTAGATCCTTCAAAGATTGAAGCTGTTTCAAAGTGGGAGCAGCCAAAGACTCCTACTGAGGTTAAAAGTTTTCTTGGTTTGGCTGGATATTATAGAAGATTCATTCAGGATTTCTCCCGAATAGCCAAGCCTATGACTGAACTAACGAAGAAAGGAGTAAAGTTTGAGTGGACCGATAAGCAGGAGAATGTATTTCAAACATTGAAAAAGAAGTTGTGTGAAGCTCCTATACTTGCCTTGCCTGAAGGTACCGATGATTTGGTTGTGTATAGTGATGCATCTATTACGGGTTTGGGTTGTGTCCTGATGCAGAGGGACAAGGTGATCGCCTATGCCTCACGCCAGTTGAAGCCACATGAGAAGAATTACCCTACTCATGATCTTGAGTTGGCAGCAGTAGTATTTACATTGAAATTGTGGAGACATTACCTTTATGGTACAAAATGCACCTTGTTTACCGATCATAAAAGTTTGCAGTATGTCTTTAATCAAAAGGAGATGAACGTGAGTGATGTGTAAAATCGAGTTTAAAATTTATAAACAAGAAATACCCTAAAACTGACTACTACACACTCTCGGGCAGTGGACCCGTTCGTATATAGTATAGCTAAAAAGGTAAGTCCAGGATCGAACACAGGGACTAAATCTAAGTAATTGTAGACATTAAGTAATTCTAATTAAAAGGGGGGTTTTGTGACCGAGTTGTCACGTTGCAAAAGTCAGTAAATAATTAGTAATCCTAAAGGATTAATCGCAAAGAGAAATTGTTTTTAACAGTAATTTAAAAGGTTATCCATCTTGACTTCGCTCAATACATGTTCAGATTGCACATAAATGAAGTTCAAATCCAAATTAGTTGATTAAATAACCGAGACTCAAATAAAGCACCAACCCCGTACCCGTCAAGTTGAAGACATCATCTGACTCTCTTGCTTAAACTAGTTTCGTTACAAAGACCGGTACCCCAAGACATCTTTTATAACTTCCCTAATCAAACAATTGGTTTGGTTATTGAAATAACAATTATACCTATCGATTGTACCCAACCGTTAACACATTCCTTCCTATTATCATGAACGATTATCTACCGTACCCGTCATAGACCCAATCGTTTGTACCCAAACAATCAAAATGAAATATATGTAATCAATAACTACCATTAAGACACACATAAATCACCAATCAATTCAAGATAAATAATAAGGAAGAAATACGCTAAGATCTCGATATAACGTTAAATGAAATCAACATTGAATTAATAAAATTGTGCAATCTTTACATAATGTCTCACTCCATCAAGATGGATGATGAAGTAATTAGCCACTCATATTAAAAGAAGAATACCAATTGAAATAAGAAGAATTCATTGTTACCTAATGATAATAATTGAAAGCTACGAACGGAAATGATCAAATCGTGTTTTAAAACCTAGAAATTGATGAAGATCTGAAATTATCTCCAAAATAGGGTTTCACACGGCTGCTAAAAGAGAAGAGTGTTTTTTTTGCATATTTTTCAAGCTATTTATATCGATCCCCAAAGGCTGCCAGATTCGCGTACAGTTGCGGCGCAACTTCAGTTGACTTTGCCCTTTGACTTGACTTTCGTTGACCTTGACTGGCTTGAACTTGATCCCATTGCGGCGCAACTGCCTTTGACTTGACTTTCGTTGACCTTGACTGGCTTGAACTTGATCCCATTGCGGCGCAACTGAAGAATGTTGCGGCGCAACTTATCTCTCTGCTTCTGGGTTGCGGCGCAACCAAGAGTTGCGGCGCAACTGAAGATGTTGTGGCGCAACTTATCTCTCTGCTTCTGGGTTGCGGCGCAGCTATGCATTGCGGCGCAACTGAAGAATGTTGCGGCGCAACTTATCTCTCTGCTTCTGGGTTGCGGCGCAACCAAGAGTTGCGGCGCAACTGAAGATGTTGTGGCGCAACTTATCTCTCTGCTTCTGGGTTGCGGCGCAACTGAAGAAGTTGCGGCGCAACTTATCTCTCTGCTTCTGGGTTGCGGCGCAACTGAAGAAGTTGCGGCGCAACTTATCTCTCTGCTTCTGGGTTGCGGCGCAACTGAAGAATGTTGCGGCGCAACTTATCTCTCTGCTTCTGGGTTGCGGCGCAACCAAGAGTTGCGGCGCAACTTAGTGTTGCGGCGCAAATTCAGTTGACTTTACCCTTTGACTTGACTTTCGTTGACCTTGACTGGCTTGAACTTGATCCCATTGCGGCGCAACTGAAGAATGTTGTGGCGCAACTTATCTCTCTGCTTCTGGGTTGCGGCGCAACCAAGAGTTGCGGCGCAACTCGCCTTTGACTTGCGTTGACCATTGACTTATGTTGACTCGTGGCTGGCCTGGAAGGAGGGGAGTTGCGGCGCAACTGGAAAGCATTGCGGCGCAACTTATTCTTCTGGAATTTGGTTGCGGCGCAATGAGGGGTGCGGCGCAATTGACCCTTTTCTGCATTGACTTTAGTTGACTTCCTGCAATCTTCACCCAAATGCTTCCGAAATCTTCCGTTAGCACTTGATTCTCCTTTACAATGTCGTTTTCTCCAGATTTGCGCTTAAATACCTGTCAGTAACCTGAAACACTAACAAATACCATAAACGCACCAAATGTATACAAAAAACGACTCATAAACCATGCAGAATCAACTAAATACGTTGTGGGAAATGGGTATAAAATACGACATATCAGTGAGACAAAGGAGGTGGATGGAATTACTAAAGGATTACGATTGTGAAATCAAATACCATCCGGGTAAAGCCAATGTAGTGGCGGATGCACTAGGTAGGAAGGTGCAAAGTTCTTCTTGTAAGTTGATGAGCATGCAAGTTCAAGCCAAGTAGGGGCTACTTGATCGAATTAAAGAAGCACAAGCGAGGGCATTAATGAAGGATAACATTGACAAAGAAAGCATTGGAAAGAAGAAACGTCTTGTGATGGAAACTAATAGCCGTGGGTTCAAAACATACAAGGGTCGAATTTGGGTGCCATTGCTTGGTGGTAACCGAGAATTGATCCTTGAGGAAGCCCATAGAAGTAGATATTCAGTTCATCCCGGTGTCACCAAAATGTATGCAGATTTGAAGCCGATTTATTGGTGGCCGGATATTAAAGGAGAAGTAGCTCATTTTGTAGCAAAGTGTTTGACATGTGCACGTGTGAAAACGGACCATCAAAAGCCGTATGGTTTGTTGCATCAATTAGACATTCCCGAGTGGAAATGGGATCATATTACCATGGACTTTGTAACGAAGCTACCTAAAACGCCGAAAGGGAATGATATGATATGGGTGATTGTAGATAGATTGACGAAGAGTGCTCATTTTCTAGCTACCCGACAAGATGTGCCTTTAACGAAGATGGCAAAGATTTACATTGATGAAGTAGTGTCGAAGCATGGAGTTCCTTTGTCTATTGTTTCGGATCGAGACTCTAGATTTGTGTCCAACTTTTGGAAGGGTCTTCAACGGGAATTGGGTAGTAGAATAAATTTGAGTACCGCCTATCATCCTCAAACCGATGGGAAAAGTGAGAGAACTATTCAAACATTGGAGGATATGTTGAGGACGTGTGTACTAGAGTATGGTGGAGCATGGGATGATCATTTGAGGTTGATAGAGTTTGCTTACAACAATAGTCACCATGCAAGTATTGGAATGCCACCGTTTGAAATGCTCTATGGTAGGAGATGTAGGACTCCAAGTTGTTGGATGGAGCCCGGTGAAAAGCAAATCACGGGTCCTGAAATTATAGAGATCTCAGCGGAGAAAGTTAATGTAGCTAAAGAAGCTTTACGTGTGGCAAGAGAAAGATAGAAAACATATGCAGATAAGAAAAGGAGACCGATTGAGTTTAATGTTGGTGACTTAGTGATGCTGAAAGTGTCACCATGGAAAGGAGTTATTAGGTTTGGGAAGAAGGGAAAGTTGAGTCCACGTTTCATTGGACCTTTTAAAGTTCTGAAGCGCATTAAAGATGTTGCATATCAGTTGGAATTACCTCCAGAATTGGATGGAATTCACAACACCTTTCATGTATCCTACTTGAGGAATGCTTAGCCGATGAGTCAAGTGTGATTCCCATTGAAGATGTGAGTATTGATCCAATGAAGAGAATAGTAGATGAACCGGTAGCGATACTTGGAAGGAAAAAAAAAAAAAAAAAAAAAAAAAAAAAAAAAAAAAAAAAAAAAAAAAAAAAAAAAAAAAAAAAAAAAAAAAAAAAAAAAAAAAAAAAAAAAAAAAAAAAAAAAAAAAAAAAAAAAAAAAAAAAAAAAAAAAAAAAAAAAAAAAAAAAAAAAAAAAAAAAAAAAAAAAAAAAAAAAAAAAAAAAAAAAAAAAAAAAAAAAAAAAAAAAAAAAAAAAAAAAAAAAAAAAAAAAAAAAAAAAAAAAAAAAAAAAAAAAAAAAAAAAAAAAAAAAAAAAAAAAAAAAAAAAAAAAAAAAAAAAAAAAAAAAAAAAAAAAAAAAAAAAAAAAAAAAAAAAAAAAAAAAAAAAAAAAAAAAAAAAAAAAAAAAAAAAAAAAAAAAAAAAAAAAAAAAAAAAAAAAAAAAAAAAAAAAAAAAAAAAAAAAAAAAAAAAAAAAAAAAAAAAAAAAAAAAAAAAAAAAAAAAAAAAAAAAAAAAAAAAAAAAAAAAAAAAAAAAAAAAAAAAAAAAAAAAAAAAAAAAAAAAAAAAAAAAAAAAAAAAAAAAAAAAAAAAAAAAAAAAAAAAAAAAAAAAAAAAAAAAAAAAAAAAAAAAAAAAAAAAAAAAAAAAAAAAAAAAAAAAAAAAAAAAAAAAAAAAAAAAAAAAAAAAAAAAAAAAAAAAAAAAAAAAAAAAAAAAAAAAAAAAAAAAAAAAAAAAAAAAAAAAAAAAAAAAAAAAAAAAAAAAAAAAAAAAAAAAAAAAAAAAAAAAAAAAAAAAAAAAAAAAAAAAAAAAAAAAAAAAAAAAAAAAAAAAAAAAAAAAAAAAAAAAAAAAAAAAAAAAAAAAAAAAAAAAAAAAAAAAAAAAAAAAAAAAAAAAAAAAAAAAAAAAAAAAAAAAAAAAAAAAAAAAAAAAAAAAAAAAAAAAAAAAAAAAAAAAAAAAAAAAAAAAAAAAAAAAAAAAAAAAAAAAAAAAAAAAAAAAAAAAAAAAAAAAAAAAAAAAAAAAAAAAAAAAAAAAAAAAAAAAAAAAAAAAAAAAAAAAAAAAAAAAAGTCAAAGCTGAAGAACTTGCGGCGCAACTCAATTCCAGAAAGATAAGTTGCGGCGCAACTCAATTCCAGAAAGATAGGTTGCGGCGCAACTATAGAAAGTAGTTGCGGCGCAACTGAAGCAGTAATGAAGGAGAAGTATCCGGAGTTGTTCCTTACTGATGAGATTTCGGGGACGGAATCCTCTTAAGGGGGAGGTAATTGTAACATCCTAAACTTTTTATTTAACGATTGACTAATGTCGTTAAGTCAACATAGGGTGTCGTTAAGTCTATTTTAGATTTAATGCTTATATGTAGTTATTATGTGTTATGTGTGAGGCTTGAAAGCCTAAATGTTAATGTAGTATAAATGTGTGTAATATGAAGGTTAATGTCCATGTAGTGACATTTAATGAAGGATTAATGATGTATATGGTCAATAAAGTAGTTTGTGACCAATAATGAAGCATTAGGAACCTTAGGGGCTAGTTTTGACATGGAGGCAAAGTCAAAAACGGGATTAAGGAATTAGGGGTTGTCATTAGATCATATTTTGCAGCCATAACACTTTCTAAACAAGCCCTAAGCCTTCCCATAGCATTCCTCCATCTAATTGCAAGCCGAAAAGCCTTCCAACGTGTGATTCGGGTGCGTTTAATCAAGTGTTTTGCATCTCTAGTGTGATCTTCGTGTATAGAAGGTAATATTTCAGTGTTTTCAGGTCCTTTTGATATTATGAGTCATTAGGATTAATTATTGGATTATGGGGGAATCGTTTAACGAAGATTAATGGTGGTTTTGATGGATTAAAGTCATATATGGTGTAAGTAATGGTTGTAATGCTTTATAATGATTTGAATATGAAGGATTTTGATGTGTGAAAGTCATGTATTTGATTTAGAATGATTTGGATCTGGTTTGGGGTGTAATCGATCAACTTTGTGCAGAATCGCATCGAGTTGCGGCGCAACTCAATTCCAGAAAGATAAGTTGCGGCGCAACTTATTGCAGAAAGATAAGTTGCGGCGCAACTCATTGTAGTTGCGGCGCAACTCATTCGTAGTTGCGGCGCAACTCATTCGAAGATAGTTGCGGCGCAACTCATTGTAGTTGCGGCGCAACTCATTCGAAAGATAGTTGCGGCGCAACTCATTCGTAGTTGCGGCGCAACTCTTAGTTGCGGCGCAACTCAATTCCAGAAAGATAAGTTGCGGCGCAACTGGAGGCTTGAGCTGCGGCGCAACTCACCAGTTTTCAGAAAAGTTAGTTTTGAACCGTAACGTCGTTTGTCATGTAGATTAGACCTGAAACTAAAGTGAGTCATTAATGTGTGTGGGTCTAGTTATTGACCTTAATGACGTGAGTATGTAGTTGTCTAATAATCGTTTACTAATTATAGGTAGACGAGCATAGTTGCTTTACACAGTGACTAGTTGTTGATTGTTGTGAACTACGCCGAGGTCAGATACACTACTTTGACACGCTGGGGGATTCCACGAAAAGCTGGTTTCAAATCATAAATACTTCCATTTGGTATCTTTATATTGCATGTGGGCATATGGGGTTACATGGGAGGTATTATGGGTTATTTAGTTGACCATGAGACCTGAAATGCTGTCCCTAACGTAGTGAAATGAAGTATTGCTTAATGTAGTGGTTTGTTATGCAGTTTATGTAGTATTACAAAGTATCTCTTTATGCATGGAATGTAGAAATGAAGTTGATGTGTGATATATGCATGCTTACATGGCTTGTACACCTAGCTCACTAGACTTAGTAGGTTGCCATGTCACTTGCACGTTTAAGGATCCAAACGTAATGAAGATAAAGTGTGTGAATGTCTAGGAATGTGTGTTACCTAGACCATATGTGTGTGGCGGTTTAGGAATGTGTGTTACCTAAACCATATGTGTGAAATCGAGCTCGTAAATATAATGCAGGGAAAGTGTTAAGCTTAACCCGTACTAGTCTTAGCCGGACGAGTGCGTTGATGTAGTTGTTGCTTGGGTGGCTCCTTGAAACATGGTCTTTATAATGCAGGGCGAGTAATACGAGGGGTTTGACCAACCTCCACATACGGATTACTCTTGGATTGGCTTGCCATTCCTCAACGACGAACTATGACTAGCCTTTTGGTGAAGCATCTAGTCGGGTGTGACTTATGTTACACTTATATGCAGTTAACAAAGATATGTGTGATAATGTGTGAATATAAAGAAGGATAGGCACATTTAGGGGATTCACCCTATTTGATATGAAGTTGATATGCAGTTATGTGTGAACGTGTGATGTGTGTTGTGCCGAATAAACTTGTCTAATAATGAAGATTGTTTTAATTGGACAAATGCTTTAATACCATAGTGTTATCTTACTTAGCTAATTCGTTAGCTAACACTTGTTTCTTAAATGTGGTTGTTCCCTCAGGTTTAGCTTGAAGGACTAGTTGATACAGGAATAAGAGTGAGAATGGGGTAGACGCATGCAGGAGGACTTAGCTACCCATAGACGATTGTCTCTTTAGACATTTATTTACATTTCGTACTTGATGTCGAATTTATGTAGTATTGTTGAACGGTTGTTTTGTGTTGGGCAACCGTTGGGTTTTCATTTTAAACTATTTGATGGTATTGCATGTAACACCAACTAAACGTAGAAACCGAACAGTTTTTATCGGTTTTGACTTTTAAAGTCTTTTCTTCCGCAATTTGACACCGTTAGGTGAAAGTTTTTGAAAACCCATATTTTTAAATGTCGGGTGTTACATATTATCTCAATATGACGGGATCTTGATATTTTCAGGATCTATGATTCCAATAACGAATATATATTTAGTACGAAAGATATCGTTTGCAGGATTAAAGTTGAAGGTTACAACATGAAGAAAACGTGTTTCAACGGATAGTTTACCACTTTAACCACAAGAATCGGGATTGATAACAATTTTACCATGTGAAGAATAACTCTCAACGGTCATCTATGCTATTTCTTCAGCGTAAGGAGCAAGTCCAGGAAGATCCCAGATATTTCGAAGATATGGTTCAACGTCTAGCTCTATAAATAGGAGGAGATCTTCTTCAGAAGAGGAGGACAAGCATTCATAAAACGAGTATTCATCATACAAGCATTCAACACACAAACATACAGCTCAAGAAAGCATTCAACAAAACCTTTATTTCTTAGCTGTTACTTGTTCTCATTTCCTTTTGTTCATATCGCTGTAATCATTCACGAATAATAATAATAAAAGAACAACAGGTAGGATCGATTGAATCCTCCCGGGGTTTTTTACCTAAGATTTCTTAATTGAATCAAGGGTTTTTCTCCGTCAACAAAATTCTGGTGTCGTAGTATTTCGCATTTATCTTTAAGATCCTAGCACTGCATTTTCAGCATTTTCTCTTTATCTTCAACAGTTTTCTTATTTACTCAACGTATTTCTATCTCAAAGATTTTCATTAAACTCTTTTTAGCAAAAACTCTCAATTTACATCGTTATCTTTAAGAAAACTTTACTTTTGTTTGAAGATCTTAAAACACCAAACCTCACTTACAAATCTTCGGTTCTAAAAAATTATCTTAAATCCTTTACAAAATTATCTTAGGTAATTTTTGTCCGAAACACTTCTGATAATCATCGTCAAGGTATGTCAATCGAAATCCTAAATCCTTTTTGGAATTTGCAGGATTTGCTTTTTACAAGGAATGAAAGGTACGCATACTCGCAAAAATAAAATAATAGACATATTTTATTCATTATCAAGGAACAGTAGCCTACTAGGATTCATGTAGATCCTATTACATATACTGTAGCTACATTCAAAAAGAGTCAAAACCTAGAACAGTGGGCTCAAGCCTTTTCATATATATCTATCATCGCCTAACTAACACCCAAAAGATCTAGAAAGACTACATTTAACTCCCTAGGATCTCATCCCCAAGAGTAGTGTCCACATCAGGATACTTCTTCTTCAAAATAGATACCACAGACTTCATATAGACTAGATCAGTCTTGGCCTTCTTCAACTCTTTTTGGGAATGATCAAGTTCCTCATAGGCTTGTAGTATTTCCTTCTTAAGGGCATGAAGGTCTTCACCCCACTTGGTAATGACTTCCAGAGTGAGCTCTTGATGCGATTTACAGATCTTATTGAGGATATTAGGCAGCCATCGATATTCTTCAAAATAGATACCACAGACTTCATATAGACTAGATCAGTCTTGGCCTTCTTCAACTCTTTTTGGGAATGATCAAGTTCCTCATAGGCTTGTAGTATTTCCTTCTTAAGGGCATGAAGGTCTTCACCCCACTTGGTAATGACTTCCAGAGTGAGCTCTTGATGCGATTTACAGATCTTATTGAGGATATTAGGCAGCCATCGATATTCTTCAAAAGACCGTCGTGTCGCTGGGCTTGTTCTCCACATCGTTCAATAATCTCTTGAAGATGCTGAAAAAATAAAAGAAATAAAATGAGAAAAACTTTTTTAATAAATAGTAAAATAAAAACCTTTTTACCTTGTTCTTCCAAACGGAACTAGAGGATGAAGACATGATTTTCAAAGGAGGACATTTTGGAAAAAGATTTTGAGAGAAAAGATGTTTTGAATAAGATGAAGAGAGATTCGGAGTATTGTTGAGTATAAATAGGGAAAAGGATAAGTGTAAATGGGAAGACAAAAGGATAGGTTAACTTCTAATCAAGCCGAGTAAATGAAAAATTTTACTCATTATTTTCTGATTGATGACACTGTGCAACGTGCCACTTGTGCATTAATTCTTTGGATACGCGATCAACTTTAATAAAAAAAACTCATTTGGATGCTTCTCAAGCAAAACTTAAAATTTATATCTCATTTATGAACTAATGAATATAAATTTTGAGGACAATTGTTTGGTGTCGGATTTTATATTTAGGATCCTGATCAAAGATATCTAACAATGCCTGCAATTACTTTGTTATTTTCGAACATGTGTTCACAGTTTGCAGAATCCTGATTTCAAGATTATTGTAACGGCTACAATTTAAGATGTTAAAAAAGCTTCAACGGCTAGAATTGGAATGTAAACACGTTCAAATGATTGTTCAGCTTAACAAGGAGAATCAAACGTGTTCTTTACTAGGTCATCATTGAAAGTCGGATTTGAATGAAGGATTGACATGTGAAGAAGGACTCAACGTTCACTTAATCAGTCCAAACACGTTGAAGAATGCAACACGGAAGATCCTAGATATTTCAGAATATTAATTATTAGCTTTACTTATAAATATAGTGCTTTTGATCGAATTAGGGATAGATAATCTGCTCTCACTTGTACTCGCACACACACTTATTCACCGCTTTCTTATTTCTTTTACGATAATCACTTAGCTATTCGATCAAATCACTCCTTAATCCTTGTATTGTAATCTTAAACAAATAATAATAAAAGAACACAGGTAGGAACGATTGTTTCCTCCCGAGGTTATTTACCTAAGATTCCATGATAGGATCAAGGGTTTTTCTCCGTCAACAAAATTCTGGTGTCGTTATTCTTTTCGCATTTCATTCCTTTGTTCTTAATTCAAGATCACCGCGATGATCCTGAGCCTTTATTATCTTTATCTTCATCAACTTTTCTCTTTAATTTTTGATACGATGCCTGTAAATATTTGCAAATCACAATCTAAGAGAGATTAATAACATGCATATGCAACAATTAAGCCTAGACCTGAGACAACATCAACAAACCGATAGACAAAACATCAGATATCTGCGAAGATGAACCAACAGACTTATAACCCTTAAAATTTTCCAGGGAGCAAATTGTTTTATTGGGTCATAGCTAGCAACATCAACAACAGTAGAGAAGTATTTGAGTCCATTCGGAGCTTATGTGGAATCACTCCCTTCATAGTAGTGTCGTACACACTATACAAATAATTTTCAAGTTTAGAAGAACAATGGTACCTATCATTTTGTTCCTAAGATAGTTTTACCAGGTGCAACCTGACTTGTCTAGAGTCTAGACACTGAGTTTTACAGGTTATCAGCTAAATAGGCTAAAATGGAATGAGTAGTTTTTGTATTACCTAATATCTTGCGGGAGCAGCAACGACATACTGTCAAGTGTCAATCTTGCCTCATTTATCATAATTATCGTGAACAGGTCTAAGAGGAGAAGTCCGCATTTCTAATGAAGCCTCTAAAAAGGTATTAAAACAGAAATTAAGACACGTATAACCAATATGCAATAAAAGAAGTTTTTCTTCATATCTGCAAGAATTCTCACAATCAAGTTAGCAAGATATATCCCAATAATATCCCGGTTTGTGGAAATGTCAAGACTCAAGAGCAATAAGTTTTTGGGTCCTCAACACACCGTCCATTTACAATCCCGAATAAGTTGTTTCTAGGTTGACCTTGAAAAGGTCCTAAGACAAAAAGAGTATTCAAGTTTTAAACTTAATTTGGGACTAACAATACCAAAAGACCAATTTGAGACAAAAAAAAATACGTGCGGGTTGGAGCCCTGCCGTTAGTAGGGGCTGAGCAAGAGCCATTTAGAGTACACAAAAGAAAGTAAGAATTAAAGGTGATAGTCATTTAGTTGCAGGAGTGTATGAACGTATGTGTGGGAAGAATGGTGTTTATATATACCAATTTCTAATGGACATTGTAACATACTTAAATTTTAATTGTATTTTTTATTAAGACTTTTAATGGTTTATATACTTTTAAGTCTAAATGAAGTCATTTTAAAAGATAAGGGTATTAGGTAAATGACTAGATAGCTAGTTAAACTAAATATGACAAATAAGTTAAACTTGAGGGGGTGCTTGTGAACATTTGGTTATAACAACAAAAGGAAGATTTAAGAAGCAAAATCAACCATTTCTTCATCTTTCTGACTTGTTCTAGTGTGTGTTCTTCCCCCAAAATTCCCAAATTCGAAATTTATTTATAATAATCAATAAATCAAAGTTTATGGGTGTTTAATCAATAAGAAACAATACCCACCTATCCTATTGTGTTCTTGAGATGTGGGATGAAGTTTTTGGCTAAGAATTGGAAGAGAAAAGAAAAAGAGGGTGGTGTAGTCTTGCATGTATTGAAAACTAGTGTTATTTCATTTATTGAAGGTAAATTCTTTTCTATTTTGTTTACTATTAGTTAGGGTTCTTGAAGTTTAATTAAAATGGGGTTTTCTAATTGGGATAATTATATTGTTATTGTTTTTCCAATTTCCTTTTGTAGTTGAGTATATTGTCATTAAGTTGCATGAATGTTTTAATATGATTATGTTGGTGACTTGTTGTTGTCAAACATAAAGATGGAGATTTTGGTATTAAAAGGAGTTTTTGGCCATGTTGATGTATTAAGAAATATGGTGTTGACATGTGTAGTCAAATTTTTATGAAAATGATATGGATTTGGAAATTTTAGTATGACCATATTTGGTTGAATTGGGAAATGATATGAATAACTATATTTGAGAAAACCCATAGAAACCCAAGGACAATGTGGGTTATGTTAAAGTTGGGTTGGGTATTGAGATGCTAATAAAGCCAGTAATTTACGGCTTGTTGGTCTTGTGTATGAGGTAATTGTGTTAGATGACCAAATGTGAATGTGTGTTTATGAATTGTTTCTAGGTGGAAGCAATATGATTATTCTTGTGGTCGTCTTGGATTTTTTTTTTGTTGTTGTCGCGAAGGAGGTGAGTACTTTTGCATACGATTATATGTACGTTGGGTCGATTACCATATGATGGTAGATTCCATGTGTGGTAATCGATTTGGCGTTAGGGCCTAATTTAAGGTCGGGGCCTAAGAACCCCATAGTTGAATTGAGATGAGGCATGAGAACCTCTTGATGCATTGAGATAAGGCCTGAGAACCTTTGAGGCCTAAGAACCTCTTGAGTATATTGTTTAGCGTATATGGATCCATGTATGTTTTGTTAGCGCAAAAGTGAGTATGCAAGTGATGGTATGACGATGCCATTGGCTACATGTGATAGTCCTTTGTGTTTTTGCCCTCTTTCGTGTGTATAAGCGTATGCAATGGTATTCACTAAGCTTTGACTTATTCTTTTAGTTGTTACCCTCTTTATAGGTTGCCCTGGAAGTGAAGCAAAGATAAGTGCTTGAAGATTAAAGTTGCTTTGAAAATGATATCATTTTGCGGTAAAATGGTTTGTGGTTAGAACCCGTAGTTGCCCCCTTTAAACTCTTGGCTCATGATATCCCATGTCTTCGAGTTGAAATGTTGTTCATTTTTGATTTCAAACTTATGAGTCTTGAATTGTAAGGTTAAACATAATTTGATGTCAAATGGTGTTTTGTATGTTTGGCAACTTGGGTAAATGACCCGTTTGGTTGAGTATACTTAATTTGGTTTGATTGAAAGATTAAAAGCTCTTTGAAATGTCGTGTCATGTGTTTTGTCCATTTTGAATGTTCGGCTAATTTGATTTCGAAATATGAAAACGAGTGGCAAAGTTTGCAAGTAAAAGGTTGACTATTTGCTGATGTATCAGTTAGTGAGCCTCAGCACTAACTGAAGGTTTGAGGTCAGAAAAGTTTTAGTGCGCCCTACCACATGACATGTGAGGCTCACTATTGTAAGTCTGTGTCGAAAGTGTTTTAGTGCGACCTACTAGTTACTTAAACTCGTTTTCGCGTCGTTTAAAGTTGTTTAAAGGTTATATAAGTATGGGATAAGTTTATAGTCATTTAATATGTTTAAAGGAGTTAAAATATAAAGTTTTTATATAAATATAATGTTTTGATATAAAGTATAGCGCTTTTGTATATATAAGAAAAAAAAATTATTACTCTTTTTGGTTCGAGTCGTTTCAGACATGGTACCACTTTTTATGGTCTCTTGAGTTTACAGATGTCGTCGGCTAAGAGACCTATATTAAGCACATGATCATAAATAATGCCATGACCTGAATAATAGAATTAAAAACTTACGATCAACTTATGTATAAATATGAATTAAAGTTGAGAACATCATACCCAATAATTGGCATCATCCAAATTTGAAAAGCCAATGACGGTTTGTTGCCCACTACGAGATCCATATTGCATTTTATTGTGTTTAAGCTAGCTTGGCGCCATCATGATTCAAAGGCTGTTGTTTGCTTGTTATTCATATCTTACATAGGCAAATAGCTTAGTGTATCCAACTATTCCATCTTACGGAGTATATATTACTAGTAATAATAATACATGTAGATTTCTAAACTAATAAATCGTTTATTTGGTTACAATAATAAGAGGTAGTTCCCTATAAAAATATACAAATGAAAAACTCAAAATATTATACAAAATTCTAATATGAAAAAAAAAAACTTACATTGATAACTTATCAAAAGATGATAATAAAGAGTGAGCCATACTTCTGGGAACATTTAACTTGGATTGAAACGTTGTCATCTACAAACTCATATTGGGTCGGATGAAGTCATCAAAATCACAAATCACAACCATGTGAAAAAAAATAAATTATTCGTATGTCCTTGACAATCACAATATTCAATAAAATGTGCAAGAAAAAGGCAACAATTTATTCTATAAAATGTGGTTAATAATTTATCAATTGACCATCCATCGTCAATAGAATTTGCAGCTAACACGATCTGCAAGTAATATCAGCATCTCTCCCCAATTGGACATAGACGATGCTGTGCCTTATTAACAAAAGTCAATAGGTTTCCCCCACATCTAAAAAATAAAAAATAAGATTGAGAACAAATAAATTTGAAAAATTAATTAAAAACAATTATAATTCTTGATGACACCCCACAATCCAAAAAAAAAAAACAACAAAAAAAAACTTATACAAATTGAAAAAAGAAAACAAAATGATTTATATCGATCACCAATTTAATGACGCTGGCGGTGATTGACGCAGGTGGTGTTGGTGATTGATGGCGGCGGACGCTGGTGGTGATAGACGACAGGGGTGACTGACGCCAGTGGTATGGGCGATTGATGGGATGGCGGCCTGGAATTCGATAGAGAGGGTGCGTGTGTGTGTGTAATCGTTGGCAGGGAGAAGAGAGGGCCGTGTATGTGTTTTGGTGTGTATAGGGGGTGGGTAATTTGGGGATATTGTAAAGTGTTGAATTACTTAAAAATAAGAAAAGGGGTTATAGACTTATCTTTAGTGGTGAGACCTGCTTCAACATTATTGAAGATAATGTGATGCTCCATCCTCAAACACCTTTTTTTCATTACCTAGCGGCAGGTTCCATGCCAAAGACAAACTTGAGATAATCAGGGGATTATTAAGTGGTTGAGATTCACCTGAACACTAGCCTGGCTGGGGGATTAGTGGGTACCAAATGATACATGGGATCAGGGGGTTCCCATCCAATTACCCCTTTTTTTAGCAACAGGTTCCACAATAGCCAGTAATAATGGAGTACTGTAATAATTTACTTTTTAAAACTTCCGACTTTTATTCCTTGCAAGTTATTTAAGTTTTTTATAAATCCTTTTGATATCGACCCAATTGTCGGGATCTTTGTAGTCTTCATCCATTTCATTAGAAGGATCGACTATTCTTGTTTTGGCAATACCAATTTCTAGATGATGGTAGTTTTGGAAGGACTTTCTCTGGTACTTGCATTTGATGAAAGTATTTGCGTCTTTTGCGACAACAAGCTTTTTGCGGAAGTTTATTATGGCTTTCTTCATACCTTCTGGTAATAGTCTAATTTCTAGTAAATTAGGAGAAGAATATATAAACTATATTAATCCAGCTAAGAATGCTAGAGAACCAATTTTGGGGTTAGGACTTGGACAAAAGATAATAAGACTTTAAGAAGCTTTATCTTGTGTCTAGATATGTTTTGTCTTAAAATCATTTTGACTTAGATATATAGCCTTGGACCAAATCATTCTGAATGTGTCTAAAGAAATGATATCTCTTTCTTGATTCTCTTCATGAATCGTTCGTTTTGAGAAAGTTTTTTAAATTCAATAATTCTCTCTTTTTTCTTAAGCTTCAATGGTTCGGGAAATATAGTTACCTATAAAGGTATTTCTTTCTTTTTGACTCATCAGAATAGAATAGCTGGTGGCTTCTGGTTGAGCTTGTAATAATGCTCCAAACTTTTTGAAAGGAAAAGAGATTCATGTGACATATTTGGATACTATTGCTAAATCTTCATAAATGTCTCTGTATATAAAATCCAGATTTTAATTTTATGGGTTCTTGCATGATATGAGAGTAGCTTGGTCCAAAGAGACCTCAGTTTTTGGCAAACTGTTAGCCATCAACGGATTTGATATATCTTTACCGAAGCCGTTTGTTTTTGAGCGAAATTGAGATTTTAGCTCTTCGTTAACTTTTTTTCCCCAAAGCTCCAATTTTCTGATCAAGATCCTTTATCATACGAGTGGGAAATAAAAACGGCTGCTTGTAAATATGCATAAAGGATAAAACATATGAAACTGATCGGCTTTTGTTCATCCAGTCCTTAACACGTTTTTACTTCATTCAATCAGGCTTTTGTAGTTTTTGTATAATAACCTAGACCAGAGGTACGCCGAGGTACATAATTTTATGTGAACACGCAACATAAATATATGACCATTTATCTATGAACCTTTAGGGTTGCACACGAAGAACATTGAGATATTATTTTAACTTGAACAAATTGAGAAGCTGGCCAAAATAGACTACAAATGACGAAAGGATCAAGCCGAGTCTGTTGGGATTTTATTAACTACAAATGACGAAAGGATCAAGCCGAGTCTGTTGGGATTTTATTAACTATACAACTACTTTGTATCGAAATTGGATGTTCATAATTTGAAAGAATCTCAAATTAGTTTATTCAAAACTTAGAGTTTGAACTGTAAATAACTAAAACTCGTATTATTTAAAACGTTTAAATAAAACCTTTTAATAAAGCATGAACATCCTAATTAATTACGATTAATTAACTAAGCAAATAAATTAATCTAATTTAATTTATTTATGCAATAATTAATTAACCTAACTAATTATATATGCGGAAAAAGTTAATAAAACAATTAATTAATTAATTCCCTAAAATGATCTATCATGCATGAAATATAATCAACTAATAATAATAAATAAAGAAAGAAAGAAACACTAACCTCTTAGTAGAAAACCGGAAACTACCCGTCACGTACTAGAGCCCAAAATAGAACTCCTCCTTAGTTGCGTACACACAAACGGATTTTCGGCACTTAACTAAGTGCTAGCTATAACTCTAGGTTATAACAAAATTCCCACCATAAAAATAACTAGTTGATTTGCTCTCCGCCCATATGAGGGTGTAAAATTCCCATCAGAAAAAGAAGAAGAAAAGAAGTTGTTAGAAATATAGATGTAGTAGTTGATTTGTGTACCTTTATGTTAATTTGTACTTATAATGTAAACTTGTTAATATGGAAGGGGGCATAGTGTAAATAGCTCATATGTATATAAACCCCCTCCATTAAGAACTTTGTAAACTTTTCACCCCATTTATGCAAACTAATCTTCCCTGCCAAACACACTTTCTCTCTCTTCAAACCACCATTGTTACACACACTAACACACACATAAGCTCAAATTCTTCATTTTACAATTGGTATCAGAGCACAATCAGAGTTGCTGAATGATCCACAAGCTTAATACAAGCTTAATTTGTGCTTAATTTCAGAATTTGGCTTATTTTATGAAAGGTTCATTTGCCGAGATCACTGTTTGAGTGATTTCTGCAAATTAAGTGTGTTTTTGTTAGAATTTTGTTCACCGATCGATTTATAATCAGTATATCATCCTTCGTTATCGATTTCAGAAGTTAATTTCATCATTTGAGTTGTTTTTGCTCGAGCTCGGCAAATCGCATGTTCGCGTGGGTTTGAATTCTAGTTGAAATTAGCATCTAATTTGTTCAAGGATTTGTGCGCATTGTTTTTCTGATCATTTTGATATAAAATACGAGCTTTAATTCGCAAAAATGAAGGAGAAATTGAAGATTTACAGTCTGCTCTGCATTTGAGGGTTTGGCTGAACGAAGAAGACGACCAGTAACCGTCTATTTTGTTGCCTAGTGATTACTAGTGTTTGCAGAGATCGTTGGCTAAGACTTGCTCTTACTTGTTCTATTTGCAGAGCTTATTGCTCGGCAAATAGTTATTTCAAGAAAATTTGATTAAGTATTGGTGCTACTTGTTCTATTTGCAGAGCTTTTTGCTCGGCAAATAGGTGTTTACAGAATATTTGGTTAAGTGTTGAGGCTACTTGTTCTATTTGCAGAGCTCTTCGCTCGGCAAATAGTTGTTTCAAGAATTTTTGATTTGAGACTGGTGCTACTTGTATTGTTTGCAGAGGTTTAAGCTCGGCAAACAAGTGTTTTTGGTTGGTGCGACTAAGTACAAGTTCTATTTGTGCTATTTGCAGAGTTATTTGCTCGGCAAATAGTTGAATTTGATTCTTCGACCAAGTGATTTTATTAGTTGTACTATTTGCAGAGATTTAAGCTCGGCATTCAGTTGAAATTGGTTGTTGATCAGTGTACTTGGATTGTGACTTGGCTACTTACACTATTTGCAGAGGATTAAGCTCGGCACTTAGTTGTTTTTGAAATTCTCAAATCAAAATTTTTCAAGAAAATTAATTCAAAACCACTTTTCATCAATATTCTTCACGTGGGAAGAAAATCAAAATTTTTAAAATTTCTACTTGTTCTATTTGCAGAGGTCTGAGCTCTGCATCTAGTTAAAATAGAAAAAATTTCAATCCTTTTTGGAATTTATTTGAAATGGCTTCAAGGGAAGCTTTAGCACTTGGTTCTGAAGGAAGACCTCCTGTCTTGTTTAGAGGTTCTTATCCTCAATGGAAGAAAAGGTTTCTGAACTGGATAGACAGACAGAAGAATGGAAAACTTCTGAGGAAATCATACAAAGATGGTCCTGAAATTCCAAAGAACCCTGTTAACGGAGAAGCTTTACCTGAAGAGAGTTGAAATACAGATCAGAAAAATAGAGTTGAAGCTGATCAAATGTCAATTGCTTATCTTTACCAAGCACTACCTGATGACATTTACTGCAATGTGGACTCCTATGAAACAGGAAAAGACATATGGGATGAAGTGGAGAAGCAGATGGAAGGATCTGATGTGTCAAACACCATAAGATTGTCGACTGTTCTGAACATGTATGAAACTTTCAAGCAACAGAAGGGTGAACCATTGAACGAAGTATACATCAGATTCTGTAATGTCATCAATGAGCTTAGAAAGAATGATGTGAAAAGAACCAATATGGAACTGAACATCAAATTCATCAAAAATCTGGAAGAGGAATGGCAAGTGTATGGAACTCAACTCAACCAACAATCAGACTTTGGGAAACTCACAATCCACACCTTGTATGAAAAGCTGAAGCTGAATGTTGAGGATGTTCAGAGGATCCAAAAGAAGAAAGAAGAAAGTTCTCATTCCGATCCATTAGCCCTGGTAGCTGAGAAGAAGACTTCAAAAGTGTCAAGACAAAGCTTTGTTGAGTATGACACTGATTCTGATTCAAGTGAAATGAGTGATTCTGATCTGGATGAGAAACAAAAAGAGATGTACAAAGAACTCGCTTATTTCACAAAGGCTTTCAAGAAGAAATTCTTCAAGAAGAAACCAACAAATAATCAGCTTAGGACTTCATCAGTCTCTTCGTATGCTAAAAATGCGAATGCTCCTAAGTTTGATCAGAAGAAAGATTTTGTTGGTGGTGAGAAGAAGTATGACAATCAGAAGAAGTTTGAAAAGAAGGTCATGGATAAGAGAAACGAAGACAAGAAATGTTACAACTGTGGTCTTCCTGGACACTTTGCCATCAATTGCACTAAACCTCGACAAAAGAACTCCGAGTACTATAAGTAAAAACTTTTGCTAGCAAGACAAGAGGAAAGTGGAATTGCTCTTCTCGCTGAGGATGACAAGTGGTTGCATCTTTCTGATGAGGAGACAGACGAACTTGCAGCAAATGTGTGCTTTATGACGAAGATAAAGAAATCAAAGGAGTTGGATGATGTTGAGGAAAGTTCTTCAGAGGATGATCAGGTAATAACACTTCCCAAATCTGTGTTAAAATTCTATATGGATGAAAGTGAAAAGGCAATGAGAGACGGGGTAAAGTTGACTGAAGAGAATTTAAAAGTAAAGCAAATTTTGGAAGACAAAGAAAAAGAATTTCAAACAAAATTTGATTTACTTAAAAGAATTTTGAAAATTTGAAATCTGAAAAAGCAGCAGTCACTTTTACTCCGAACTCCAAATTGCTACTTGAAAAACAAGAACTTGACACCAAAGTTCTTGAACTGAGCAAAACCGTCAGACAACTTCAAGTTGAAAAGACCAATGAGATGTTTCGAGCAAATGCTTTGGCTGAGGACATTGAGTCTTTGAATGTGAAATCTGAAAAAGCAGCAGTCACTTTTACTCCGAACTCCAAATTGCTACTTGAAAAACAAGAACTTGACACCAAAGTTCTTGAACTGAGCAAAACCGTCAGACAACTTCAAGTTGAAAAGACCAATGAGATGTTTCGAGCAAATGCTTTGGCTGAGGACATTGAGTCTTTGAATGTGAAACTGAAAGAATCAATCCCTGATTTGAAGGAATATGAAGATAAAATTTCTGACCTAAAATATGAATGTTGTATAAAAGATTCTCTTAAACAAAAACTTGATAAAGAAAATGTTGAGCTTAAAGCTGAAATCAAGTCTTATCAAGACAAGTTGTATAAGATTAATCGTTCATATCAACAAATCTTTTTGAATAGGCCAAGAAATTCGGAAACAATATTCACTTCAGGGTTAGGTTATGTCAATCCAAATCATTTGCTCAAAGCACAAGAAGAAGTCCCATCATTATATAAGGAATATTATTTGAGATGTGGGATGACTGACCAGTTTGTGAGACCGAATGATAGTGATTTTGAGGCTGATGATTTTCTAAAGAAGGGTGCAAAAGTCTATTTTAACTATGAGTTAATGGATGAGTCATATGATTTTTTCAGTCACCCTGCACATAAAATGGAAAAACAAAAAGACGAAAAAGATAATCATGAGGCTATAATTCCTGAAATTCTTGAGTGTTTTAAAGAAAAACCTTTAGAAGAAACTTTTCCAATTCCAAAAGCTTGAAAACTTGAGACCGTATGTTCCACAAAAAGTTTTGGAAAAGGTAATAGAGGATCTGAAAAAGTCTCTTGATGAAAAGCAATCTTTGATAGAAAGTTTGAAGACTCAAAATCACTATGTCATTGACCCACCCAAGAATCATGTAAATGATTGTGATCACCCCGATTGTCCTGTTTGTGAAGTTATGGCCACTCCAACTCCACCAAACCAATCTGTATGTAAAAATGAGATAACTTCACAAACTGCATGCTCTATTTCTGAAATTGTGAATGCATGTGTGCAAACTGAGTGTGAAGTTGTTCATGTGTCTGTTCAAACTGATAGTGATATAGATGACTTCGATGATGCTCTTGATGTTGATGATTATTTCTTCCCGCCTATTTCTGAAACTGAGTCCTTTACCAAGTTTTCTGAGGGAACTCAATCATACTTGAATGAAATTGATGCTTTCAAACAAAAGTTTGAAAAAGAAAGAGAACAAAGGTTAAATGTGCTAAAGGAACTTAATGATCTAAAAGTTGAATTCCAATTTCAGAAAATAGCACTTCAATTTTTTAAAGAAAAAGCATCAATTCCACTCAAGAGAAGTCCTTGTCCAATTAAGATAAGTGAAGCAAGTGTGAAATTGGAAACGGATGATTTCTCAACATATTTGGAAGGAAATTATGATTTTGCTCCTGATTTTGAAAAACATTTTGTTCAAAAAGAGGAAAAACATGAATTTTTTCTAAAGAAGATTCCAAAGTCACACTCTTCACAACCTTCCCCATTCGATAAGTTCCAAAGACCACCCATCCAAGACTGATTCAAAATCAAAGACCAACCCATCACCAAAGATGATTTCAAAACCAAAGACCAACCCATCACCAAAGACTGATTCAAAACCAAAGACCAAACCATCACCAAAGAATGTTTCAAAACCAAAGTTCAATCAATCACTAAGACAGATTCGAAACCAAAACCAAACAAAGAACCCAAAGTATCTAAGAATTCAAAGACTTCTAGGAAATACAAGGTTAAATCTAAACCTCAGTCCTAAAAAGAAGTCAAAACAAGAAGTGGTTCAAAGATTGTTAAGAATGAAACTTTCTCATTAGGTAACAAACAACCTAAGCAGGTTAGGTATTCTAGTTTTCCTAGGTATTCTCAGAAGAATCCTAAGTGCACTTTACAAAGGGTTAGAGATACTGTTTCTGGAATGACTAAGTACAAAGATCAATATGGTTGGTTGTCACCTAATAATATAAAGAAAGTAAACAAGACCACAGAAACCATCAAGAAGAAACCTGTTAAGTCCGAAAATAACAAATTGTTTGCTAACAAGAAGACTGTTCGTATTTCAGGTGACTTGTGCTTAACTAGTAGCAGTAGATGGATTCCTAAGGATAGATTTTTGCATGCTTCTAGTAAAGTCAAGCTTGATGGGAATACAACAAATGTGAAACAAGTGTGGATTATCCGTAGATCAAATTCTCAAAATAGTGCCAATATATCTAGGAATAGTCCTGCTTGTACCAAAACTTGTGTATAAACCTTGAATTTTCATTGTTTGTAATTCGTATCTGTGCTTTGAACGATTATGTGTGTTTTGTTTGTGATTTGAATTAAAAGTTTGTTTGTGTGTTATTTTGCTTGATGTTTATTTTTATGTATACTTGCATGTTATCCCTCTAACCTGCAAGGACCCAATCTACATGGGTACCTAAATCATATTCCTTGTCCTTGCAGGAATTTCTCATTTGTGTATGGTATGTTGACTCGGGATGTTCTCGTCATATGACTGGAAACAAGTCCATCCTTACAAACTTTGTCGAGAAGTTCATGGGAACCGTCAGATTCGGAAATGATCATATCGCTCCTATTCTCGGTTATTGTGTATCTACATCTACTGCAGAAGCTGAATATGTTGCTGCAGCAAGCTGTTGTTCACAAGTCCTTTGGATGAAGACTCAGTTGACTGATTATGGATTTCAGTTCAACAGAATTCCCATCTACTGTGACTCAAAGAGTGCTATTGCTATTTCTTGCAATCCTGTACAGCACACAAAGACCAAGCACATAGACGTTCGGTACCATTTTCTTAAAGATCATGTCGAGAAAGGTAACGTCGAACTCTATTTTGTCCCAACAGACTACCAACTTGCTGATCTTTTCACCAAACCTCTGGACGAAAACAGGTTTAACTTTCTTAAAACCAAGTTGGGAATGCTAGATTTACAAACTTAAATGCTTTCATAACATGTATTCTATGTTCATTTTCTGTTTCAAACATTGATGTGTTTTACTTGTTATTACATGCAATGTTTGAGGGGGAGAAAAAGGGTAGAATGCATGATTTTAGGGGGAGTTTGTAAATTTAGTATTGTAATATATGCTTAATTTGAGGGGGAGTGTGCAATGCATGAAAAAAAAATTTGTTTGTTTATTTTTCTAGTATGTGTAATATTTTTTTTAAGTTTTTTTTGTTGTTATGTGTGTTTAGTTTAAAATTTGAAAAAAAAAACCAAATACAAAATTATAAATTTTAAAAATGATAAAAAGATTTTTCTTTAAATTTTTTTATATTCTAAATCTGTTTTTAATTTTTTTTCTTTTCTCAAAGTTGTTTTTATTTTTTTTATTTGTTCAATTTTTTTATGTGTTTAGAGCCCAAAACCAAATTAAACCCATCTAAAATGTAAAGCCCAAGACCAATTCAAGAACCGGGTTGTCACGCGGGTCAAACCCAGACCCGCGACCCGAATTTGAGCTTTAAAAAGGAAAATGGGCGGTCCATTTTGTCTTTCAATTCAAATTCAAACCAACAAATATTTTTTTTCTCTCAAAACCGATCAATATTTACTTCAATCAATCAATCTTTTTCATCATTCGGGTAATAATCAAAGTGGGTTTGATTCTGTGAATATTGGTGTGTTACTTATCACTCTATTCATCGATCATAACATCCATTTAAAGGTAATAATCTTCTCTTTGATTTTGATTACCAAGTGTTTGATGAAATGTTTGAATGAAATGATCTTGATTTGTATGATTTCTGTGATGATCTGATTCATAGTTGGATGATTTTAGTTGCATGATTAGGGTTGTTACTTGATGTTTATTTGAATTATTTACCTTAATCTGCTTGAATTTGAATATTTCTGGGCTTGTTTGATGATGGGCTGGGTATTAATATGAATGTTTGAAGAAAAATGCCATTTGCAGAGCATTTTGCTCGGCAAATGCGATGTTTGTTCAAGAAAATCTTCAAATCATCATAATTTCTGGTTAACAAGTTCATATTTTTCTCAAACAAATTTTTGGATCAAAAGTGTCATTTGCAGAGCATTTTGCTCGGCAAATACTTGTCTTTATCAAACCAGATAAATTTTTCACCAAGTCTTTAAAACAACTTGATGCAGAGCATTTTGCTCGGCATTCAAGGCTTTTGGTTTTCAAAATGAATCCAAGTTTTAAAATAAACTGTTTGCAGAGCTTTGAGCTCGGCAAACAGGCCTCTTTGAATTCCAAAATTTCTTCAAGTCTTAAAACCAACTGTTTGCAGAGCAGTTTGCTCGGCAAACAGTGCATTTTGTTCAAAACTTTTTCCAACTCTTAGAACAACTGTTTGCAGAGCATTTTGCTCGGCAAACAGCACAAAATGAATTTTCATTTTCTTTAAAGACTTGAAAACAACTGTTTGCAGAGCATTTTGCTCGGCAAACAGTACAAATTGGATTTTCAAACTTGTCAAGACTTGAACCATGCATTTGCAGAGCTTTGAGCTCGGCAAATGCATGTAAACTTTTCACCAAGTTTTCAAATCAACTGTTTGCAGAGCATTTTGCTCGGCAAACAGTACGAAGTGAAAATTTTTCACCAATTTTTTTAAAACCAACTGTTTGCAGAGCATTTTGCTCGGCAAACAGTACAAATTGAAATTTTCATTGAAATTTTTCTTTATCAATTGACAACATTATTGTTGTTCAATAAAAGGAAATTTCATACATTTAAAAGGAGTGAATCTGAACTGCTCATTTGCAGAGCTTTGAGCTCGGCATTTACGAGGTTCAACTCCCATACACGATGACTTGGTGCCAGACTTAAGATCTTTCTCGTGTTTGCCGAGATCTTTGCTCGGCAAACAATACAAATCATCAAAATTTTGCCAAAACCAATTTTTTGGTCCTTGTCAATTTCTGGGAAAATTTTTCAAAATGTGCTATTTGCAGAGCATTTTGCTCTGCAAACAGTACAAATAAAACTTTAATTTTTTTTATTCTTTTCTTCTTTCTTTTCTTTTCATATATTGTCATGTTTTGTATATATATTTGGGTGAGATGCAAGGTATCGAACGCCTTTGTGTACTACTTTGTTTTCTCATTTTTAATATATATGCAAAACATTGTCTATGTGTAATAAATGTGTTTCTTAAATGTTGGTATGTGTTGTTATTTTTCTGTGTTTAAAATGTATTTTCTGGTCAAAACTTTGGTCAGTTTGTCTTATCAGAAAAATAATAAATTACCAAGATGGCTATGTTCAAAGAAGGAGATTCAATGAAAATGCAAGCCAATCAAGCACTACATATCCCATTTGCTTGCAAATTCCCAATCATAACGAAGATTCTGAGTCATCATCCGTTGAATAATGCTTTGACTGGAGGTGCAATTGTTCCTGAAAAGTATGTATTTGAGTTGTGGAAATCAATTGCATATGTAAAAGGAAGTAAAAGGCATAAGACAGCAGACTACTTTAAATTTTCTCTACAGTCAGAAGATGAAATTTTCAATTGTAAATTCACTCTGGATGAGTTCAGAACTATCATTGGATTTCCTGAACATGAAGAATACGAAGAACTACCACCAGTTGAAGAAATGTTGGCTGGAGTTCATTCGTTGGGTTATGAAGGAGAGTTGGCAACGATGAGAGATTTTAGAAGAATGAATGTAGCAACTCTCTGGCATACGATGTACAATGTTCTAAGCACTTGTTTGATGCCATCACAGAAAGGAATTGATCTCATGAACGAAGCATTCATTATCAATTTACTATGCAGTCACTCACAATGTGCAGTGTGACTTTGCGAAGATTATATGGGATAAGATGATTCAAGTTGTCAAGGGAAAGAATGCACAAGAAAGAAAATATATTCCCTTTATCAGATTCTTCACACTGATTATCGAAGACGTTCTTGATAATGCAGAAGAAATTCCAAAATTGGAAAACAGCTTTAAGTGTGTAATTGCAATGTATAAATCCAACTTGAGAGGCACAGGAAGTGAAACTGCAAGACCTTTTCCGATTCCACCATTCCTGATTAATCTGGTTCCTGCTCAGAGTCCTCACCTTAGGGCTTATCTCGAGTGGTTAGTCTCAGCAATGGGGTCTGAAAGCCGACAGACTCCTACCCAAGCTGTGCATAGGTCGCCTAGTGAGGGTCCTAGGTCTGATAAAAGAAAAAGAGGGGTTAGTGATGAGGGGACTTCTGAGCAGAGGAGAAGGAAATCGAAAAGAGTTATGTTTGAACAAGAAGCCGTTACACCTGAACCTATTTCTTCACCTGTTTCTCAATCAACACCATCCATTCAAACAACACAATCTCCACCACCCGTTCAATTTTCAAAATCTTCACCTTCTCAATCTACACCAATACCATCCGTTGTTTCACCAAATCCACCAATTCTAACACCACCTCGTTTATCACCCATACTTAATCCTACACCGCTTGCTTCAGCACTACCAAATGAACCACCGGTAATACCTGGTAGACGAATAAAAATGATTGCTCGAAGGTCACCAAAGAAATCAAAGAAGAAGTCCAAAAGAAAGCATAAGTCTGCTAGATCTGAACATATTGGTGCCTCAGCAGAGTTGGATGTTGAGCAAGCAACACGAATTGTTGATAATGTTTTATCTGAATTGCAATCTGAGAATGTTAGCACAGGAGATGCAGATGTGCAGGAGGAACAAGGAGGGAATGAGGGCGGAGTTGAAAATACCAGAGAGGTTGAGAGGTCCGGGTTAGGACAAGGGCATAAAGAAAACGTTGGCCCTCCGATAGTTGAAACCAATGTGTCTAGCCGGGATGTCAACCCTAGGGTAGAAGTCGAGAACTCCCCATTCTCGCTTACACCGAACTCTCCTCGCCATTCTGACTCCTCACAACAGGAGTTAGTCTCACAAACGCACGGGGAACAGCCACGTTCACCACACTCTCCTCATTTGGAGGATGAGAGTGTTGAAATAAGAGAGGATCAGCCCCACCTCTTGCCTTCATTTCGTGCACATGAGTCTAGATCTCCTAGGTACACGGATTCACAAGCTCAGTTGAGTACTGATGCTGGAACAAGCGGAGGGGGACCCACTTTGTGTGACCCTCAAGGACAGCTTGGAAATCCTGCCTTAGCTAACATCACGCCAGCTTTAGCCGCAGGTAACAGTTCTTAAACCGAGACTGGGGGACAGTATGAACGCCGTAGTGACACTGCTGTTCCTCAGGATCAACCTGAGACTGTATTAACGGGCATTCTCAGTGACCCCGGTGTTGTGAGAGGTGTTGCCCAACAACAACAAGTCCCGGACAGTGATTTATCACAGTCTAGGACACAACTTGATTCGGGTTGCAAAGCCCATGAATCTGAAACTGCTGGTGAGGGTATAACCCGAGGATCCGCAGGAAATCCTGAATCAGCTTCGCTGAATTTAGGTCACACCACAAATGTGCAAACAACCCCCGGGTTGGCTACTCCACCTCCTACCCAAACACAAAGAACACCAACACCTATTCAAACATCATCAACCACAATAAATCTTCCAACCAAAGATCAAGCATGTGAAGTTTTACTTGGCATTCTACGTTCTGAAGGAGATTTGTTGACTATGACTGAGAAGGGGGTTTTGAATGCTCTTGAGGTGAGAGAAAGAGAAGTTGCTAATGAAAGAAGAGTTAAAGATTTACAAGATCAACTTCAATCTCAGAAAGCTGTATACGATGCTAAACTTGCTGCATTTGAATTAAGATTGTTAGCGTTAGAATCTTGCTGACCGGCCTCGGTTGCTTCTCGACGGGATGATCCTGATTCTGATGATCACCCCGAGGGGGAGAACCAAGGAGAAGGTCAAACTGATATTGATAATTCTTTGGCAAGAGTTGATGTGAATGTTGAGGATGTAGTAATGGAAGAAAGAACTGAAGGTGGAAACCAAGATGAAACTCAAAGAGAAGTTGATCAAATAGTTAAAGAATTCACTGAAAGATTGAATGAAAGAAACAATGAAGATGATCCAGAGGAGATTGAAAGAATTGCTGAAATAAAAAGAAAATTTTATGAAGTGTTTGGAGCTGATAGTGATGAAGAAGAAGAAGAAGAAGAAGAAGAGAATGAGAATGTTGTAGTTGATGAAGAAGAAGGGTTTGTGATTGAAAATGAAATTATGGAATATGCTGAAGGCGAAGCAGAAGATGAGGCAAGAAAAGATAATGTAATCTTGGATGAGCCAGAAATAGTTGAGACTCCAGTTAATGTAGAAGCTGATGAAGAACCAATGTTTGAAGAATTTCCAGATCTTGACTACTTTAAAATAGGTTCTTCAAGCAGAATTGAAGTTGGAGAATCTTCTGTTCCTGCTAGCACAACTTCACAGCATTACACTTTTGAAGACTTCAATAGTTTTGATGAATTGAGAAAGACTCATGAAGCTGCATCTCAGAATTTCAAGAAGTCAACATATAAACAAGTGTTGAAAGAAGCAATCATATCCGAGGAAGTTCTTCCTGATTACTTTCCAACAGAATTGACTGAAGAACAAAGGAGGTTTATTAATTGGGGATACTTCTTGAGGGATAAAGAAAGAATGGTTGCTCTGGGTGTTAAGCCAAAGGAGGCAGCTAAGAAGTCTAGATTTCTGGAAGAAAGAGCTTATCCGATCTTTTGTGGAGCTACCAAAGTGACCAAAACAAAGAGACCAGAGTTGGATTCGATGTACAAGTTTAAGGAAGCAAGGCAAATTGAAGAATACGAAGAGCTTCTTAAACTCACTAAGCAATACAATCCAAAGCTTCTCGAAGAACAAAGAAACCACAAGATTTTGGTGCTTGTCAGAGTAATCTTGGTTAAAAGGGTTTCTATCTCTGTACCTTGCTTTCATGTGAAAAGAGATAACAATAAGATGTACAGATTCACAGAAGCTCAGTTCAAGCTGCTGCCAGTTGATGACATTATCTTTCTCTACAACTATTTCTTGAATGCAATGCAAAGATACAAAGAAGATGTTATTGCCTTTGAAGCTGTTAAAAGATACATGTCAAGCTGCATTCAATACGCTTCATTGGAAGACTTTCAAATTGGTTTTGAAGTTGTTAAGAGAAAGATTAATGTACCATATCCAGATCAAAGTCTTTACATCGGAAACATCGAACAGCTCAGTATTGGTCATGTCATAGAAGAACCATCCTTCGGTGTTGTCTTTTTGAATAGCAGAAAGAAGAAGATTTTCATTCGTATGGATGAACTTGCTTCTTATTCAGATGGAACATTAGAATTTTGTAAGAATGTTTTGTTGTGCTTGAAAGAAGATGATCAAGATGAAAAGAAAAGGAAGTATTTGATAAAGTGATCTCCAAGATCAATCAAAGACTCGAGTACAGAGACAGTATCAGAATGATGAGAGAGGCAAAGAATGTTCAGAAGTCTAAGTACGTCGTACGTCGAAGAGGAGGTTGTTGGATCAAGTACGACCCAAGTCATCTTCCAGGCCCACAAAACATTCCACCAAGAAACTATGAAGCAAACATGATTGTTCCTGATGACAGACCTGAAGGAGATAATTGGTTCTGGCATCCAAACAAAGATAGACCGAATACAAGAGCTTGAAGAATGACAAAGACTGGATATTTTTCACAAATCACTACTAAGGGGGAGATTGTTAGAAATATAGATGTAGTAGTTGATTTGTGTACCTTTATGTTAATTTGTACTTATAATGTAAACTTGTTAATATGGAAGGGGGCATAGTGTAAATAGCTCATATGTATATAAACCCCCTCCATTAAGAACTTTGTAAACTTTTCACCCCATTTATGCAAACTAATCTTCCCTGCCAAACACACTTTCTCTCTCTACTTTCTCTTTCTTCAAACCACCATTGTTACACACACTAACACACACATAAGCTCAAATTATTCATTTTACAGAAGTTTTGGTGCAAGGCTTAAAGGAGGAAAAAAGGTTCTATTTATAAAAAAGAAAACCCTTAAATTTCCATCTTTCAAACAATATGGGACAAAGAAAAATCCCTATTATTTCTCCCATTTTCTTCCTTCCTTGCGCCATCCTATGTGGGTCCCCATGGGTCAACTAGACCCATGGTGCGATTGTTCGCGACCCGGTTTGACCTGCTTGACATTTCCAAATCTATTTTTGGAAACTTTCTAAAAACTATTTTTAGAAACTTCTAGTTATTATAATTTCTAATAGATTTTTTGTTATTTATATGAAGTTCAACCAAGTCCTTACCATTTTTAGTGTGCGACCCTTAAGGTTCATAAATAAATGATCGTATAAATATATTGGAATATTCTCACAATTTCAATAGGGTCAAACTGAGTGGGACACCATCGCACCAAGGATCAACCCATTTGACCATATGTCAAACAAAGTTGACCCGTTTGTGTAACACCCCAAAATTTTTAAGGTAAATAAATTAATCCCTTTTTGTAGTTTTAACATTAAAATAATTTCCTAGTATTTTATTTTTGGAGTTGGGGTTAATTTAGTTGACACTTTAGCAGATAGCGGGTATTTTACCCACCAAAAATAAGTCAGGGGCGTGGTATCTTTAGGAGATGCCAGCCATGTTTTTCCATTCTAGTCATAATTCCACTTCCATTGATCCAACTCTATTATCTCATCCAAATTATCTTCTTGAATCTTCCAAACTTGTGAATTCTTATTCCCATCTTAATCAAGAATTCTTCAAGTAATAATCATAATATCCAAGTATCTTAACAATAAGAAAAATTAGGGGATTTGAGTAGTGTGTGGTGGCCAAATTTAAAGAAGAAGGAGGAGAAGAAATTGTGACCTAAACCCTTGATTTTTATTCTTTTTTCCTTGAGGTAAAGAATTCCATTAACCTAATTTTATTTCCTTTTTATGAATTAGGGTTCTTGAGACACCCAATTTTTGGGGGTTTTATTAGAATTGAGTTTTTGTATGATTTTCCCCAAATTATAGCATTTTGGTGTTAGTTATTGAGTTGCATGATTAATTTGATTAAGAATTTGAATGTTGATAATGAAACTTTGATTTTTTGGAAGAATGGTGATTTTGCTAGTTGAATAATATGGTGATTGTGTTGATAAATTGAACTCACCAAGTGAAGTTTTGACTAAAAAGCAATTCAATGGCTCAATGGGTTTGATTTGGGTTAGGAATGCTAGTGACTTGTTAGTATGGTTAGGTTGAGCTAGCCAAGAGTATGAATGTTACCTTATATGCGAATTGTGTTGATATGATAGGTTGAAAGCTTGTTTTATTGCATTTGCGGTTATCTTGATTTGTTGATTTTGTCGCGAAGGAGGTGAGTATTCTTGCATATCTTTGTATGTATGTCGGGTCGATTACCATATGATGGTGGATTCCGTGTATGGTAACCGATTTGGCGTTAAGCCTAAGTAGGGGCTCTATTTGATTACGGGCCTAAGTAGTGGCCATAGCCTATGTAGGGCATTGTTATTGTTTATATTTGATTGAGATTGTAATCATTTGCTTATATGGATCCATGTAATGCGTTAAGTGCAAAGGTGAGCATGTAGGTATGGTACGACGGTGCCATAAGCTACATGTGATAGTCCTTTGTACATTGGCCCTCCTTCGTATATATGATGATATGCAAGTATATTCGCTAAGCATTCACTTACTTTTTAGTTGTTTACCATTTTATAGGTGGTTCCGGAAGAAGGAACTAGGTATTGTTGATTTGAAGTTGTTGACTTGAAGTGCTAGTGACTTGAAGGTATTTTGGTGATGTGCAATTTCTAGTCTTAAATTTATAAACACGAAATACCTAGCTACTGTCTACTACACACTTGCGGGCAGTGTACCCGATCGTATACAATATAGTTGACTTGGTAAATCCGAGGTCGAACACAAGGACTTTGTAAGCAATTGTTAAAATAAAGTAATTCAAATGAAAAGGGGGGTTTTGTGACCGAATTGTCACTTTGCAAAAATAAAAGTAAATAAATTAAATCCGGTATGACCGGGGCAGGATTCGTCGGAAGACGAAAGTAAAAATGATTTTTGTAACAATAATATTAAAAGGGCACCTACTTGGATCAGCTTACATGTCAATCATCGAGTCTAAACATTACTTGAATTGTTGAACGACTTAAAAGGTAGTCAAGATGAACTTCCGTTATACTTGAAACTTTAATTGCTCGAAATATAGTTATCGCTTCCGCAAATAATTTCTACTCAAAATAACTAAGCATTAAGAACCTAAGTTGATTTTATGATTTAACCTTTAAAAGCTTTCTTCCGAACTGCTTATTCACCTAATCAGATTCCTCTATCATAGATGTTTACACACTCAAAATGAATTTAATTGTTTAAAATCTTTATCGCTAGTTTCTTCCGAACTCCAACGACTTTAGGTTAATTAAAGACCGAATAACCGTTTCATAAATCAATTGACAATGACATAGATTTCTTCCGAACTTCTAATCACAATTATCAATCAATAAATATAAAAGATAAAATCAATATTTAAACTCAAATAAATGCGGTTCTTCGATTAAACATGAAATCTTGTTCAACAATTGCAAGTAACATCAATCGACCCTATGACATGTTCACTACCCAAGCGGGTGCTGAGAAATTTAGCTACTCATAATGAAAAGATAAAAACAAACAATAATATATGAAAACATATTGTACCGAATGTAGAAATCGTTTCAAGAATGATTAACAATAACGAAATAAATCTCCAATCGTGTTCTTGCTCTTCAAAGATGAATCTCTGATGAAAAACCCTTCAAAAGTGTCTTAAAAACGGCTGGAGTGCAAAAGGTAGGGTTTTGGAATGATTAAGCATGCTATTTATACTTTCCAAAAATTATGCAGAATTCGACCCTCATTGCGCGCAACTAGCCAAGTTGCGGCACAATGAAACCTTGACCATTCGTTGACTTTGACTTCCATTGACCGAGGCTGGATTAGAACTCAACGCGTTGCGGCGCAACTAGCTACGTTGCGGCGCAACTTAACTCTCTGGAATACTGTTGCGGCGCAACTAGCTATTGCGGCGCAATACTATGTTTTCCAGCTTTGACTTTTGTTGACCAGCTGCTATCTTCATCCAAATGCTCCGGAAATCATCCGTTAACACTTATTTCACATCAAAAAGGTCGTTTTCTCCAGAATTACTCTCAAGTACCTGTTATTTCCCTGAAACACTAACAAATACCATAAACGCACCAAATGTATACAAAAACAACTCATAAACCGTGCAAAATCAACTACATTCGTTGTGGGAAATGGGTATAAAATACGACACATCAAATCCCCCCACACTTAAGCTTTGTTTGTCCTCAAGTAATTCCAAGCTGAAAAACAAATATTACCTTGGTACATAATGGAAACCACATTTCAGTAATCAAAAAGAAGCTCAACCATAATTGAAAACGAGAAGAGATGGTTAGGCAGTTTTAATCTTAAATGAAAACCGGAATGTTTGACAATATTTGACTGATATACAAGCCTTAATAACACGACTAAGCACAAAAGAATCGAATAAGTGATATCTCGTCTATCCTACTCCAACTAACTTACTTTTGGGGTTGAATATTTGAATAATCACTCAATGCCTAGTCGTGATGCATACTCTTTTACCATAGGCTTGTACTAGGTTCGTTCCTTCACCGCCATGATGCAAGCACCACAACGTCTATCAGAAGAGGACTTTCAAGGGTTGTAATGAACTCTGGGCTAAACAAGGTATTTAAAAAGGGTATGGAAATTTGGATAACAAATGGTGTTAAGAAGAAAATAACACAACATTTAACAAAGTTTTCACATAATAGTCTAGTCCATAAACAATCCCATGTCATTAGTTGCCAACGGTCCAAAACCCGAGAAGCTGTCCAGACAATACCCCCAATAGACGATTAAAAACCGACACCATTGTGGTGTATGACATTAAACAACTCAATCAACCAATACTAACCATGTTGACTTATACAAACTTGCCAACCCGAATATGATAACCAAAGAATATAACAATGTAAACCTTTTTGTTGGTTATAAAGATGCACCAACCCAACTCAATAAATTGAAGTAAAAATGAAGCTTTTGTTGGTGTTATAGATGAACCAACTAATAAAAATGATTTGACAAAAGGTGAGAAATACCAACTGACAACCCAAGCTCTTTTTCATTTTTTTTTTCTATTTTTTTTGTTTTTTTGTTTTTCAATTCTTTTATTCTTTTTTTTGTGAGCTACTTTTACTCTGACTAATTGGCATTCTCTTAATAATGTTGAAACAATGACAAATCATATACTCATATGCTCAAATGAACGATCCAGACTTTATCCAAACAAACATGACGAAGTCAATCTATTCCCAGTAACCGAGAATATCACAACCCGACATAAAGGACAACCCCAAACCATCCACTAGCATAGGCAACCAATGACCCACCAGGACTTCGACTATCGGTATGGTTAGGAAAGGTGTATATTTAGGGTGGATTTAATAACAAAGAACATGCTAATGACAACATGTTTTCTATTGTTTCTTGCACTAAAAGTGAGTGCAACATAAGGGTTTTAACAGGTGGTTCACTAACCAGTGTAGTTAGCTACTAAGCACATTAACAAAACATGCACATAACAATTATTTTACGAAACAAAGGGTGAACATACAAAGAACAAATGGTTTTATCCTAAATTTGCCTCTTCTGATAAATAACACGGAACGATCAACCAGGACAAGTTCTAGAATCAACGCAATCACCGACACACTCATAGCAAATGAAATAACCCGGAAATGGAAAATCAACCTCAAACTTGCACATCACAGTTCAGAGCTCTAAATAGAACCCTTACCCTTGGATAAATCCAAAAGCCTATGAGAGGGACAAATTTACAAGGCTAATAATTCCAAAACCGTAACACCTAGCATAACTAGCAATGAATCAATAATCTCACAATTTGGGTGTTTTTGGTGCTATAAGCGTGCTAGTCATATTATTAATCCAGAAGGGATTGCCCAATTAATCAGTCAAAACACATTCCACATATTAAACTTTGTACCAAGGGTGTAGTCAAATTGCTTATTAATATCTATAATTAAGTGACAAAAGCAATTAACTACAAGGACAAGCATGCAAAAGTTTAAAGTTCCTCTAAAAATACCCGACTTTTTCCTATTTACCACCCCCCACACTTGAGTTGGACAATGCCCTCAATGTCCAATAAACTAAGGCAAACTATGGAAAATAGGGGAAAGTAAACAAAAAGAAAAATCAAGAACAAGAAAAACTTGCCGGGTATGACGGTGTTCCATGCTTGAATCATGCCAACAAGAATATGGGCGCTGAACTTACTGCCAGCATATGCATATGACAAACTTGCTATCCAACATGAACACACAATTAAAAGCCAACAGATTATAAGATAAGCATGCAACATCCTATCCCTACTTATTCATAACGGAAATGGAAATAAAATACGATGTCTCATCACCCAGTAGGGTGGATACAAACCAAACAAATAGAAATTAAGAAAAGTACGGAAATTAAAATTGTTCAAACAAATAGTACAAGCCATCACAACCAATAGACGGCAGCAGCATCATCCCATCATATATCACTGAGGAGGGTGAGGGTAACCAGGCATAGGCCCTGTATCAAAAAACGATCCAACCACCTGCTCAGCAAACGATGGCTCTGCCGAACATGAACCTCCAGCATCCGTACCAGCCCGCGTACCTGCAAAAGTGCCAAAACTAACAGGGTTATCTGGACCCCTTCCCCCAAGATCATGGGAAGGAGCCACCTCGAACTGGCGCTCTGGTGGAAAGAAGAAACCACCACTAGCCCTGTGCTCCGGAATGAAGATACTGGGAGGATGATAATCTGGAATAGGCTCAGGTCGCTGGAACTCCACACCCCTATATTGGGCCTCCCACATCGGCTGATAACGCAACTGATCATGCATCACACGCCCCACACCCGAACCAATCCATCTAAAATCACTATCCATCCTAGTCTGGAACTGCTGCTGAGATTGCCACATGTTATTGACAGTGGCCTCAAGTGTAGAAAAGTCCCATGTACCTGCAGGGGCGGTAGAAGAAGAAGATGCCCCCGCAGTAGGAGTAGTAATGGCACAACGCTTAAAACGTCGTGCGGGCTCAGGCTGCTGCTCAGGTGCCTGCTGTGGTGCTTCTTCCATCTCCTCATCATCATCATCACCTTCACCTTCCTCCTCATCATCATCATCACCTTCACCTTCCTCCTCATCATCGGTGGCAGCTCCACCAAAAGCAACTAACTGATAAAGATCATTCTTATGAGCTCTAGGGCGAAGCAAACCAAAGCGATGCAAATCATTATAAGTAAAGGGCTTCATCGGTTTCCAATTCAAATTCACCCCAACATTAGCCCTATCATCCTCTAACTGAAAATGCTTGACCATTTTTGTGATAAAATGGCCACAAACCAAACCCCTGTCTCGCACTCCCTTTATCCCCATATGTTTAGCAAGCACATACGGGGCACAAGCGGTCTTGTAATGATCTCCCTCCTGAAATAACCTTAACAACCACAAGTCATCAATATAAAGTTTGTCCGGGTGATTAGTCCGCTGGACAAAGAAATAAACTAGCATCTTGTGGAACAATCTCAATATGGGCGACTCAATTGTATTCGCCCCACAAGCCCTTTCCAAGCCTTACCTCCTGAAATCCTACGGTAGTAATCTCTCTCATCTCCCAAGTCCTTATGGACCCCTGGGTCTTCCTAATAGCAAAACTCAAAACATTCCTAAAAATAGGATCATCCAACATCTCCTGAGGGTACATACCCGTACACACTCCAAACTCTGCAATAGACATGTGCCTGTTCAAACCCCCACAGCGAAAGAAGATTACCTTTGTGAGGTCCCTTAATACGATGGTTAACCCTGAAAGTGTAAAATACAACAAGTCTAATAATCACTAGAATGAACTAGTATTACTTAAATATAAATGCAAGTATATAAATAAAGTAATACACGACTTAAAGCAATAAACAAGTAAAGTGGAACATTATGTATTTTTCAAGGTGTATTTTATTTATGATGTTAAATAAAATACAAGGTTGTGCGGAATCAAGATAATACAAATAAGTATGTATCCTAACAACCTATGAATTACAAATGATCTATATTTGTCAAATAACTCTTTTGGATCGAGATACTTAAAGTTGTGAAGTATCCCTGTTTAAGATCGAGAGTATTTAGACAAATTCACTCTAATGCTAAATGTATGCTTTAAAGTAATTTTCTCAAGGAAATGACTTTGTATTTATAGGCAACAAAATTCACCAGTGAATTTTGTGCCGTACAAATATGGTTGCATGCATTTAATGATCCGACAAGAACATTAAATGCATTGGTTAATGGTACAAGGATAAAGTCACATCAATATGACTTTATTCTTTTAACCAACCACCTTTACACACGTATAAACTTTGGTAAAGAACAAGTGGAATGTCCTTTGGAAAGTGTGTAAAGGCAAAAGTCAATTACTCGATATCAGTGTTCAGACTTGTAAGGTCTAGAACACTGACAATCCTCCTGTGTACAGATCTGGTAAGACTTCCAGTGGACTCCGCCATTTGTCAGTCTTCTTTATTCTGACTTCAGTGAGAACGTCTTCAGTAGAGTAGATCTGGACTGGGGTGAAGTCTAGTGAGCTAATCTGGAGAATACTCTAGATTTCCTATACAAGTATTTGCTCACTAGTCTTCCATTATTTCTGGACAAATCTTCAGAGGGACTCCAGATTCCAAGTCTGGAGTAGGTCCAGTCGAACACGTTTCTGGACAGATCTTCAGTAAGGCTCCAGTAGTCGAGTCTGGAGCGAGTACAGTAAATCTGGACCTAACAAATTCCCCCTATTTGTTTAGAAATAATGCAAGTGTTTTCAAGCTTAAATCTATACAATTTTGTATGCTTGAAAAACACAAGTTTTGATTTTAGTCTAAAAAATCTAAGTTACTGGAAAACACTTTATAGATCATGAGTGTTTTCAGTTTCATCTTTTAAGTTCTAACTTAGATTAAATCTGATCATTTACTTTTATGAATAAAAAATTGCAACTAATTTATTACATACATCAACTGATAAATAGTTACAATTTTCATCAAACAATAAATTACAATAAGTAAATGATAAGAGTCAGGCCCTTCTCTTTGATGTCTGTCCTGGAGCATCTTCAAAAGCCTTTCTCTTTGGTGATGGAGAAGATGGTACTGATTCTGGCGATTTCATGCCTATTGCAACTTCCATCTGTTGCTTTCTTCTCCATACCTTCTCAACCCTCTTCAGAAATGCTTTAACATCAGTCGACACATTTGTCTTCCCCTTGAACGTTAAAGCAATCTCCTTCAGTTCACTCCATCCAAACGCCTGGACTGAAGTACTCTTTCTTTCATCAGTAAAGTTACCTTCCCTGGTCAACTTTATTTCAAACTTTGACATACCTTCATGATTACCAGCAAGCTTAATTTCTGCACCAGTGATCCGTCTAGCATCAGCCCTGAAATTCAACATTTCATTATACTTGTCTTTCAATTTGGCTGTCTGGATCATTGCTTCAGTTTCCTTTGACATCATTCTCTTTTGTTCTACAACAGACTGGAGTTGTTGACGGTTGATTTTCAGAGAAGTGTCCAGGGGAATGAATCTGCTTACATCAGCATCTTTAATTGCTTTGATCTGTTTGGCAGTCAGTTTTGGTAAGCCAGTCACTTTCTTTCTGTACTCTAACTCCAGAGCAGCAGCATTTTTCCTTATCTTCCTCTGGAGGTTCACCAGTTCCTCCTTCCTCTGCCTGATGAGTTCTGGTACACTAACGCCATAAATTATTGAGTCATAAATCTGTTCTTCTTCAGCGTAAAAGGAGCGTACATGAACATCATTCAATGCATTCAGACATTGATGAACTCTGGGGTCTTCCTTCATCTTTTTGTAAACATCAATATTTATGCCTAACCTGCCAGCATTATAAGAGTCCAGAGTCCCCATAGTTGCCATCTCCCTTTGATGGGCCAGCAGTTCATCTTTTTGATTTCTCTTGAAGATTTCAATCATTATGCATTCTTGTTCCAGCTTTTTAGAGGTTTCATCATCAGCAGTGGGATACTCTGATGATTCTTCAGCAGTTTGCTCTTCTTCTCCAGATACCATTTGTTGTTTTCCTTTAACAGACTTCAGAGTAGTTGGTATATCTGGGAAAGATTCAAACTGGGCTCACTGGCTTCAGTACCAGCAGCCTCTTCAGTCAGCATAGTGGCTTCAGTGCCAAATGCTCTTTCTGCTAATCGTGCACTGGCATCAGTACCAGTCACTTGTTTTTCTTGCACAATGCTTTTAGTAGCAAAGGCCCTTTCAACAGCACTGGCATCAGTACCAGTCACTTGTTTTTCTTGCACAATGCTTTTAGTAGCAAAGGCCTTTTCAACAGCACTGGCAACAACATCCTTCTTCTTTCTAATCAACCCTTCTTGGTCACCAGACGACTTTTCCCCCTTGGAATGATCACCAGTTCTGGACTTGAGATCATTCCATAATTGTTCTAGCATATGTCTGTCCAGTGCACCAAAGGTTCTTCCAGCCACTGGAGTTGTATTAGTCACAATTTTCTTAAGTGCCTGCACTTCCTTTTTAACAGTTTCAACTTCTTTAGGCAAGTGTTTTGGCAATTTTTCTTCCATCAACTTCTCCACTTGGGGTAACAGCCCATCTTGAAGAGTTCGAAGAATAGTCTCAGAAATTTCTTCAGATATTTCTTTCAGCATACTGTTTCTGAACTTCTTTGTGCATTCATCACTAATCGTGCTAACAACAGCAGCCTGATCAAGTGTGGACCTGCTCTCCAGAGAACTTATCCTGGTAACCAACTTCTGAACCTCTTCTTTCAGACCTGCCAGTGGTTGAACAAGTTCACCAGTCACTGCAGTCTGAACAGAGTTCACCAGCCTTGTCTCCAATCCCTGGACTGCCACTTTGAAATTTTCAGTATTGTTGTTTGTGGCCAGTACCAGTTCATCAAGCTTCTCAAAAACAAGCTTCTCATTTCCAGCAAACACATTCATCTCAGATGCAAGGTTATTTGATAATAAAGATTTAAAGTCTGAAATAACCTGCGATGAAGTCTGAAGTGATCTCTCCAGGTCCGCCACCTTACTAAGAAGGCCTTGGACCTCGGCAGAAGATGAAGTGGAGAGACCACTGGGAGGTTCAAGATTGGAAGTCAATCTGGTCATGAGAGGTACTTGTGCCCAGTCCTCTTCAGTTTCAGCTTGTTCAGATACATTGACTGGAGTTACAAGTGGTGGAGGTTGAGATTGTGAAGTTTGAATGGTTGCAGGAGTGAAGTATTGAGTATTTTGTGGAATTGAAGGTGGTGGTGGTGTCATGTTTGATTCTGGTGGAGGTGGTGGCATTTCGGATTCTGGTGGAGGAATATTTGTTTCTGTGGAGGTGGTGGCATTTCTGGTAGACTTTCAACTTGTACAACATCCTCACCCAGAAAGTTCATATTAACATCAAAATTTTGATCTTCTGACATGGGAGAATCAGCCTCATCCCAAAACATTTCACCAACATTTGTTTCACCAGCCTGAGCACCAACCAGTTCACCAGCCTGCTCACTTGCTTCAACATTCAAATCGATCTGAGCCTCTTGCTCACCAGATACTTGTTCATCAGGCTGAACATCTTGTTCGACCTGCTCAACAACCTGCTCAATAATCTGAGCCACATTATCTATCTGTTCATCAGTCACCTGTCCAATAACTTGTACATTCTCCTGCTCAACATTCTCTTCAGGTTCAAAAATCGGAGACCCATCCAAATTCATTACATCACCAGGATGTCTTTCAGGATTCACCTGAACTCCAGCTCTCATCAGATGCCTGTTTGATCTAGGTCGTCTGGAAGGTTCAACATTTTCTGGTCCTTGACCTTCAGGACCCACTTGTCTAATTGGTTGTACAGCTTCTATAATCTGTACATCTTGGTCACCAGAGGGTCCTTCACCAGCTTGACCTCTACCTGGAGCCAATTCTACTTCTTCTCTTTGAAAAGAGAGCATGGACTGAGGAATATCTACCTCATTCAGTGGAGATCTTAGGTTGGTCAGATCCCTCATATACTCACTCACAGAAAAGTGAGTAGTTTCAAAATCGTACTGGTCTCCTAGAGCTCTTTTAAACATCAGTGAAAGAAAACGGACATATAGTACAAAGGCTTTTCTACCTTTCACTCTAAGACGCTCTACCAGATCATCAAAAAGGATCTGAGCGAAATCCACTCTGAGTCCAAACCAGAGGCAGTAGGAAATCTGGAGATGAGTTTGATTTATCTGGTCTAACCCTCCAGAACTGCCTCCCAAACACTCAACAATGTGCGTGAAGAAGTATCTCCATGAGTCAGTCAGTTTGCTCATGTATACTATTCCCTTCCTGGATAGCTGGCCATGCTCATCCACAATATCTGTGTACCCCATCAGTCTGCACACTTCCCTTGTATTGATACCAGAGGGAAGCTCAATGGGCAACTCATTCTGTTCAAAATAATTTAACTATAGAACAGACCTGAGTAAACTAACGGTGAAACCCAAGGATCTGGTACCTCCCTTCAGAGAATAAGTAATTGATGATGTTGTATCATCATATTGGGCAGTGTACCAGAATTCACAAAGGTAATCATGGTACATCCTCCCTGGATTTAATGTCAAAGCACCATATAAAGGACATGAGAGAAAAAATGAATTTAATCTCCCAATAACAGATTGGGCATCATGAACACTGGAAAGAGAAAGTCTGGCCATCCAGTTATTCATGTTTATTCTTATGGCTTTTGCCTCTAGAGTGATATGGGGTGCCTTATTAACATTTTCAGTTGGAGCATATTCAGCAGCGAGCAGATTTTTAAGCGATTTGGATTGTCTAGGTGCCATTTTATGATGAATAGATGAAGATGAAATTGAATATTTAGGGTTTTTGATGAAGATTTGATGAAGAATTGAATGGAAATGGAGTAAATATGAGAGATGATTATGATTGGAATTGAATGAAGAAATAAATGAAGGAATTTGAAAGATTTGGAGTAAATATGTTCGAAGTAAATGTAATTGAAAGTGAAAGTAGGTATATATAGGAGAGAGAATGAGGAACTCAAACGGTTTAATTTGAAATTATCAAATAAAATTTTTGATCGGGTTATGAGATCCGCATTAATTACATCACATCACACATAAATGTGTGATGGTTTACAGCCCACAAACAGTATCAAGTTGCACTTTTTGTCTTCCCAAGGTAAAAATACCATCATTTCTTTGAAAAATTTACATGCCACGTAGGATTATAAGATAAATATCTTTAAAAAGTTTGCTTACGTGGCACGCACAATGACCAAGTATTTAAAAAATATTATGACTTATTTCAGTGCATCTGGAGGTTGACTGGACACTCCAGTATCACTGGTGATTAGTCCAGTGACGCATGTACTGATGGTACACTGGAGGGACACTCCAGTAAAGTACCAGTGAAAACCATTTGAAAGAGACTGGTGACCTCAAACATGCACGTCAACTAATACAGACAAATGAGAGGGACACATTTACAAGGAGACAAAAGTCACCTCAAACACGCACTTCAACCTGTCCAATTACCAGTGAGAGGGACACATTTACAAAGCACCAGTAATATTTTCTGAAGAATTTGTCCAGTGAGAAAATAAATTAATAAATTCCCCCTGAACTTAAAACATTTTTTAAGAGCAAAAATATCTTTCAAGTCTTTCCCCCTGGAATGTTGATCCAGAAATCCTCAGTAGTACACAACGGCGTTCAATACCAAGGTTCCAAATTTAAGGGTTTAACATTCCCAACTCACCAACAAGATATTCAAAAGTTTTGACATCCAGAGGTTTAGTAAAAATGTCAGCGAGTTGTTTGTCAGTGGGAATAAAATGGAGTTCAATGTTGTTTTTCATAATATGATCACGAATGAAGTGATACCTGAGATCAATGTGCTTCGTTTTGGAATGCATGACTGGATTGTTCGAGATAGCAATGGCACTGGTATTATCACAAAAGATTGGGGTCTTTGAGTACTTAATACCATAATTAAGCAACTGGTTCTTCATCCAGAGTATCTGAGCACAACAACTGGCTGCAGACACGTATTCAGCTTCAGGAGTGGACAATGAAACTGAAGTTTGCTTCTTACTGGTCCAGCTGACCAGTTTGCCACCAAGGAAATGACATCCACCAGTAGTGGATTTCCTGTCTATCTTACAACCTGCATGATCTGAATCTGAATAACCCATTAGGTCCATGCCTGAGCCTTTGTGTAACACCCGTCGTTTAAAAATATGGGTTTTCAAAAACTTTTCACCTAACGGTGTTAAATTGCGGAAGTAAAGACTGTAAAAGTCAAAACCGATAGAAACTTTTCGGTTTCTGCATTTATTTGGTGTTACATGCCATATCAAACAATAGTTCAAAGGAAAACCCAACGGTTGCCCAACATAAAACAACCGTTCACACATCACTACATAAATTCGACATTAAATACGGAATGTAATGAATGTCTAAAGAAAGCATCGTCTAAGGGTAGCTAAGGCTCCTGCATTGCATCTACCCAAGCTCACACGTCCTGCATCTAGTTTCCATCAAGCTAAACCTGAGGGAACAACCACATTAAGAAGCAAGTGTTAGCTATAAGAATAGCTAAGTAAGATAACACTTAATTTAAAAGCATTTGTCTAATTAAAACAATCTTCATTATTAGACAAGTTTTATTAGGCACAACACACATCACACGTTCATACATATACTGCATTTCAACTTCGTTTCAATTAGGATAATCATCCTAAATGTGCCTATCCTGCATTAGTTCACACATTGTCACACGTATCTTCGTTAACTACATATAAGTGTGCCCTGCATCACACCCGACTGGATGATTAGTCAAAAGACTACTCATCTTACGTCGTTAAGGAATGGCAAGCCAATCCTTGAGTAATCCGTATATGTAGGTTGGTCAAACCCCTCGTATTACTCGCCCTGCGTTATAGAGACCACGTTGCGAGGAGCCCACCCAAGCAACAACTGCATCTACGCACTTGCCCGGCTAAGGCTAGTACGGGTTAAGCTTAACACTTTTCACTGCATCTGTTTTATGAGCTCAATTTCACACATATAGATTTGGGTCCCTGCATTCCCAAACATTCACACACATATAGTCTAGGTAACACACATTCCTAGACATTCACACACTTTAACTTCATTACGTTTGGATCCTTAACGTGCAAGTGACATAGCAACCTAGCAAGTCTAGTGAACTAGGCGTACAAGTCAAGCATGCATATCACACATCAACTTCATTTCTATATATATCATGCATATCAAGATACTACATTAAACTACATCAACTGCATAGCTACATACTACATTAAGCATTACTACATTACACTACAATAGGGACTGCATCTCAGGTCTCATGGTCAACTGCATAACCCATAATACCTCCCAAGTAACCCATATGCCCACATGCAATAATAAGGTACCGAATGGAAGTGTTTACGATTTGAAACCAACCAGCTTTTAGTTGATCCCCCAGCGTGTCAAAGTAGTGTATCTTACCTGGTAGTAGCGTACGCGCGCAAACAAATAGCTAATAGTGCTTATCAGTAATTCCCGACACCTATCGTACATTAACATATAAAGTATAAGTCATTTAGGACCTTAAATGGACCCTCGTACGAACTTAAGACTGACTACGTAAAATTCCAGAATTACACCTTACGAAGATAACCTTCGTACGAACTTAAACTTCGTTTGATCTACTTTACGAAAATAGCTTCTTTACGAATTTAGTTGATCTGCTGAAGATAACCCAAAAATCATTCATACGAAGTTAATCTTCGTACAAACATAAACTTCGTTTAATACTTTACGAAAATGATTATAACTTGCGAAGATTATCTCTGAACGAATTTATATAACCAACGAAGATAGTTTACGAAATTAATCCTCTTTACGAACTTAATTTTTGCCTTACGAATTTAACTTCAGAAATCCTTCTTACGAAGATAGCCTTCGTTCGTACGAACTTAGCAACAGCTTCGTTAAATTCGTTCGTTTTTTCAAAAACGACTAAGTTCTTCGATTTTCCAGAAAACGATCCATCTAGGCTTCACCCAAAACATGTTTTCGACATAATTAAACATATTTTGATCATCAAGATCGACTTTGGACTCGTTTAACTCCGTTTAGCACGTTAATTGACCAAAACACCATCTAAGCCCTAATTACGTGTATAATCCAATTTTAATCAGATCTTTTCATAATTAACCAACCCCTAAACCTGAAAATACAACCAACGATTCAATGATTACCTGCTTGCTAGATGGCTGATCGATTCCAACACCAAAATACCCAATCGTTAGACCCAAAAACTAGATTAATTGCTTTAGAAATCAAGAAAAGATTAGAGAGACTTTGTGTGTGAGTTATTATTTGCTAATGGCTGCTCAATCAACCCTAATTACACCCATCAAATCCTTAATCCCGTTTTTAGATTTCAACCTATGTCAAAATCAGTCCCTGGACTTCTAAACCCTTCATTATTGGCCACAAACTGCATTATTGACCATATACAACATTAGTCCTTCATTAAAAGGCACTACATAGCTTTTAAGCGACATTAATCACACTTTTATTCGTCATTAAAATTTAGGCTTTTAAACCTAACTACTTTATCTACGTTAACCACACATAACTACATTCAAATATTAAGTAAAGACTTAACGACACCCCAAATTGACTTAACGGCATTAGTCAAACGTTAAATAAAAGTTCGGGATGTTACACTGGATACCAAAGACCCAAACTGGGAACACCCTTAAGGTACTTCAGTATGCGCTTTACAGCAAGCATATGAGATTCCTTTAGATTAGACTGATATCTGGCACATAAACATGTTGAAAACATAATATCTGGTCTACTGGCAGTTAAATACATCAGTGAACCAACCATGCCTCTGTAGACAGTGGTGTTCACTAGTTTACCATCTGGATCGGAGTCCAGTGTCAGTGGTGCAGAAATTGGAGTTGGTTTAGATGGTGAAGAGTTCATAAAAGATCCTATCATTTTCATTCAGTAGACCCAAAAATAATATCATCAACATAAATTTGTACCATTAACAGATTACCTTTTCATGAAGAATAAATAAGGTATTGTCAATTGCACCTCTTTTGAAACCATTTTTCAATAAATGTTTAGTCAGAGTGTCATACCAGGCACGTGGGGCTTGTTTGAGGCCATAAAGCGCTTTGTCCAGACGATATACCCAATGTGGATGCTTTTCATCAACGAAACCTGGTGGTTGTCTGACATAAACTTCTTCTTCAAGCTTTCCATTCAAGAAAGCACTCTTTACATCCATCTGGTAGACCTTGAACTGATGATAAGCAGCAAATGCTAAGAATATTCTGATCGCTTCAAGTCTAGCCACTGGAGCAAATGATTCATCAAAATCTACATCTGACTGGCAGTAGCCTTGTGCTACCAGTCTGGCCTTGTTTCTGATTACGTGGCCATCTTCATCTACCTTGTTCCTGAAGACCCATCTTGTTCCAATTGGTTCTTTCTTTCCAACTGGGAAAGGAACCAGATACCAGACCTTGTTCCTTTCAAACTGGTGAAGCTCTTCTTACATAGCAGTCACCCAGCTTGGATCTTCCATAGCCTCGTCAATCTTCTTTGGTTCCATCAATGATAGAAAACTAACATATAAGCATTGATTACTGGAGGCTCTTCTGGTCTGAACTCCTCTACTGGAGTCACCTATGATCTGATCAATAGGATGAGCTTTTGTCCATCTGGAGTACTGACCAGGATTGTTACTGACAACAATATCAGTGCAAGAATTCAGTTGAGTCTCCTCTGGAGTTGCTTCAGGAGGAGGATCTTGCCAGACTACTTCAGTATCTTCATCTGAGTCATTTAAATCACGATTTGCATCATGAAATTCTTCATTTGAAGGCATTTCTTGAAGTACTGGTTCAGTTTGGAATTCTTCATAAGAAGACATTTCTGGTATATTCTCAACTGACACTGATACTGGGGGAGTAGTACGAACATCTGATCCAATATTAATTTCAGATGGTAGTTTGAAAATAATAGAAGGATAGAATGGAGTACTACTGGAGAGTTTCTTTTTCTGAACAGGTTCCAGATCAGGATGACTGGAAACTGTGTCTTTTGAATCTTCATTATTGTAGTTGATAGGATCAGATTCACAAAAGACAATTGGAGTTATTGGGGGAGTGTCAAGGGCTGGCTTCTTGTTGATTGCAGCATTTGATTCATCAAATGTGACATGAATTGACTCATGGACCTTCTCCAGTCTCTTGTTGTAAACTCTGAAGGCCTTGCGAATGGCTGAATAGCCTAAGAAATACCCTTCATCAGCTTTGGCATCAAATTTGCCTAGCTGACTGGAGTCGTTCAGGATGTAAACTGGACATCCAAAAACGTAAAAATAACCAATATTTGGTTTTCTATTTCTTAAGACTTCGTAGGCTGTCTTTTTGTGTCGCTTTACATACACTGACCGGTTCTGGGTGTGGCAAGCAGTAGCAATTGCTTCAGCCCAGAAACTGGTAGACAGACCAGATTCAGCAAGCATACTTCTGGCAGCTTCTATCAGTGTTCGATTCTTCCTTTCCACAACTCTATTATGTTCTGGAGAGCGGGCTGATGAGAAATTTTGGGAGATGCCAGTGTCAGTACAGAATGACTCCAGAGTTGCATTCTGGAATTCTGTTCCATTGTCACTTCTTAACTGACACACCTTTCGACTGTACTTGAGCTCAATTTGCTTGATAAGACTGATGATTTCAGCAGCAGCTTCACTTTTAGACCTAAGAAAGATAACCCAACAATATCTGGAAAATTCATCTACTATTACCAGGGTGTATCTTTTACCAGCACGAGTCTGAACATTCACTGGACCAAAGAGGTCCATATGAAGCATATGAAGAGGTTCAGATATGCTGAAATTCTGTCTGGTCTTGAAACTGGTACGTTTCTGCTTACCCATCTCACATCCTGGACATGGCCTTTCTTTTTTGAAGGAAACTGAAGGTATCCCATCTGCAAGTTGTTTTCTGGACAACTTATTAATATTCTTGAAGTTTAAATGGGATAACCTTTTGTGCCATAACCAGTTTGTGTCTTCATCAGCTTGAGTATAGAAACACTGCTCTGAAGGAGAGCTTTCCATATCCATCACGTACACATTCCCTTTTCTGGGAGCAATCAACACTACCTTCCAGTCCTTGTTGAATACGATACCCTGAGCAATATTGAATAGAACTTGATAGCCATCATCACACAGTTGGCTTACACTGATCAGGTTATATTTCAAACCATTCACAAATGAAACACGTCTGAACTTGACTTGTCCATTGTTCAGAACACCGTATCCCTCAGTCTTTCCACAACCATCATTTCCAAAAGTAATGGAGGGTCCATCAGAAATGGTGAACTCCTTCAGCAGGGTCTTACATCCGGTCATTGTCCTGCCAGCAGCACTGTCAAGATACCAGATATATTTCTTTCGATCGCCCTGCACATCCACCAGATATTATCAGTTAGATTTGGGAACCCATCGACTGATGGGTTCACTGGACCCTCCCTTATAGGTCCCTGGGCAATCTGGTTTAGTTTACTTTCTTCAACAGTGGTCTTAGTTGAAAAGACCACTGGGGTTGATAGTTTTGAAACCTTTTTCTTTTTCTCAACTGGAGAAATAGATTTAACTTTCTTTGCAAAAGGTTTTGTATTTTGTCTAGGGCCAGATGAAGTACCCTCAATAAAGTTAATCTTGCATTAAAACTTTGAAATTGACGAGTCAGTGTTTGAATCTGGCTCTCTAACCTGGACAAAACATTTTCATCAGATGATACCTTAGCCTTTCCAGTTCTAGGCTTAGGTAGGGGATTGGTCTGAGGCAAAGGTTTATTCCGATAAACCTCTTTAACTGAAGCAGTCATCTGGAATGCTCCAGTCTTAACCTCTGGGGATTGAACTGGGAAAATATTGGCCTTGGGAGTTACAGGCTCATCATAAATAGTGGTGGGCCTGAACCCCTCTGGTAATCGATCGATTACTGGTATTAATGATGCTACATGAGTATTTCTATCTAAATATGCACGTTTTTGAGCAGGAAATTGATTTACTCCAGCATCATATGGCTTTCTGGTTTCCAGCCATGATTTAATCACCAGTTTTTCTTTCTCTAGAATGACTTCAAGATCTTGTTTTTCTTGAATCAATTGTTCAGTTACCAGAACCTGGCTTGAAATGCCAGTTCAATGTCTTGAAGTTCTTTCAATTTTGATTTTAAAACAGTTATTTCAGAAAAATCTGTTTCTAGACCATTTACACAATTAGATCTAACAGTTTCTACAAATATCAAATCAGAATTAAGAGCTTCAGCTATGTCCAGTTTTAATTCTTGGTTAGTTGCAGTATCATAATCACTAACCTTTTTAATAACAATGTCCACCCATCGTCCAGATATGACATCTTCCTTCACCAGGTGCTCTTCGTCTGCCAGAGCCATGTAACAGCAATCTCTTTCTTCTTCTTCATCAGCAGATGATTCATCAGAAGGAACCCACTTCTCTTCAGTTGTTGCGATCATGCACTTATTATTGTTTTCCATTTGTTGTGCCATGAGAGCAATCTGGGCCTTAAGCTTTTTATATTTTAATTTATAGCTATCATCAGGCTTATTATTTGAAGAAAATGGACCAGGCTTGGATACAAACTGGCTGGACCTGCAATCTTTCATGAAATGACCCTTTTTGCCACACTTAAAGCATGTCAAATTGGTCTTATCAGTTGAAGAACTGGATGCAAATTGTCCAGATGGCCTATTTGCTCTTGCTTTGAAACGTTAAACGTTTTAGCAATCATTGCAATAAGGTCGTCATCATCAGTTTCATCACAACAGTCTGGAGAGATTTGACTGGATTCTCCAGAATCCATGAGTTCAGACACCATCTTCTTCATAGAAAATACATTCTCAGAAGATATCAGTGCTGTACTTTGTGGTTCAGTATGACTAACCACATTAGGACTACTGGAGGCATGGTTATAAGCATCTTGTTCTGCCACCACTCTCTGAGCTTGATTTTCTCCAGTGTACCTGAAAGCTCCATAAAGAGTTGAGAGAGTGTGTGTGTGCAGAGTTTTACCTTGTCGTAAGACCAGGATCATGTGAGACCATTTGGTGGGCAGAATATCACAAAATTTCTCCAGAAGTATATCCTTGTCCTTCTCAACCCCAAGACCTCTCAACTGGTTTATGATACTCATAAATCTGGTGTAAGTACCAGTGACAGACTCATTAGGCTGAGCAAAAAATGACTCATACCTCTTGTTTAAGGAGACCTTTCTGGTGACAATGGTGTCATCTCCTCCTTCATGCTGGTTTAAAAGTTCATCCCATATGGTTTTAGCACTAGGAAAAAGAACTAGTGTGGGAATTAGGGTTTCTGGAACGGCCCCGAGGATCATGTTTTTGAGAAGGGTGTCTAGATTCACCAATCTCCTCTCCTCTTCTGACCAATGTTCCTCCCTCTTTTCCCTTCCTCTTCTAGATCCAGAAGGATCAAGAAGGGGATTGAGAGGTGATGTAGGGACATAAGGACCTTCATTTAAGATTTTCATCATGTTCCTCTCAATACCAGTGATATGTAATACCATCCTAGCCTTCCACGTACCAAACTCATCACTGTTCCCACTGAATTTAGGAACAGGATTGTTTGAATAGTGCACATGCACGTGTGGAGAAGCAGGAGTAGGAGGAGGAGGTGGTGGATTAGTGTTATTAACAATAGGTGGTTCATTATTTTGATCATTAACATTAACATTAGGATCGGGACAAAAATTAAAACTTCCTTGTGTATTTTCTGGGGTGGCCATCAAAGAAGCAGATCTAGGCAATGTTTAGCCTTCTGCTCTGATACCAAATGTGAGGTCCCTTAATACGATGGTTAACCCTGAAAGTGTAAAATACAACAAGTCTAATAATCACTAGAATGGACTAGTATTACTTAAATATAAATGCAAGTATATAAATAAAGTAATACACGACTTAAAGCAATAAACAAGTAAAGTGGAACATTATGTATTTTTCAAGGTGTATTTTATTTATGATGTTAAATAAAATACAAGGTTGTGCGGAATCAAGATAATACAAATAAGTATGTATCCTAACAACCTATGAATTACAAATGATCTATATTTGTCAAATAACTCTTTTGGATCGAGATACTTAAAGTTGTGAAGTATCCCTGTTTAAGATCGAGAGTATTTAGACAAATTCACTCTAATGCTAAATGTATGCTTTAAAGTAATTTTCTCAAGGAAATGACTTTGTATTTATAGGCAACAAAATTCACCAGTGAATTTTGTGCCGTACAAATATGGTTGCATGCATTTAATGATCCGACAAGAACAATAAATGCATTGGTTAATGGTACAAGGATAAAGTCACATCAATATGACTTTATTCTTTTAACCAACCACCTTTACACACGTATAAACTTTGGTAAAGAATAAGTGGAATGTCCTTTGGAAAGTGTGTAAAGGCAAAAGTCAATTACTCGATATCAGTGTTCAGACTTGTAAGGTCTAGAACACTGACAATCCTCCAGTGTACAGATCTGGTAAGACTTCCAGTGGACTCCGCCATTTGTCAGTCTTCTTTATTCTGACTTCAGTCTTTGACTTCAGTGAGAACGTCTTCAGTGGAGTAGATCTGGACTGGGGTGAAGTCCAGTGAGCTAATATGGAGAATACTCCAGATTTCCTATACAAGTATTTGCTCACTGGTCTTCCATTATTTCTGGACAAATCTTCAGAGGGACTCCAGATTCCAAGTCTGGAGTAGGTCCAGTCGAACACGTTTCTGGACAGATCTTCAGTAAGGCTCCAGTAGTCGAGTCTGGAGCGAGTCCAGTAAATCTGGACCTAATTACCTTATCATCATGGACATTCGTGGTTGAATCAATCTTTTCAACATTAATAGTGGAATAAACTTCCAAACACCATTCCTTACACACACGCTCCCTATTCCTAAATATATCAAACCACAATCCATATTCTCTGTCAAACCTATTACCATCCGGATCAGTGCCCCTACCCATCAGTTGCATAAAACCACTAATATCCGCCCGCACATTAAGTAAATCAAGCATTGTACTTTCCATATACCTGGGCTCGATAATATCCTTGTTATACAAAGTGGCCAACCGATTCGTGTATCGAGTCTTAGCCTCTGGAGAAGCATGGGGAAATCGAAGCCAAGGGTGAACTGGAACGCCCATAGCAACGGCCTCATCAGTAAGACCAATACTCAGCAGGTGCAGCAGCACTTGAGGCTCTAGCTTTGCCTCTTCTTCCACGGCTAGAACTTGCGGGTTCCTACACATACAAGAAACCATTAAAACATTCAAACCCCATTGAACATATTTATATATAAGCATAAACCAGGCAGGGCTGAAACTGGTATCATTGCAGCGCAACTAGTGGAGTTGCGGCGCAACTAAATTATCTTCTTTCAGGTTGCGGCGCAACAGGAATTACACCTTTCTTCAATCAACCAAATTAACAAAACAAATTAACAAAACAAATTAACAAAACAAATTAACAAAACAAATTAACAAAACAAATTAACAAAACAAATTAACAAAACAAATTAACAAAACAAATTAACAAAACAAATTAACAAAACAAATTAACAAAACAAATTAACAAAACAAATTAACAAAACAAATTAACAAAACAAATTAACAAAACAAATTAACAAAACAAATTAACAAAACAAATTAACAAAACAAATTAACAAAACAAATTAACAAAACAAATTAACAAAACAAATTAACAAAACAAATTAACAAAACAAATTAACAAAACAAATTAACAAAACAAATTAACAAAACAAATTAACAAAACAAATTAACAAAACAAATTAACAAAACAAATTAACAAAACAAATTAACAAAACAAATTAACAAAACAAATTAACAAAACAAATTAACAAAACAAATTAACAAAACAAATTAACAAAACAAATTAACAAAACAAATTAACAAAACAAATTAACAAAACAAATTAACAAAACAAATTAACAAAACAAATTAACAAAACAAATTAACAAAACAAATTAACAAAACAAATTAACAAAACAAATTAACAAAACAAATTAACAAAACAAATTAACAAAACAAATTAACAAAACAAATTAACAAAACAAATTAACAAAACAAATTAACAAAACAAATTAACAAAACAAATTAACAAAACAAATTAACAAAACAAATTAACAAAACAAATTAACAAAACAAATTAACAAAACAAATTAACAAAACAAATTAACAAAACAAATTAACAAAACAAATTAACAAAACAAATTAACAAAACAAATTAACAAAACAAATTAACAAAACAAATTAACAAAACAAATTAACAAAACAAATTAACAAAACAAATTAACAAAACAAATTAACAAAACAAATTAACAAAACAAATTAACAAAACAAATTAACAAAACAAATTAACAAAACAAATTAACAAAACAAATTAACAAAACAAATTAACAAAACAAATTAACAAAACAAATTAACAAAACAAATTAACAAAACAAATTAACAAAACAAATTAACAAAACAAATTAACAAAACAAATTAACAAAACAAATTAACAAAACAAATTAACAAAACAAATTAACAAAACAAATTAACAAAACAAATTAACAAAACAAATTAACAAAACAAATTAACAAAACAAATTAACAAAACAAATTAACAAAACAAATTAACAAAACAAATTAACAAAACAAATTAACAAAACAAATTAACAAAACAAATTAACAAAACAAATTAACAAAACAAATTAACAAAACAAATTAACAAAACAAATTAACAAAACAAATTAACAAAACAAATTAACAAAACAAATTAACAAAACAAATTAACAAAACAAATTAACAAAACAAATTAACAAAACAAATTAACAAAACAAATTAACAAAACAAATTAACAAAACAAATTAACAAAACAAATTAACAAAACAAATTAACAAAACAAATTAACAAAACAAATTAACAAAACAAATTAACAAAACAAATTAACAAAACAAATTAACAAAACAAATTAACAAAACAAATTAACAAAACAAATTAACAAAACAAATTAACAAAACAAATTAACAAAACAAATTAACAAAACAAATTAACAAAACAAATTAACAAAACAAATTAACAAAACAAATTAACAAAACAAATTAACAAAACAAATTAACAAAACAAATTAACAAAACAAATTAACAAAACAAATTAACAAAACAAATTAACAAAACAAATTAACAAAACAAATTAACAAAACAAATTAACAAAACAAATTAACAAAACAAATTAACAAAACAAATTAACAAAACTTTGACCCGGGTTGACCCGGGTTACGGCGCAACTACCATTCCCTTAATTGCGGCGCAACATTTTTTGAATTTCGAAATTATTTATTTATTTATTATTATTTTTTTATTTTTTTTTCTGAAACAATACTTGCGGCGCAATAGAAATGCAGAAAGTTTAGTTGCGGCGCAACATAGGTAGTTGCGGCGCAACAAGACCCCCCCACACTTACCTTGTTTTCTCCTTGAAAACGACTTACCGTGAGAGCGGCTTCTACCTGCAAATCTTATTAAAAACACATTACCAATGACAAATAAACAAAATAATGAAAACAAGAAACACGGGTTGCCTCCCGCGAAGCGCTTAATTTATTAACGAGTCTTTAGCTCGACTCCAAGTCCTTGAGTTTTACTTGTTGATGGCATAAAAGCCAATCTCGAACACCTCCGCATTCTCTTCATCTTCTTCATGGTAATGCTTCAAGCGGTGTCCATTCACAATAAAACTATTATTCGGGCCAATCAACTCCACATATCCGGACGAATAACTCTTCTTCACCACATAAGGTCCTGTCCACTTCGACTTGAGCTTTGGTGCTTTGAGTTTGTACTTTGACTGAAACAAAAGTACTTTGTCACCGGCTTTAAACTCCTTTCTCTTGATCTTGCTATCATGCCAAGCTTTTGTACGTTCCTTGTAAAGCATGGAACTGTCATAAGCTTGCAACCTCATCTCATCCAACTCGTGCAACTGCAAAAACCTTTTCTCACCTGCCAAGATCAAATCCATATTGCAATTTTGCAAAGCCCAATAGGCTTTGTGCTCAATCTCGACCGGGAGATGACAAGTTTTGCCATAAAGAAGCTTATAAGGGGTAGTACCAATAGGCGTCTTGTAGGCGGTTCTAAACGCCCACAAGGCATCATCAAGCTTCTTAGCCCATATCTTGGGGTTATCATGCACAGTCTTTTCAAGAATACGCTTTAAGGCCCTATTGGTGTTTTCCACTTGGCCGCTTGTTTGAGGGTGATAAGAAGTGGAGAACCTATGGGTCACTCCATACTTCTGTAAAACCTTAGCAAGCTGGTGATTCGCGAAATGTGTCCCGCGATCACTTATTAAGGCCTTTGGTACACCAAATCGACTAAATAACTTTTTCAAAAATTCAATTACCCTTTAGCATCATTAGTCGGAAGGGCTTTAGCCTCGGCCCACTTGGACACATAATCAACGGCTACCAAAATATAAAGAAACTTATTCGAAGGGGGAAAAGGACCCATGAAATCAATCCCCCAGACATCAAAAACCTCACATACCTGAATCATTTGTTGAGGCATTTCGTCTCTTTTAGTAAGATTACCTTGGCGCTGACAAGCATCACACACTTCCACCAAGGTCTTAGCTTCCTTGAAAATGGTAGGCCAATAGAAACCTGCATCATAAACTTTCTTACCGGTTACAGACGGTCCATAATGACCACCGGTTGGACCATAATGACAAGCATCCAAAATCTTCCGGGTTTCAGCACCGGACACACATCTCCTGATCATTCCATCTGCACACATTCTAAACAAATATGGTTCTTGATGTGTAAAATCGAGTTTAAAAATCAAAACAAGAAATACCCTAAAACTGACTACTACACACTCTCGGGCAGTGGACCCGTTCGTATATAGTATAGCTAAAAGGTAAGTCCAGGATCGAACACAGGGACTAAAACTAAGTAATTGTTGACATTAAGTAATTCAAGTAAATAGGGGGGTTGTGACCGAATTGTCACGTTGCAAAAGTCAGTAAATAATTAGTAATCCCAAAGGATTAATCGAAAAGAGAATTTGTTTTAAACAATAATTTAAAAGGCATCCATCTTGATTTCGCTTGACAACATGCTCAGATTGCACATAAATGAAGTTCAAACCCAAATTAGTTGATTAAATAACCAAGACTCAAACAAAGCACCAACCCCGTACCCGTCAAGTTGAAGACATCATTTGACTCTCTTGCTTAAACTAGTTTCGTTACAAAGACCGGTACCCCAAGACATATTTTATAACTTCCCTAATCAAACAATTGGTTTGGTTATTAAAATAACAATTATACCTATCGATTGTACCCAACCGTTAACACATTTCTCCCTATTATCATGAACGATTATCTACCGTACCCGTCATAGACCCAATCGTTTGTACCCAAACAATCAAAATGAAATATATGTAATCAATAACTACCATTAAAGACACACATAAATCACCAATCAATTCAAGATAAATAATAAGGAAGAAATACGTTAAGATCTCGATATAACGTTAAATGAAATCAACATTGAATTAATAAAATTGTGCAATCTTTACATATTGTCTCACTCCATCAAGATGGATGATAAAGTGATTAGCCACTCATATTAAAAGAAGAATAACAATTAAAATAAGAAGAATTCATTGTTACCTAATGATAATAATCGAAAGCTACGAATGAAAATGATCAAATCGTGTTTGAAAACCTAGAAAATGATGAAGATCTGAAAATATCTCCAAATAGGGTTCCCAAAAACGGCTGCTAAAGAGAAGAGGAGTTTTGGGATATTTTCAAGCTATTTATATGCCCTCAAAAATCTGCCAGAATCGGGCCCAGTTGCGGCGCAACTGGGCGTTGCGGCGCAACATATGTTGACTTTTGGCTTTGACTTTGACTTTCGTTGACCAAAGCTGGCTTGAACTTGAACCCATTGCGGCGCAACTAAAGGAGTTGCGGCGCAACTTATCCTTCTGCTTTTGGGTTGCGGCAACTCAATGTTGCGGCGCAATTCTCCGTTGACTCGCGTTGACTTTTGACTTATGTTGACTCGTGGCTGGCCAAGAAGGAGAAACGTTGCGGCGCAACTAGGGAAGTTGCGGCGTAACTTAACTCACTGTAATTGGGTTGCGGCGCAACTCAATGTTGCGGCGCAATTGGACTTCTCCAGCTTTGACTTTTGTTGACTTTCTGCAATCTTCATCCAAATGCTTCCGAAATCCTCCGTTAGCACTTAATTCATCTCAACAATGTCGTTTTCTCCAGATTTGCGCTTAAATACCTGTCAGTAACCTGAAACACTAACAAATACCATAAACGCAACAATTGTATACAAAAACGACTCATAAACCATGCAGAATCAACTAAATACGTTGTGGGAAATGGGTATAAAATACGACATATCAGTTTTTCCTAGAAATAATGCTTAATCTCAAAAAAGAATTTGTTTTTCTGTTGATAAGACATTTCTTTGGGAATGACATCTGCAGAAAGATAGTTAGCAATGTCTGCATACCATGGCGTTTCCTCAACATCAATCTGCATTAGATACTCATCAGGAAACGCATCATCAATATCATGCTCTTTCAACTCCTCAAGGTGAGGGTTTTCAAGTCTACTTAAGTGGTCGGCCGCTAAATCAAACTCTTTCAAAAGCAAGATCCAACGGATGCTAGAAAGCGGAAGGGAGGTGAGGGTTTTCAAGTCTACTTAAGTGGTCGACCGCTAAATTTTCAGCCCCTTTCTTATCCTTTATCTCAATGTCAAACTCTTGCAAAAGCAAGATCCAACGGATGAGACGAGGTTTAGCATCTTGTTTAGAAAACAAGTACTTTAGGGCTGAGTGATCGGTAAAAACAACGGTCTTACTAAGCACTAAGTATGATCTAAACTTATCAAAGGCATAAACAACCGCAAGCAACTCTTTTTCAGTAGTGGTATAATTCTGTTGAGCACTGTTGAGAGTCTTGCTAGCAAAATAAATAGGACGGAAATGATTACCTTCTCGTTGTCCTAAAACAGCTCCAACTGCAAAATCACTTGCATCACACATTAGTTCAAATGGTTGAGACCAATCGGGAGAAACCATAATGGGTGAATGAGTCAACCGGTCTTTGAGAAGTTCAAATGCCTTTAAACAATCCGAGTTGAACTCGAAAGGCACATCTTTCTCAAGCAAATGGGTCATAGGTCGGGTAATTTTAGAAAAATCCTTAATAAATCGACGATAGAACCCGGCATGACCTAAGAAACTTCTAACGGCCTTTACATTAGTTGGAGGAGGCAATTTAGCAATTACATCAATTTTAGCCTTATCTACCTCAATCCCCACACTAGACACCTTATGTCCTAAAACTATGCCCTCTCTTACCATAAAGTGGCATTTTTCCCAATTGAGAACAAGGTGTGCCCGCTCACATCGCTCAAGCATCTTATCCAAGTTGGAAAGACACTTATCAAAAGAATCACCAAAAACAGAAAAGTCATCCATGAAAACCTTCATAGATGTCTCCAACATGTCTTGGAATATCGCGATCATGCACCTTTGGAAGGTGGTGGGAGCATTACATAATCCAAATGGCATCCTACGATAAGCATAAGTGCCAAAAGGACATGTAAAGGTCATTTTCTCTTGATCATTGGTGTCAATGGGTATTTGAAAGTACCCGGAGAAACCATCAAGAAAACAAAAATACTCATTTCCGGCCAACCGTTCGAGCATTTGGTCAATAAAAGGTAAGGGAAAATGGTCTTTACGGGTTGCATCATCATTTAACTTCCTATAGTCAATACACACCCGCCACCCGGTAACCGTTCTAGTAGGTACTAATTCATTACGGTCATTGGTCACAACAGTCATTCCCCCCTTCTTCGGTACACAATGGACCGGACTCACCCATGGACTGTCAGAGATAGGATAAATAATTCCAGCATCTAAAAGTTTAATTATCTCTTTCTTAACTACATCTTTCATATTCGGATTAAGCCTCCTTTGTCTTTGAACAACCGGTTTACAATTTTCATGCAAATTAATTTTATGCTTACAAAATTCGGGGCTAATTCCGGGTATGTCAGATGTACGCCAAGCAAAAGCCCTTTTATGGGACTTTAAAACAGTCATTAACTTACATTTTTCATCATCCGAAAGTGATGATGAAATGACAACAGGAAGAAGTGACTTACCTTCGAGGAATGCATATTCCAAGTGCACGGGAAGTGGCTTGAGCTCCAAATCGGTTGGTGGATTCTCCACCGAAGTTTCAATCTTCAACCCATCACGTTCTATCTCCTCAAAAGTTTCATCTTCCGTTGGTGACACATCAATGCTTAGAGCCATGATTTCTTGCACCATCTCCTCAACCATAACTTGTTCTTCTCCACTACAAGCGAGCAACGCTACTCCTTCATCCATATCCAAAAAATCCATTAACTCCGTTTCTAAAGCATCATCTTCATCAATCACATCTATCCTGAAACAAGTATCATCATAGGAGTAAGGATGCTTCAGTGCTCTATCAACATTAAAAATAATCCGGTCATCCCCGACCCCTAAGGAAATCTCCTTAGCCTTAACCCGGATGATAGCATCCGCAGTGTTAAGGAATGGGCGACCAAGAATGAGAGGGACTTTAGCGTCCGCCTCCATCTCGAGAATGACAAAGTCGACCGGGAACCATATGTCCTACCTTAATTTGCAAGTTTTCCGCTATCCCCATGGGATATTGAAGAACGATCCGCCAATGCCTAAGGACAACTTCCTATAGACAGAATAAGGCATCAAATTGATACTGGCCCCAAGATCGGCCAATGCCTCACACAAAAATGCACCGAAAGAGCAAGCAATTAGAAAACTCCCTGGATCTTCCAACTTGGGAGGAATTTGATTCTGAATTATTGCTGAACACTTGGCGCTAAGTATAGCAGTCTTCGCCTCTTCCAGCTTCCGTTTGTCACTGACGAGTTCCTTGAGGTTCACTTAAACCATTTCTCTGATACCAACTTGTAACACCCATCATTTAAAAATACGGATTTCCAAAAACTTTTCACCTAACGGTGTTAAAGAATGCGGAATATCATTTCAAAAGTCCAAACCATAAAATCCAGTTTTGTCTGTTCATAAAATAGAAGGTGTTACTCGTCACATCATCAAAATAGTATAAATGGAAATCCTACGGTTGCCCAACATAAAACAACCGTATACAAGTCATATCAAAAAATGAAATGTCTAAAAGGAGCAGCAACTAGGGGTACTAATAGCATCTTCAAGTATTCTACCCATGTCTCGCTCATTATCCATCAACACACTTCTAGCTTGCTAAACCTGAGGGGACAACACATTTCAAGAAACAAGTGTTAGCTAACGAATTATCTAAGTAAGATAATACTAAGTTAATAAAACGTTTGTCCAATTAAAACTTGGTAAAGCAGCTTTTCATATTAAGACACATTTCGCATATCATCACATACATATCATAGCATCAACATCTTTCATGGTAGGATTAACCATCCTAAATGTGCCTAATCATCATTTCATCATCACATTAGGTGTGACATAAGTCACGCATATCATATAAGGTGTAAGTTTGTGTGTAGGCGGTCATAAGACCTAACGGGAACCTCACACCTGACTAAGCGTTAACAACTATTTCAATTCCATAAGTTGAAATATTTACCTGAACTTTCGAATATGATGCTATTTTCCGGGAGAATGCCGCCGGAGTTATACTGCCAAAAAACATCACAATCAAAATCCAAGTATTTATTGAAGGATTTTATAAAACACTCAATATGCATAAGAAATATGGATCTAATTTACCAAAGATACTCTAATGAGGCCTACAAAAATAATTATAAAAAAAAACTTTAAAACTTACCTTTTAAGAATCATCTTCATCAAAATCCTGTAATTTCAAAAACCCTAAATCAAAACCAAAAAACATATAGCAGCTCTAGATTACAAGCTCACTGTAAATTAAATATTAGAGGTATCCATACTACAAATCTGCAATTT
>CM067167.1:43200421-43212409 GCA_034093135.1 Erigeron breviscapus | reverse complement strand
TATGACTCTCCTCAAGGCACTGTGTGTTGCAATCCTTAGGCAGCACACAGCACACCCACTAACATCCTACAAAGCTTTCTCCGACGCCAAGCCGCAGACTACTCGCGCCGCCTGCCTGCCGCTGGCTCGTCCCCCCCACCACCGCCGCCGAGCGCGTCAACCGCTTCTGCTCCTCCGGTCGCTCAGCTGTCCAGGACATTGCTGCCCGCTGCCCAAGATGTCAGACCCCGCGCCATCGAGGTCGGTGGGCCGTCGGCGCCGAACATGACCGATGGGCGGCGAAACCGCCTGACCCGCCCCTTCGTCGACGAGTCGTCAACGCCAACCAGCACACCGCCGATTGCCTTGCAGCCCTGCCAGACCTCAGAAATGTCGGCGCACGACTTCACTCACCCGTGATCAACAGGACAGATACGCCCGCCGAGGTCTACCGCCGTGCAGATGCCGCCAGAAGGCGGCTGGTTCTAGATGAGATCACACCTCCCGTCAGTCAAGGACCCCAGACTAGGCTGGATAAGATGTCACTCTCCCAAGGACGAGGGTCCCTAGTGGGGCACACCTGTCGCGGCCGCTACAAGATCCGTCCTGTCTTTCCGACTTCGTGACAAGTCTACTGCGGCAACAGCAGTCGTCACCGCTGGTGCCGCGCCGGCTGTCCTCCTCTGAAGAGATCCAAGGCCCTTGACTCGGCCGATATCCGCATGTTGGCCAATTTCGTCGGGCCACCCGTCGCGGTCTTTGCAATACCCAGGATCATGGGACCGATCGGCCCTTCGATCGCCGTGCCCAAGCTTCTCCCAGTACACCTGTACCATCGGACGAATTGACCTCGTGGAGCTGAACGAGGCCTCGCCTCAAATGGCAGTCTAACTGCCAGGACGTACTCAAGCTCACCACGCGCTAAGCTCAACGTCAGAGGTGGTGCCATCGCATTGGTGAGATTTCCGATTCCTTCCGCTTTATTGACGAACATTGCTAACATCTTACCTTCAGGGCCACCCCTCTTGGCTGCACAGGCACAAAGACATTAGTCACTGGTCTTAGCGAGTGCCGAACCCTCCAAGGCCAGTTCTTGCTCACCACCATTGCATTGGCACTGTATGGGCATGGCCGTTCTTTCGTCAACGACAGCTGTAGATAAATAAGGAGAAAACCATGCACAGGCCCTTATGTTTGAGATGTGTTTGTAATGTATCAAAATGACGAATCTATTGACTACCATCCCAAGTCCACCCATATACCCATTCTTCTTATCTCTGCAAGGCTCGTCCATGTTTGTTGTCCCAACTTGTCTCGAACATTGTATAAGTATACTTATAAACCCCTTCTCGCTCACAAACGGCCCCCATTCCCACCAACCCACCCCTCACCTCACATCAAACGCTCACCTCTCGCACTCGCCAATTACACTGCCACAACACCTCCGTGCGCTATAGCTGCGCCAACGGGCCCTATGCTATGCATCACGCCGCCGATTGTGGAAACCACGCGATCGCCCTCCGTCCACCGTGCTCGTACACGTCTCAGGCGACCAAGCTCGCGTTTCTTCTGCAGTCCGGCAAATACGCCTGACTTCTGCCAGGTCGGAGTCGTGTGACTTTGTTTGTGACGGTGGGTGAGGGGTGTGGCAATGGCGAGGACGCAGGCAGCCGCGATTGCAGGCTGGGGAGGTGGGTTTGAGGTGTGTTCCAGACCATTGTTTCGTGGATCATTAGTAAGAGAAGGAGTTTTCCCCGTCTCCCAAAATGTCGTGAAACGGACTGTATAGGCAGCGAGTTTTTTCTGACTTCAGAAAGAGTGCACTATTCTCTCGCTCGAAAGCGTGAGCTCGCTTTCTGCTTTCTCGCGGCCGACGGAAGCGATGCCAGGCCGTCGGAGGTGGCTTTGCGGCTTTGATCCATTCGTAAGCGCGGTGGCTTACTCTACCGTGGTGTGCAGGGAAGGGCGAAGAGCTTTTCTTCGCTGGTGAGACTCGAATTGCGAGAGCCGGAGAAGACTGGGGGTATGGATGTTGGTCAGATTCGTGTTTTGGGGTGGTGGAGGAGTAGATGTGGAAAAAAAAAAAAAGGAGAGGATCATTTGGACTAACAAGTCATAAGCCCAGCCGCTACCATATCCATTCCTGCCATCGTCGTCCTCGGTCTCGCCGAATACTAGTCGCTGTCAGGCCCAATCCGGCCTTGCAAACCCCCGCGTGCAAACCGCGCGATCCCGGGCAGGCTTTCGTACAGCGGCGCAATCCATATGCCAACGATACGGCCTCGTGAAACCATCCCTCAAGCTTATCCGCCGACACGGCTCTCATGAAACGATAAATATATCGAGATCTGCAAATTTAAACCTCCCTCACCCCTGATTGCCTCAAACTTCCCCTTACAATCACGGGACTTGTGGGGGCTGGCGATCCGCGCGCCTTTGTTCAGCGAGAGATAGTGTTTGGGGGATCTGTGCTTGCTTGCGCCTCCGGGTGGTGTCTAGGGTGCTGGTCGAAGAGTTTTTGCGATTTTCGACGAGGGTTGTTGGGGGGAGGTTTGGTTTGTTGCGATACGATGAGGCCGTGGGGTGAGATGGGTCTTCGCAAGGGTTTCTTTGGTCGTGATTGGATAGCGATTCTAGGCTATAGGAGGTCATGGAAGATGGGGAGGAGGACTTTCTGCTCCTAGGTTCGTGTCCTTTGCGCTGGTGTCATCGATGGTGATGCGGAGGGGGGAGATATTGTGGGCATGGTGAGGGGTGTTTGGTTGTAGTCCTGGAGGCTTTTGGGCACGTTGAGATGGACGCGATAGAGTAGCTTGATATTTAGAGAAGTTTGAGTTTTCCCGGCTCCCGATCTATGATTTGACCTTGATCGGTGCTTGGGTTTTGGAATTCTTGGAAGACAAGGTCGAAATCGGTAGCTCTTGGTTATGAAGTTGATCAGACTCGGCCGGTGGTAAAGATAATGTGTTTTGGACCGCTCTAAATCAATTGAAGTGCGTTGTAGATACTAAAGCCATTCATTATATCCTTATCGCATCTATCGGTTTGGCGCGTGTTCCACTTGCTCTATCTCGGCCGAGATTGGCAAGATCATGGTCCTTCACTGCCTACTATGTGGCCGGTTGGATATACTTTTTTTCGACAGCGTGTTGGATCGTAAAAAGCTCTCCTGGATATTATTCGCAGTCTCGCGATATATCGTTTGGCTCTAGGGCTCTTGTCTGCCTTCATCAAGCGAAAACGGCACTAAACCATTGATCGAAATCGTGTTTTCATTCGTAGGATACGGCTCTGCGATTCGACTCGAAGCTTCCAGATTGCGGCGCGATCATATGCCTGCTGTTCTAATTCGAAGAAAAGATATAGCACACTGTCTAGACTAATTAGCAGAAAATTGTTCCGGTGTGTCGTTGAGTTGCGTTCACACGAGTCGATCAGATACAACCCCTCGTCGGGCAGACTGTCTGCCTTTCTGCTTGTCAAGGTCTATCGCGGGCCTTTTGATCAACTGTCGCTGTTCTTTCAGTCAGGCTGCTTTGGACGACGTTGCCATCGGTAATATGTCATTTTCAAGCCAATTACTACGACGGCGGTGACTGCGAAGCGGAAAGGCACCCAGATGGTCAGCCTTGGTCCGTCCGTGATCCCAAAGTTCGTGCTCATCGTAAGTATGTCATTGCGGCAGAAACACAGGTTCTTCGTGTAAACAGTATTAATGGCGATTGGAAGCTCTTCAAAAGGGAAAGGTCGGTGGATCATGATGATCTGTCACGAATCCTTAGCACACCTGCAAGGAGGCACTAATATGCGGTCAGGCATTACCTTATCGGCTGCAGAGATAGCTAACTTTTCGACGGGCTGTGTGTATCCACGTGCTTTCGATTCCACGGGCCTGGATCTTGAGCGCTAAGTACCCTAACGGAGCGCGCCCCCATCAGTTTGCCCATCCGGCTATCTGCTTCGAGGACGGCTTGATCTCGTCGTGCCATCATCTTCAGCGATGTAACATCTGCTCCAATTAGAATGGGCATAAGTTGTTGCGATTTGGCCATGACTTTAGCGCAGCTACCGATGTGGAAGCACCGATGCTGGTTGCTCGACCAAGATCTTCGTCGCGGCAGTTCGGGTAATGTTGTGGTGGAAGCTCGCTGAGGATAACTGGACCCTGTCTGTCTTCTGTACCTCTCAGCGACCAGATGGCATACATCTTAGAGTCCCGGTGTAAGGGCCTTGAGTGATAGTCCAGCTTCCACCAGCTTCCACCAATCCTGCTCCACTTCCCTTTGCCCCTGGTCGACCCAGTCCTAAAATTCCTCAGGCTCGTCCGGATACGGTGAAGTCCGAGACATTGAGCGTGGGGATCTCACATGCTGCTTTTACAAGTACTGTCCGTCATTTGAATCCTGCGTCCACACTTTGCCAACCATTGCGCAGATGCTATCGCCTGCACAGAATAGATGTTATGACGCCCAAGAGAGTTGCTCTGGAAGATCTGAGTTATGCTATTTCGAACATGGCTTGGCAGCTCATGGAACCATCTCTCCACTGTTTCCATCGTGCAAAGCGAGTTGGTCAGTCCACATCGAAGCGCTCAGCACCGCCCAGATACAGAGAACCATTGATGATCTGCATGGCGCCGGAGTGCCGAAAGTTTCGCAGCAAGCCATGAATGTTGGCACATGATGGTATTGTTGTACCATGCGATCTGCTCGAGATGGACATCCACCAACCTTTCTTTGAAGTTACAAGCTTGGGTAAACATTGAAGAGAATTTTATTGCTGATGAAGTGCTGTTCTGACGCTGAAGTAGAAACGTGGTGATCGACGACATCTGTATGAGGATAATTGAAATATACATTGATGTCTTCCCCCACGCAAGACCTTCGATAGCCGGGGGAAGATCGTCGAACTGAGGTGATGTCAACTTCGTGGCGGGCGGTGACTTCGAGGCTGGAGGTGTCGTTGGACAAGGGCTGTCGGTCATTGATGCCCGCTCGGCTGGGCTTCTATCGGTCCTCATCCTGCACAGGAAGCGATGTGTAGGAGGGGATTGAACGCGTCCCGTTCAGTTCTTCTCCCTTTCGATGCCTGGCTCTTCTGTGTGAATATTGATGTTACTGTGCTTGCGACAAGGACGGCTTCGCGACTGCATGCGAGGTCATTTCGTCCGGCATCTTGTCATGGGATGTCCTTGCTGCACCGCAAGCTTCGCCCTGGTGCAGTGGCGACATGCCAATGGTTGTCGCTGGCTTTTCCTCCTTATGGCATTGTTATCATCGGTCATCTGTATGGTAATCAGTCTTAACGTGACCACCAATCTCGTCCTAGTTGGTCACATCTTTGGAAGTGCTTCCGATGCGAGAAGTAGAACACATTCGCGGCGAGATAAAGTGGAGCCGAGCTTCGCCATATCAACGCCTATCTGTAATCGCGTCGAGTACGCTCCATCTCGTATATCTACTCGACGTGATGTAGAAGTTCACAATGGCTCTCAATCGCATGGTACAGACCACACGACACACCCCGCCCTCTCGCTCTCTTGAGCGGCGGATCGCCAGCTAGCGGGTCTTACACAGTGCAGCCTGCAATGTCGAGCTCTAGCACGCAACCCGCATGACTCCTAATCTCGTGGGGAAAAGAATATCACGTGGACAAGATACTACATTGACTCCCGGGGGGAACCTCGAAACGATTCGCCATCTCTACGAAGAGAGTCGATGCTTGGTTGCGACTTGAGTCTGCAGGCTCTGGAAAGTGATATCTCGGTCCATAGTAACGCAGATCTCGAGGCCAACACGCCAGCCGCATCGCAACAGCCTGGAACACGCTGGAAATGTACGTGTGGACAAGTCTTCTTGGCTGAGGCGCATACTACGTCCCCAGTCGTGGCCTACTGGGCTTTGTATCAAATCGCTCCTGGCAACCTAAGGCTTGGGTCCTCATTGGTGCCGTTGGGACTATCCTGGATCAGCTGTCGGCATTATAGCATCGTCCGGGCCACTTTCTGGCAGCGCTTTTGATCACTGCGACGGTAATCATCGGTGCCAGATTGCAATCCCATACACACTACAGAGCCGTGCCGTTTGCTTCTTCTCGTCGTTCTTCCGGGGCTTCGTAGGACTGCTTGTCGGCTTTTTCTGTACGGTATCAATACCTACACGGAGCTTATGCGTGTTGCCGTTTCTCGTTCGCGATATGGCCCTCGTTTGCCAAAAGTTCCCGAAGCATCGTCGGAAAGTTGCCAACATAAAGACACAAATGCTAACAGGATGTGTGCGTCTTGAAAAAACCCTGACTTACGGATAGCTGACAAATCTTTAAAGCATACCGTTATCTTTCCCTCATTGTGCTGCCGTTCACGGACCATCCACGTCGACTGAGCTGGTTCTTTAATTCAAAGCGTTATTGTGGTATACCCTCTATCATTGGGATGCTGGTATGGGCCTGCAAGGAGTCAGGCATGCGTGGCATGAACACCACACTGATCAAGCGTGCAAACCAATATCGGGTTCTGCGTACAGCTGGCATTTCTCAGGCGGCATGAATGAAGAGCTGCTTGTGAGCAATTCAACGTTACCACATTTTGCTAACACTCCTACCGTCCATGATCGGCAACTACGGAGCGATGTGTAATCAAACAGTAGCATGCGCGGTTGGCTCTTTTGATTGGAAAGACTGATCATAAGCAGGCGTTCAACATCACTTTCGCAGATATGCGAACAGACCACTGAGTGTCTCGGCGATCGTAATCGTATCGCTCTGTCGTAACTTGTTCATGGGTCCCCTAGAAGCCCGAGTCTAACAGCGGCATCCCCCCCAGCTTCCGCCCTCAGGCATTTGTTGGCGTCATCAGCGCAGGCGCTGCCTTCCTTCGGCAATCTGTACGGTGGAAGAGCTCTGGGACCACCTCTGACGATCCTTGGCCGTTGGACGGGAGCAATGGTGCCAGAGCTGGTGCTGCGTTCTGCGGACTGTCTTCACTTTGCACACTTGGGTCGACAATCTCCGCCAATTGCATCCGGCAGCGAACGATTTGAATGCTATGTTTCCAGCAGTACGTTATGCTCCTGCACTTTAGGGAGATTGCTACCACGATAGTATCTCGAACCTCGAAGAGGGTCAGATGTGATTGCTCATCCGGCGCGTGGGTCTTTTGACACCTTGGAACATCCTATCATCTTTCTGCTCTGCTTTGCGGACCTTCTGGAATGAGCTCACATTATTTTGGGTGACTATGTCCCATTACACCAAACCCCACCTCTTCGTCCTGCACTCGACTACTAGAGCATCCCAGCTTGCTCCATCACCGGCCTCTGCTATCCGACTCTGATCGTGCAACGCAAGCGTACGACGTCGAAGCTATGTACGATCAACGGCTGTACCGCTACAACAATATGGCACCAACTGCGGGCCGTGGTGCCTGGTTCGTTGGCCTGGATCCCGCTCACACGCCGGTTTTTGCCAGAGGAGTATGTTTTTGATTGGCATGCTTGAATTGGTCGTGAAGTCTGATCTCTATACCTTGCAGGTCAACTCTTCTGTCTGACTTAATATTAGGGCAAGGCCTCTTGCTAGCCTTGGCTACATGTATTGACTCTTTATGAGCGCCGGGGTTTTCATACTCTTGAGTCGAATCTTCACCGCAAGACAGACGATCGGAAGACCCGAGCATGAAAGCTCTAAGAGCAGAAAGACGGAAGTGCGCATCTTGTTACGGACGAACCACGATATTATGCTTACGAACAAGGATATGTATGGAAGTTTAAGAACAATGCCATGAATTCACATCAGTCCACTCTTATCTACAGACCTTGCAGATTTTAGGTTATAGCATTTTAGTCAAGTGGCTCGCTTTAAATACGTCGACACTTCCACGTGACGCATGATCGTTCTCTCCGTAAGGCACGAGAGAATCGTCGTCATATCCTTGATCAGCTTTCCAGCTCCACTCTGCGGCGAGTAGATATGCAGAGACCTACATGCACGTCCTTTGTTACATTACATATCAGTCACCAATCGCGACATAACAGCCGCGAATGTAGATATGCCGGGCATAGACACCATAGTGCACACAGCCACCACGACGATTCCCCATACACAGCAGAATCCAGTTCCATGATCTCCTTCTTTAGGGCGTTTCCTATCGTGAAGAAGGCGAGACGTAGGCGACGACACTTAGGCCAGGCGATCAGGTATGAAGGCCAATGCGGTAGCGAGCCTGCGGACCATCGCCGGGGTGCAAGTCTCGTTGCGGAGCGCTTGTAGAAGGATGCGCTGGTGCCTCACGACATCTGTGGTGTGGTCATTAGACGTCGGGGGTAAGATTGCAATGTGCATGATATGATTATTAATCACTGAGTCGTTCATACTTAACAGCTTGAAGCAGACTGGACAACGCCGATACTGCGAATTGGCGTTTGAAGGAACGCCACGGTCGAACCCAGGTTTGAGCCAGCTCCATAGAGCGGATGCCATCGACAAAACCAGATCGGTGTTTCAAAGGAATGTCCCCAGCCAAGGTTCGCACTTACGACAGAAGTCTGCAGCAGCACCTCTGTCGCGCCGCAAAAGCGAACATCTGGCTAGACGCCGTCGCGACGTTGCTGATGGCCGACACATCGTGAGAAGGGTGATGATTGCAAGTCATAGACCGATCCTCGCAGACTGCTTTAGATCCGGTTGTCGATTGTAAATGTACCGATGAAGGCGAAGGAGTCGGGTGGGTGGATCGCCTTCATCAAGAGGCCCGATGCAGTAGGCGAATGTGACAGTCATGATTAGCCGGTTGTTCCTTTGAGGACGGTAGCCCAAATCATATGCCCGTGGGAGAACGCGCGATGCATCGCGCATCTCCTCACTAATAAGTTCCTCTTTGTTACTATCGATCGTCGGTGCAGGTCTCATTTGAAATGGAGCTTAACAATCATGCACAGCGAAAATCGATCCGATCAAACGCCGTAGACCGGTCCTGTCAAGCCAACGGGCAAGAGAGACCACGGAGGGTTAACCGACGCAACAGAGAGTTCACCCAAACCTCAGCTTGGGGTCCGTGGCTCAAAGACCCTGGAGGCCAAGCAGTCATGATCCTTGGACAGGTTTCAAGTTTAGTTTCGGGTGTAAAAACAGAACCAAAGTGGAATCACTATCGCACAGAAACCGCTAGCATGAAAGAATAGCACAAGTCCCTCGACAAGAGTAGCTTTCTTCGCTGAGCAGGTTTTTGAACAAGGATGCGATAGAGACTGGTCGGCGATGTGAGCAGAACTGCGTGCCCGGCTCAGGTACGTAGTCGCTCTTGTTTGAGGACGATGGGCCTTGCACTTGTGTGCACTGTGAAACTCTTGCCCAGCCCACACCGCTTGCCAACCTAGGACGCAAAGCCAGCCTGAAGGAACCATTAGTGAACCTCAGCTCGAAGCCTTCAAATACTAGAGGAGAAGGAACCGATAATATCTCATTGCCTTCTTGATGTTCTTTCGCGCGAACTCTGAGACCCAAATGCAATCATCATTTAGCGTTCCTCTTTCGAGACCGGAGAGGCATCGTCCTCCCAACCACATAATTGACCACCACTAGTCGGAGCCATCGAAGCCAATCTCGGCCATAGACAACCACCGCCGCCCATGCCAAACAAACGATAACATACATCCAAATCATAGAGCCGGCAAAGTCCGCCGTCGGAAGGAGTAGCTGGTGGCGTTGAGCATGGCCTCCCACTGATCATGAGAACAGCGAAATCCAAAAGTTTGGAATGAGCTGAAATTCCGGCGTTATCTCCTGTGTCTTGCCCATCTGCGGGTGCATGTTCGAACCGATCTTCCTCCGTGCCTGCTTTTCTTGTGGTCAAGCTCGTAAAAAAAAAGGATTCGCCAATCTGGCGGGTCGTTTACTACGGGATAGTTGGCCCATCTTTTGCCTGCTCGTTGTGCTGGCCGTCGTAGTTGGGCATTGTTTTTGAGAGGGGTATGCTCCACTTGGCGGTGCTGAGGCCGGTGACCTAAAGGTGGGTGGTTAGATAAGCTGAGAGCGAAGGATGCGAACCTAGAACAAAAGTACCCTGAGGCATGATGAGTCGCCGGCTCTGGCCATTAATGCGGCGAGGGGTCAATGAATTGTTCTAGATCCCCAGACTTCTGCAAATTACTGTCGTCCATAGCTAAGGCCAGCTAGCTAGTTGAGTGTCAGGGTAAGACACCCTGGTGATTACGATTTTACTTTATTACGCGAGGCATTGTACAGTGCATTTCAACGCCGCAATAGAGTAAACCACTCTGCGCACAGCTGCAGGTCGTACTCGTGGCCACCCAATCTATTGGCAGGCCGCCCCCGAATGCAGCAAACCGAAGGACTTTGCCTTGATCCATAGAGGCAGTGGACCCACTAAGCGTGCCCAGGGCGCTTAATCGCTCATACGCGGGGGTGGAATCCAGGTAGGGTAGATGTGCATCGTTTTTTTGCGAGGATCCAAACTCTGTATGATCTAGAACTCACGTCATGGGTCCTGATCCGATTGCTGTTGGCAGGAGTCAAGCAACGCCAATCATATTGCTTTTCACAATATCGCTTACACGGCCCCACTCATATCGCTCCCGCCACAGCCCGACGCGGCTATACTTCCCCTGGATGAAAGTTACATGAAGCGAAAGTTCACGATATATTAGGAGGTACAGCCGCAATGTATCACCAAGGAAGGGTGGTCGGGTCAGACTGTGGCGGAGCAACACCCGGCCTTCTCTCGTCCAAAGATGGCATACAACCATGTCTCAGATGGTCTTCAAGTTCTTAGTCACGCCAGCATTTCCATGGTCTCGATACGTTCGCAAACATGTCATCCTACAACGCTGATAAACCGTGCCATTCCACGACTACGATGAGGATCCGCCGGTATCGCTTTGGTCGTGACCGGCACTGCTCGGAACATCCACAGTTTCTTTGCTGCGCGAATCCGCATTCTTACCACCCGTTTTCATCACAGCTCCACGTCCCATGGGAAAAAGGGACGACATTGTGTTCCATAAATAGGCACTGTAAGGACCGAAGTCGGAGCACCTTGAGCCTGGAGACTACTAAGCTAACGATACCAATTTTAGTCACGTGCTCATACCATCCCGCTGGCGTGCAATCCGCCGTGGCTTCGGAAAGGATTTACGGACTTCTCAACCAGCGTGGATGTTCTGCGTACCGCGTCAGGGCCTTGTTTGCTGCCGAGCTGCTTTACTGTTGGCAAACGCATCCGCGACGTGCTCGTCGCTCTGCTCTTCGCTCGACTGTTCTCTCAAAATCAACATCAAAGTTTCCTATGGTGTGGCAGCCATTGCCCCATGCGTGGGGTGCCTTTGTGCCGCCCTCGTTCAAGGAGTTGTTGTGCTCACGGGTATTACGCACTTCTTCCTTAGAAATGGCCTCGCGATATGTATGCTCGTGCTGCTCTTTCAATCCAGATCAATACAGTCTGACAGGCTCAGATGACTTTCGGCGATCATCACGGCATTCAAATCATGGGATTGAGGTGATTCTAGGATCCCTACCATTCTGCTTGGTTTGGGCCCCCTTCAACAACAAGCATGCCGTAAGTATTAGTATCATAACTATCTTCTCGCTTTACGCCGTACGTGACATTTCCCAAACTCGTCCTGCAATCTCGACATTCCAGCGCTAACAATGTCATCGCCAGTGTGATCCATCGCGTCAATATGCTTCCTTCTGTACCGTACGAAGCCAACGATCGCCCCAAATCTTTCCTGACCGACTGTCCCGTCTTCATCTGCATGCAGTAAGAGATGAACGACGGCCTTATTAAGGCTTCCGACATTCCCAACTCTCAGGCGTGGGTGGTGCGTTCCACACCGATGGGGAAACACGCCAGACTCAGTATAACTTGTCAGCATTAACAGGGCTTAAAACCGAAAATGGGAATATAGAGGTTGTAGCAATCATCCGCGCATTATTTTACTTCATTTGTTTCTTTTTCTGGTGTTTGCTGTTGTGGTTTGTTCATGTTTCATGCAC
>CM067167.1:43141978-43199421 GCA_034093135.1 Erigeron breviscapus | reverse complement strand
AAGATTTTCTTTCTCTTTCAAAGATTGAATTAAATTAGAAACTTCTTTTTGCAAAGATTCATTAGTTTCGACAGCTTTATTCATGTATTGATCAAGATCACGTTTAAAGATTGTACATACCTCATCATCATCAGATTCAGAACCGGTACCACCTTCATCAAGTTCCGTGGATCGCTTAATCTTGGTCATGAAACAGACATTAGCTGCAAGTTCTTCAGTCTCTTCATCCGATAGGTGTAGCCTGTTAGGACCAGTTCACCTGGTAAACTGGCCAGTCTCCAGTTGCATCTGGAGACCTAGTGAAACTGTCCAGTGAACTGGAGACCTAGATGATTTGTCAAGAAATATATTGAAGTCCAGTTGCACCGTACAGTCAACGCAACTGAAGACTTCCTCCAGTTGAGAACTGGCCAAGTTGAAGAATCATTCCAGTTGAAGTCAAAGACAACAAATGGAAGATAGAGAATGGCAATGGCAGCGAAGCCCAGTTGACATTCTAGTCAGTTACAAACTGGAGACCATCAGTAGAAAGCTCTTACAAAGCTTTACACTGATTACGAGGAATTGACTTTTATGCTTTATGTACCTTTACCCGGATAATAAGCCTTATCTTATTATTTAAGTAATAAAAGGTACATAAAGGTGGTTGAGTAAAGTTGCTTTAACATGCGACTTCACACTGCCTTTTAAGGAATTAAATGCTATTCCTTAAATGATCTCAACCACATTTGTACGGCCAAAGTTAACATCCCAATGTTAACTTTGCCTATAAATACAAGTCATTGCACAACAAGAATATTACTTCTATCGAACAAGTTCTCTCGAACTACTTCTTCGAATACACTTCGATAGAATTCACACTTTGCAAACCTGCAATATTCTTGGTGAACTTGTGCAATATTCTCTCAATCGCTAAAAGGAACATTTCACAACTTTAAGTGTTTCGATTGTCTTGAGAAATTCCGAGTGTAGATCAATTGTATTTCATAGGTTGTTAGGATATTTACATTCTTGTATTATCTTGGTTCCGCAACAACCTTGTAATTTATTTAACATCAATAAATAAATTACACATTGAAAATTACATATTGTCTCATCAAGTTATCTTACAAGTTATTTGTATTATTGCATTGTTCTTTACTTATTGTCATTTAAATAAGTAATCTATCTAGAACTTGGTATATACACACTGCAACTGGTCGTCTCCAGTTCAGTGCATATATTGCAAAGTAACTCCACCATCGACATAGAGGTGTCTTCAGTAGTACCATCTATCAAGTTGGGACTTACAAGTGGTATCAGAGCAGAAGGCTAATAAACTTGCCTAGATCTGCTAAGATGAACACTACTGAAGGTGGAGATGGTTCTGGTTCAGGTGAAACCCCCTTGAATAATAATGCACAACCTTTTCAAAATGTTAATACAAACCCTCCTCCTCCTACTGCCCAAACCACGTCCATGTACACTATTCTAACACTCCTGTTCCCAAATTCGATGGAAACAGTGAGACTTTTGGTACATGGAAGGCTAGAATGCTTTTGCATTTTGGTGGGATTGAAAGGTATATGTTGAAAATCCTTAAGGATGGACCATATATACCCATGTCTCTTGGGGTTAGTCCTCTTCTTGATCCAACTGGAAGAAGAGGTTCAAGAGAAAAGCTCAAAGACCATTGGTCTGATGAGGATCGTAGACTTGTTGATCTGGACACCAGACTCAAGAACATGATCCTTGGAGCTGTCCCTGAATATCTAATTCCAACACTTGTGTTGTTCCCCAGTGCCAAGTCAATGTGGGATGAATTAGTTATTCAAATTGAAGGAAGTGATGACACTATTGTCACCAGGAAAGTTGCCTTGAACAAGAAGTATGAATCCTTCTTTGCCTTGCCAATGAAAGTCTAACTGGTACATACACCAGATTTTCTAGCCTCATTAATCAGCTGAGAGGCTTGGGTGTAGAGAAGGATAAGGATATTCTTCTTGAGAAGTTTTGTGATATTCTTCATTCCAAATGGGAAAACATGGTTCTTGTCTTGAGACAAGGTAAAACCTTGCACAGCCATACTCTTGCATCGCTCTATGGAGCCTTCAGATTCACTGAAGATAATAATGCTGCAAGACTGGTGGCTGAGCAAGATGCCATGAACCATGCCAGAGTTCCAAGGTTGCTAGTGTACCTGAGCGACCTTGTGCTGCCTTAATGTCTGCAGAGAGTGTCCAGACACACTCAATGAAGGAGATGTTAAATAGTTTCTTGAACTCTGGCCTGACCACTGAAAACAGTGATGGTTGTAATGAAACTGACGATGATGATCTGGTAGCCATGATTGCTAAAACCTTTAACAGGTTTAAGCATAAATCTAAAAGATTTAATGGCCCCAACAATGCTTCCAGCTCCAGCTCTCTGGATAAACCAATCTTACCTGCTATAAGTGTGGTAAGAAAGGTCACTTTATGAAGGAATGCAGATCTAGTCAGTTGAACAACCAAACTGGCCCCCCTGTCCCTAATTTCAATCGGCCTGATGATAGCTACAAAGCTAAATACAAGAAGCTTAAGGCCCAGATTGCCCTCCTGTCCATGGAAAAGGAAAAGGATTAGTGCTTAATGGCACAAACTGAGGGAAAATGGGAGTACTCTGATGACTCATCTGATGATGAAGAAGAGGAAAGGGACATGTGTTTCATGGCCTTGGAAGATCAACAGCAGCAGCATGTGGCAAAAGAAGATGTCATCACTGGAAGATGGGTTGACATCATTCTAAAAAAGGTATGTGACTATGATAACCAGGTTGACCCTGAACTGAAACTGGACCTGGCTGAATCATTAAGTGGTGATTTAGCTTTTGTGGAACTGTAAGAGCTGATAGTGAAAGATATCTTGACACTATCTTAATTGAACTAAACAATGTTAAACCACAACTGAATGATTTACAAAGTGTCCAGTTGGCTCTCAAGGAGTCAGTTTTAAAGATTGAGGCTTTAGAACTTGATAATCAAAAACTATTTTCTGATCTTGAAAAAGAACAAAAGATTATCAAGTCATGGGTAAAAGCATCTGGTAAAAACTATGATGCATTTTCAAGAACTATCAATGCCCAGAAGAATGCATGGAAATCTAGAGATCTGGAGATGGCAGCTCTCATACCAGACCTTCATGCATTACCTCCATCTCTCAAGGTTGAAACACCTTATGATCAACCTGAAGATGTTGAAACTGAAACCATTGAGACCACCCCCATTGAGGTTAAAACTGGAGCCAAACAGGCTAAAGCTCCAGTCAAAAAGGCCACTGGTAACAAGCCTTTACCTCAAAAGTCTAAGGAGCCTAAGACCCGACAGACTAAAACTCCAACTGAACCAAGGTCCAAGGTTCAGTTGCCTGATGAAAATAATATTTTGGTTAAACTGGAAAGTCAACTCCAACTTTTGTCTCGACAGGTTCAGAGTTGTACTGCCCGGATTAATAATCTGGAAGGAAGTTGATTACCTCCAGTTTTCAAACAAAATATTAAACCACTCCCTTCAATACCTAAACAAAAGAATGTTCCATCTGGAACAAAATCTGGTAAAAATAAGGGGAGTAAGTATCATGTACCAATCGTTTTTACTCCCGCACCTGGAGCTGGTGAAAGAGCTCTAGATACAGCCCCCGGTTCAACACCACAACAACCTACTGTGACTTCTGTGGAGAAGTCCAGTGAACCCATCAAGAAAAGATGGGTTCACAAAAATAACTGCTGATTTTTGTGGTTGTGCAGGGCGATCGAAAGAAGAATATCTGGTATCTGGATAGCGCTGCTGGCCGGACTATGACCGGATGTAAGCCCCTGCTTGAAGAGTTCACTGTCCAAGATGGACCGACAGTGATGTTTGGTAATGATCAATCTGGAAAGACTGAAGGATATGGTGTGCTTAATAATGGACAAGTCGAATTCAAAAGAGTTGCATTTGTGAATGGTTTGAAATACAACCTGATCAGTGTCAGCCAACTTTGTGATGATGGCTTCAGAGTTTTGTTCGATATTGCACAAGGCACCATATTTAACAAGGATTGGAAAGTGGTGATGGTTGCACCAAGAAAAGAGAATGTGTACATCATGGATATAGAACCAGCTCTAAAAGAGCAATGTTTCTATACTAAGGCTGATGAGGACACCAACTGGCTATGGCACAAAAGATTATCCCATCTAAATTTTAAAAATATTAACAAGTTGTCTCGCAAACAACTGGTTGATGGGATACCTCAGATTTCTTTTAATAAAGAAAAGCCATGTCCAGGGTATGAGATGGGCAAGCAGAAAAGGGCCAGTTTCAAAACTAGGCAAAATTTTAGCATCACTGAACCTCTTCACATGCTACATATGGATCTTTTTGGTCCAGTGAATGTTCAAACTAGAGCTGGAAAGAAGTACACTCTAGTTGTGGTTGATGAATTCACCAGATATTGCTGGGTGGTATTCCTCAGATCCAAAAGTGATGCACCTGCTGAAATCATCTCTCTCATCAAAAGAATTGAGCTCAAATATACTCGAAAAGTTTGTCAGTTGCGAAGTGATAATGGTACTAAATTCCAAAATAAGGTACTTGAAACATTTTGCAATGACACTGGCATCTCTCAAAACTTCTCATCAGTTCACTCTCCAGAGCAAAATGGAGTTGTGGAAAGAAAAAATCGCACACTGATAGAAGCAGCCAGAAGTATGCTATCTGAATCTGGTCTTCCCACCAGTTTTTGGGCTGAAGCAGTTGCAACTGCTTGTCACACCCAAAACCGGCCAGTCTACATTAAGAGACATAAGAAGACTGCCTATGAAGTACTCAGGAATCATAATCCAAATATTGGATACTTCCATGTATTTGGTTGTCCAGTTTATATCTTAAACGATTCCAGTCAGCTTGGAAAGTTTGATGCAAAAGCTGATGAAGGGGTATTTTTAGGTTATTCAGATATTCGAAAGGCCTTTAGAGTTTATAATTATAGACTCCAAAAGGTTCATGAGACAATTCATATCACATTCGATGAATCAACTGAAGCAAACAACAAGAAACCAAGCCTTGATATTACTCCAGTCGTTCCAATCAATTTTGGTGAAACTGACCAAGTTTATCAGTCAGTTGTTCCACCAAAAGATGCTTCCAGTTATACTCAACTGGAACCAGTTAAGAAGAAGAAAAGCACCAGTGACACATCATTTTATCCCTCCATCAATTTCAACTTACCACAAGAATTGGTGATTGGATCTGATGTACGTGCCACTCCAATATCAGCACCAGTTCAAACTCCAACTTCTCCAGTTCTTCAAGAAATGCCTTTGAATGAAGAATTTCATGATGTAAATCGTGACCTCATTGACTCTAATGAGGATGTAGAAGTAGTTTGGACTGATCCTCCTCCAGAAGCTAATGCAACTGAAGAAGATCGCCAGGTGACTTGCACTGATATTGTTGTGCACCAGCCTAGTCAATACACTAGATGGACTCGAGCCCAACCTCCTCAGGTTGATCTGGCCCCACTCACTAGTGAGATCAACCAGTTAAAAGGCAGCATTGAAAATTTGAACACCCAGGTATCCCTTCATGCTCAGTCTTTGGATAAACTGACAACTGAAGTGGAAAGTTTGAAGAAGAAGGATGAGGAAGTGAAGGAAAAGGTTGTATCTGGTTTGGATGAAGACTCCAAGATCTTAAATGAATTAAAAACTGGTCAAGAATAGGTTACTGCAAATGTTTTGACCCAGTCAAAGGAGACCAACCATTTGTGGAGGTCTTTCAGGATGATGTGTGGGATTTTCAAGGAGTGCAAGGAAATGCAAACATGGCAACCTCTTGACCGGTTTCCATCTCACCCTTCTGAATGGGAAGTTATTAGGGCAGGTCTAGATGCTGCCAAGAGGGAAAGAAGTGCAGTCCTTCCACCAGTTGCACCTGGAAGAACTTCATCTGGAAGTCAAGTTGGAAGAGAAATGGTTGTAGCTACCATTACTGAAGCTGGTGAGCAAACTGGTGATATGGGTGTGAGGGGGAATGTGTTGGATAAAGGAAAAGGTTTAGCTGTTGATGTATCTGCCCAGCCGGCCACTGATATTCCTATGTTAGAAACTGGCAATGCTGATGTACTTCCTCCAGTTTCTGATAGTGTAAGCAAACAACTGGCCAAACTTGGTAATCAAATTAAAGAAAGAAAGAAGATGAAACAAGCCAACCAAGTTGAAGCCAGAGCACATCTTGCACATATCAAACTGCTTGATATGAGTGATGCCAATCTTTTGGGAATCACTAAGGAGGAGTATGCCAGAGTTAAGCATGATCCCAGGATAGTTGACCAGTTGAAAGAAATGCTTGATGTAGAACTGGACAGACACTATCCTGAGGATGAAGCTGAATTTGATGCTAGAAGTTTGAACATTTCAGTGGAGAAGGCTAAGGAGAATAGGGTCAGTGGGATTCTAAAAAGAATTGAACATTTGTTGAACCAACTGGCGAGGTATCTAATGAAGACATCAAGTCCGCTGTACTGGCTGCTGGTGTTGGGAGTATAAAAATAACAAATGAATCTGAAGCAAGAAGCTATTACTCCCAGATCATGTCAACCAGAAGACATAGTGGTACTATCAATGGTGTCAATGTAACAATCAAGCCAGGCACCAAAGTCTTTCAAGTTGAAGTTAGTTATACCAGAGGGCCACTAGTTAAAACTGACAATCCTGGTGCAATGCAGTATGGGTTCAGTGAATGGGTTGAAATGGTGAATGTGTTAGATGCAAAGGCACAAAAGAATAGGTTTGAGAAAGCATGGGTGAACTTCCTAAGGGGCAAGATTCAACACAAAGAAAATCTGGAGCTAAAGTTGAATATTGACCCTGAAGACTCACAACCTATCTCTTCAGTGACCAAGAGAAGAAGAACTAGCGAAGAGCCATCTCATTAAGTTCTTTCTTTTCAGTTATCTACTTGTATTTTGTTTTACATTCTGTAACTTGTATAAATTTCATTTCCTTGTATAAATGAAGTTACCAGTCTGTAACCACAAGGTAGATAATAGATTAAAATCTAACAAACCTAAAAGAAAAACCTAAGGCATTTATTGATCTATAAAAATGCCTTGGAAACTTAGATAGATTTAAATCGAACAAGTCTCTCCAGTTCACACTTGTACAGATACAAGAACTGAAAAAGACTTGGCAATATCAGTCTGTAACCACAAGGTAGATAATAGATTAAAATCTAACAAACCTAAAAGAAAAACCTAAGGCATTTATTGATCTATAAAAATGCCTTGGAAACTTAGATAGATTTAAATCGAACAAGTCTCTCCAGTTCACACTTGTACAGATACAAGAACTGAAAAAGACTTGCATATTTCTGTAACCACAAGGTAGATAATAGATTAAAATCTAACAAACCTAAAAGAAAAACCTAAGGCATTTATTGATCTATAAAAATGCCTTGGAAACTTAGATAGATTTAAATCGAACAAGTCTCTCCAGTTCACACTTGTACAGATACAAGAACTGAAAAAGACTTGGCAATATTTCTAGACAAATAAGGGGAATTTGTTAGGACCAGTTCACCTGGTAAACTGGCCAGTCTCCAGTTGCATCTGGAGACCTAGTGAAATTGTCCAGTGAAACTAGAGACCCAGATGATTTGTCCAGAAATATATTGAAGTCCAGTTGCACAGTACAGTCAACGCAACTGAAGACTTCCTCCAGTTGAGAACTGACCAGTTGAAGAATAATTCCAGTTGAAGTCGAAGACAAAAAATGGAAGATAGAGAATGACAATGGCAGCGAAGCCCAGTTGACATTCTAGTCAGTTACAAACTGGAGACCATCAGTGAAAAGCTCTTACAAAGCTTTACACTGATTACGAGGAATTGACTTTTGTGCTTTATGTCCTTTTACCCGGATAATAAGCCTTATCTTATTATTTAAGTAATAAAAGGTACATAAAGCTGGTTGAATAAAGTTACTTTATACTGCAACTTTACACTGCATTTTAAGGAATTAAATTCTATTCCTTAAATGCTCTCAACCACATTTGTACGGCTAAAGTTAACATCCCAATGTTAACTTTGCCTATAAATACAAGTCATTGCACAACAAGAATATTACTTCTTCGAATACACTTCGATAGATTTCACACTTTGCATACCTGCAATATTCTTGGTGAACTTGTGCAATATTCTCTCAATCGTAAAAAGGAACATTTCACAACTTTAAGTGTTTCGATTGTTTAGAGAAATTCCGAGTGTAGATCAATTATAGTTCATAGGTTGTTAGGATATTTACATTCTTGTATTATCTTGGTTCCGCAACAACCTTGTAATTTATTTAACATCAATAAATAAATTACACTTGAAATTTACATATTGTCTCATCAATTTATTTTACAAGTATTTGTATTATTGCATTGTTCTTTACTTATTGTCTTTTAAATAAGTAATCTATCTAGAACTTGGTATATACACACTGCAAATGGTCATCTCCAGTTCAGTGCATATATTGCAAAGTAACTCCACCATCGACATAGAGGTGTCTTCAGTAGTACCATCTATTGAGTTGGGACTTACAACAAACATACAATAACTGTACGTTTTTGTTACAGAATTGGATGATAAACCGAATGAAAACTACTCCTATTTATACTAGTATTTCTAGCGGTTATTTGAGAAACGTTGTGTTGCTTCGAACCATCACGTTGCTTGGCTATGAGAAGGCCCAATCGTTGGCCCCTTTTCCTGAAGAGACACACCGTTTCTCTTTTGCTATTTACACATTAAACCCTTCAAGTCTTAAACCAATTATAATTCCAACAGTCTCCCCCCTAATTGTTTAAGACTTGCTCTTCTAATCTTCAGATATCCATCTGTCTTTGGCATCACACCATCTGATCTTGTTCTTCACGAACCATCCTTCACGGTAAACTTGGTTATTTCACACAACCTTAATTCTCTCACAGAATTTTGATCCATCACGGATTGAAACCGTATCACACGAGTTTCCTTGTAATTCAATCACTGAATTAACTACACCCTTCATAGGTTATTTCCGCATCACACGGTCTTGTCTTGATCGAGTCACACGATCTTGTATCTTTGGTTCATATCACATGAACCTCTTGATTGTTTGGTTTCACACCAATCTTATATTCTCTTTGGATACTCCTTTGCGATTTGATCACATCACAGGATCAATCGTCTTCACTTGAACGTCTCACAAGTTAACAATCTTATTCGCAGTTGCTACCCATATTACCCAAAAGTGTCTAAAACAATCTTGATTTTAAACTTTATAAAATAATTTTTAATCAGAATTTCAAAAGCAGGTTTTGTAAAACAATTGTGAAGATAATATACAAACCTTTTGTTGTTAGAAATTTTATTAGAAAGTTTTTACAACAAAAACAAAACACTGACTTTTGCAAATAAAACTGTTATATAAATATTAAAGGTGGAGAGTTTCTTTGACTTTAGAACCTGGGAATTGAAATGTCGGTTCCTTTTTCTTTACACCCTTTTTGTTTATTATTCACCATTCCTTCTTCTCCTCTTTCCTTCGATGAAATCTGCTTGTTCCTTCCTTTTTATACGCAAGTTTGGGCTAAAACTAATCGGTCATTTCTCTGATTAAATCGGTGGTTATCTTCTTTCTTCAGAAAACCGATGCCCCTGTTATCGGGTTTCACTCCACAAACAACAATCGAGTCACTCGATTTTTGTTTTGTTTCTGGTTGTCGTTTATCACAAACAAACAACCCACTTGAATAATTTCTTTTCCAGAAAATCTTCTACGTTTTCTTGTTTTCTCGATGATCACTCACTGATCTTCCTATTAAAAACGTTGCCCCCTGTTCATGGCTTCACACCGCAAACAGTCAATCGTCCCTGTGTTGGTTGTTCTTCGGAATCGAATCATTCGATATTTGATTTATTTTGGTTGTTGTTTGTCACAAACGAACAACCTTCTCTCAATCGATTTCCCTCTCAGAAATCATAACTGTGTTTTCCGGTTCTTCTTGAACGGATACAAATCTCGATCACTCACTGATCTATTGATCCAATCTGCAACAATTCTTCAAGTCGAATCCAACCCTCGCTCTGATACCAATGATGCCCAGGTATGTAATCAAACTCGAAGAATATGATTTCTATAAAGAATCACTCTTTATTAATCATAGAACAAACATAAAATCGCTGTACGTTTTGTTACAGAATTGGATGATAAACCGAATGAAAACTACTCCTATTTATACTAGTATTTCTAGCGGTTATTTGAGAAACGTTGTGTTGCTTCGAACCATCACGTTGCTTGGCTATGAGAAGGCCCAATCGTTGGCCCCTTTTCCTGAAGAGACACACCGTTTCTCTTTTGCTATTTACACATTAAACCCTTCAAGTCTTAAACCAATTATAATTCCAACAGACAGTGTGTTCTTCACAAAGTTGGAAAATACAGACATGCTAGGAAATTGGCTACTATTTAACTTAAGATGTGGCAACGCTGTCCACGTATACCTCCATTCCCTAGAATATGCACTAGTCTGGACCACATCTTTCAGCTCCAGATAAGATAGAATGGTGTGTTTAAGTTCAACTGGCAAAGAGCTTAATCGGTCTTTTTCTGATCTGATGCTTCTTTTATCATCCATCAGCTTATGTGATGTGTATAATCTACACACCTTTGATATGGCTCCAATCAGAAGTTTACGCTTTCCGTCTGGTTGTATGAAGTTCCTGAATTTAGGTAGTGAATATCAGTAATTTATTTACAGGTATAGTATATTATTTAAAAGTTAAATCTGAGATTAAAAATAAGATCACCCCACATAAAGTAACAAATGATTATGAAGAAATAAATGGAAATAGAAACCAACATTGCATGACATTCTATATAGTTACAGTAAGCAACTGCAGCAACATAACTACGCGACCAGCTTTTAAGTAAACGTAACTTCTTAATCATGCTTACGAGTAAGGAGATCTCCTACCCAAAAGAACGATACGTGTTTTACTATCAGTTGTAAATGTCTATCAGACACTCTCTCGAAAGGCTTTTACTTAGATTTCTAGTATCAAAGTCTCAAATTAATGCTTGTATCCTCAATTTTCAGTCTAAAACATATCTTTTATACAATATTGTACAGGCTTTAACACGAGATTTACTAGTTAGTTGTTGCGTACTTCGTGGCAGGGTGACTACCACGTCATCACTGAACCTATAGTGAATTTCAATTCAGGTTTGCACGTTTTTTTTTTCTTTTTGAAAGGTGATTTCGCATGTTAGAACTATGTTTTATGCTTTTCCTAACCAATGATTAGCTTCTTCTTCCGTTGAACTGCGAAGAATTTAATTTACTAGATACGCAGCTAGCAAGTAACTAGCAGCGAGACAAAGACCAATAAATACCCTAGCTAGCTAGGTTACATCCAATTCATGGGTTACGGCACTTATCAACCCATATAATATTAATTCAAAAGGAAATTCTCTATGCTAATGTACTGTATTTTCACCAACAATCCTTAAAATTTTGTTTAATTCGCGGCTTGGAAAACCTTTATATATGTAACTATTATCTGATCAACAAATTTAACATATCAAGGATTTTACCTGATTTACATGTTCTATTCTTATACAACTAACTAGTGTAAATGTAAATGTAAATGAAACCTTTATATATTTTGCTATTATATGATTACTTAACCATCTTTAACAAATAAAGAATTAACTTATTTCTGATTCCTATATATTCTTATATACAACTAATTAACTTACATTACTTGATCCTGTATAATTAAACAACTTAGAGATCGATCGATCAAGGATTTCAACATAAACTCTAACTTAAAATGATATATTAAAAAGATCAACCACCTCTTCCAAAGTCACAATGTTCACTACTAGAAAAATCAAAGTTATAAAGGAGGTTTTTCCTTGAAAACTCCTATGAAACAATGATTTCAAACAAATTTTCAAGGAAATCTGGTCCTTGTAAAAAGTTTCCTTGCAAAAAAAATTTCCAAGGAATTTCCGACGCATTTATGTTTCCCAGGCATTTTCAAGGACATATTATCAAGGAGCTTCTAACGACCCACTCCTTTAAAAACCTTTCTTGTAACTTCCTTTATAAAATATTTCCTTGAAAAATCCTTAAATTAATCCTTGTAAATTCGTCACTAAAAATTCTTTGATAAAATACTCCTTCAAATTTTGTGGATAAAAGTTGCTTTGAAAATTCCTTAATCAGACTGACCCTTGAAATCCATAGAAAATATATGAGTTTTAATTAAAGAGATATAGATTCAAGAAAATCCTACAATACACAATTGTAACCCGAGCAAATATTTAAGATCCATTAGATAGAATAAGAACATATCAAGTACGAAATTTGATTACATACTTTAAAATACACGCTAATGTTAAATGTTTCCAAGTATCTACAAAGTTGGATAAATTTGAAGAATCAAAGTGGGCATCTTTGCTTGCATTTCCTTTTGAGTTGTTTGCTAATACTTTTTGTTATTAAGTCATCTGCCATATGCTCTCTTCGATCTCCTTCTGTTTTTGATCTAACGTCGTCTTCAAAATAAGAAGCTACAAAATAACAAACATACTTGACATAAGGGGGATAAAAAGGGAATCCTAACAGTCGCTTATCAATGATGGGAACCAACAAGATAACACTAAAATAGTCATTTACCTACAAATTAATAATAGCATCAAATGACCAACGAGATAACACTTAAAAACTACAACTGAACTCCAAGTAAATCCTTCATAAAACTAGAGCTAACCCTCCATTTAAGTACAACTAAAACCTCTATTTAGCTGTAAGTGTTTAGACAAATTGGTTTAGGAACTTGCAAGTTATAGCTTCTTTATTGGATAAGGCAGTAAGTATTGTTCTTCTCCCATCTAATTTGTTCAATACAACAAAAAGTGAAGCCATAAAAACACATTTTTTCACCAACCCATAGTCGATAACAATTGAAGATAATACTCCATTTACTAGTCATGCAACAACTACGTTGACAAAGTAACAAGACACGATAATAATTTTGTTAAAGAAAAGAAAGCTGACATTTTTATGAAGGCATATTAGACAATCAAGCCACATTTCAATTTTATTAATGTCATCATATACGTTCATAAAAAAAGTCAACAATAATAAACTATGCTTAACAAAATAATAATAATAATACTCACTAAATGATAACAAACATTTGGGCCTTTCGTGTTTTTTACTCAGCAGCAACATTGAAACAAACAAGAATAATTAACTCACAATTTATGTGTGTCGACGGAAGTAATAAACAAGTGCCCTTTATTTACTGCTGCTGTCCGGCTGCTCAAATAAAAAGCCACATAAAAAAAGAAACAATTAACTCACACCTTATGTGTTTCGACGGAAGTAATAAACATGTATGTTTAATAATATTAAAATAAAATAAAAAAACCTTAAAAGAAAAATTAGAGGGTGGCTGGGGTTTTTTCCGGCGAGATCTTAGAAATGGAAAGCGTGGCCAAAGACGAACTAGATCTGAGGGTTTTTGGTTTGGGTTTTCTGGCGAGAGATCGAAGAGGATAAGAGGGACCGAGGGAGTAACGGGTTTTTAATTGGTTTTTTTGTTGTTGTTGAAATATGAATACGAAGAAGATAAAGAGGGCATCAGGAGGATAAGATTGTGGGAGCAAAAATGGTGGGAATTCAAATTTTTGGGTGTAATAAATGGAGGGATACATCACTTGCAATCTATTTTTCATTTTCGATAAACTTTTTAATATCGTTGAAATTTATTTGGAAATTTTCAAGGAAATTTCAACTTACAACCTATTTTATTTACATGTAAATATTTATGTGACTAACATCATGATATAAACAAAACAAAAAAGAAAAAACAATGTTTACGTTATTTCTTATCTATTTTGTGTGTAAAAACAAGTTTACGCATGTGATGTTTGTTAAATCGGAAAGTTTAAAACAACAAATAAAATATCCCTTGAAACGTCCTTGGAAGTTTCAGAGGAACTATCAAGGAACATTTTGCGCTTTTTTCATTTTACATAAAATTTAAAACTTTTACACATATATACACAAATAGAAACACACATATGTGTTATTTATATTACCAAATAGACCGAACCATCAAATATACATATAAATGTGTATGTATATGGAAAAGGCATACATGTTTGCAAGTACTCTAAACATTCAAACATACACATATATACCATCCTTGTATAAACGTACATAAAATTACGTTTGCACACTTGTATGTGACAGTCCACAATTTGCACACTTATATTTGTTTTATCTTAGACAAGAAAGTTAAGAACAGAAAGTAAAGAACATGAACAAGAATAAGTTCAAATGCAAATATCTAAGCAAGTATAATCATATGTTTCATTGATTAAACGATGAATACATGGTCGATATTACAACTTGTCTTACAAGGATACAAATGAACTAAATAATTGCTAAGTCTAGACACACTATAAAGTTAAACAATTAGGTGATAAACACACAGTATAAATGATGCGGCTGTGTTGCTTTATATAGGGGAGGAATTAGGGCAACACAGCCTTACAATGATAGTGATAGAATGGTGGTTGTCGACTTCTCATAGGCTCGTTGTACTTTGATCTAGGAGCCTTTGTCTTCTTTACCAAAACGGGTATGAAAGAGAAAAACCCTTGTTTTGGTCCCAACTGTACCTTTTCCATATAAGGTAATGTTCAGTTGGAGGAACCACCATGTGACTTCTTGTCTTCTTGTGGTTTGAAAACTTCCCGCCTTGACACACACTTTGGAAAGTAAACCACCCGCTGACGAGAGTCATTGACTCGCTGATCACTTGCTGGCGACTCACGCCAGCGACCAAGTCTGGTCAGCGAATCCTTGACTCAACAATCTCCCCCTATTCGCTGAGAAGACTTGCTGAGTAGACTAGACTTGATAAGAATAAGGAATGATGAAAAGATGTCTTATATATCATCTTTAAATATTACAAGCTGACATATTCAGCATTTACATTTTAAGACATCTATAAGTTGTCAGCTTCAAATTCCCAAGCTTCCTCTTGCTTGGCCATTCTGATCGCTGGGTCATCCCTTCTATGAGGCTTTATCAATTCTTCATCCAACTTGCTGATGAACCATCTGTTGTTGGATGTTTCAGCACACCTCCTTCTTATGCTTAAGATGAACCCAGTGGAAGCTTTTTCAAGTTCATCCAGACGAAAGAACAATTGATTGTTCTGGAAGTTTGTGAAGAAGATGCCAGCAGGACTTTCTATCACTCTCCCTTCCTCAAATAAGCTTCTAGGAGGAAGTCTGGTGTTCAGCGAGGCATTACCAGTGATAGGAGGAAGTTCAACAGACACTGTTCGATGCTCTATCTTTTTTTTCTTTGAACTTTTCTTCCTGCTGAGGAGGAGACAGCTGCTGGAGTGCCAAACACTTGCCTCAGCATGGGCAAGTCGGCTTTGAACTTAGTTTCATACTCCCTGGCTTTTTCAAAATAATCTTTGAGCATCTTCTGGAGTTGTTCATAGCTGACAGCCTTTTTGTCCTTCACCAGCATGTATACTTCAGCCCACTCAGAGGCACCCAAGGAGGTTGGCTTGACACCTTCCAGTTTGATGGGATTGTCAGCACCTTGTCTTAATGATTTTCAAGTTTGTCTTAAGACCCATTTCAGCACGAAAGGCTTCAGCAGCAATAATCTTTTGGGGCCTCTTTCTGTCCTTTATAAGCTTCAACCACTTGGCCTTTTCTTCCTCAAACTTGGCTCTTTTCTCGCTGAGTTGCTTCTCAACTTCTTTATGCTTCTGCCTGTAAAGAGCTTCAGCGCCACCCGTTTTCAGCAGCATCCTTTGCTCACCATCCAGCTGATCTTTTTCAAGGAGAGGTAGCTTCTTGATATATTCAAGATTCTTTCTTTCATTTTCTTGATTCTCCTTGATCCTATCTAACTCCTTGATAGCTTCTTCTTGAGTTTTTCCATCAGCAGTCAAGGCAAGTATGTCTATTGCTTGATGGTGATGGCCTGCTGATGTTTGAATAGAGAGTTGAGCAGCAGGAAGAGAGGATGAAGTAGCGATTTCTGGAAGACCAGTAGGTCTCTTGAAGAATCCAGACTCAGTGAGCTGTCTTCGACGATTATCAGAGAGATGAGTGATTTCAGCATTTGCCAGATATCGCCTATGAAAAACTGGCAGCATTTCATTTGACCTATCCTTGGCCTTTTCCTCAGCAATCCTAGCTTCCCATGAAGCTTTGACAGTTTCAGGGTCAAACTGTTCTTCCAAATCACCAAAGGCTTCAATGTGACCCTCAGCAGCAGCAGGAGGTGCATTAAACATAACAATTTCTTGCTCCCCCTCAATACCAGCTGGGGGAGCTTCATCATTTCCATCTTTTTCAATCTCCCCCTCAACACCAGCAGGGGGAACATCATCAGCCTTGGTTGTGTCATCCATTTCTAGTATCTCTTCAACAGAGTCTTCATAGATTTGGGCAACTGCCTTGTTCACTGCTTCATTTACCATATCTAAAACAGCAGCGTCAACTTTCTCCCCCTTGGAAGTTGTAGTGTTAATGACAACTTCCATAGTCGCTGGCTGTTTAGATTGTTGCTTAACAAGCTGGGCCAATAAGTTCTTGATTTCATCAACCTCCTTCTCCAGCTTCACTTGTCGCTGGCGATCCTCCTCAGTGAAAGAAACTTGAGAAATAAGAAGATCAGCCACTTGTTTTTCTAAGGCATGAATTGCCTTAGTGTTATTTTCTACTTGAGTGGTCAGAAGAGGAATGAGACCACTCAGCTTCTTGACACCAGCAGCAGCAGACTTGCTAGTAGAGGCTGCCTTCTTTGCTGAGTAGCTGGTGGAGTTGGCACATTTCAGCAGCGACAAGCCACTAGATCGAAGGATCTGCTGATCATGCTTGATAACTTTGGTGGATTCATTGATTTTGTGTTGATCAGCAGCCATGGAGATGAATTTTTGTTTAAGCATCTCTACTTCTGAGCAGTTTTCAATTTGCTTATTGTACCAGCTGGTCAAAGTAGAGATTAGTCTTTCAGACTCATTTTCCTTCACTTCTATAGCAATTTCTGCATACTTGGTGAGATCATTCAATTGATGCTCCACCCTTTCCAACCTATCAGCAGAGTAGGTGGAGTAAGAAATGCCCAAATCTTTAGCAGTTTGAGGTTCGATTTCAGAGGGAATTGAGGATGAGCAGCCAGGAACACTTAAGAAGGAAGAAGGCATGCCAAGAGACAGCATAGTGTTCACTGGTCGCATTGGAGGAGTTTTGGGTCTTACTATACTTTCACCAGTCACTGCAGCATCAACAGCAATATTTTCATTAGTGGCTGCTGCATTTTCACCAGCAACAGCAGCATCATCATTTGCATCTTCCTCCATGTCACTTGCTTCTATTTCATCAGCATGACTGTAAGAATCTAGTTGAAAGTCATCTGCCACAATATCACCCAACTCAAAATCACTTTCATCATCAATAGTTATTACATCATTAACTTCGTCATCCCCATCACTAGCACCTTCAGCATCACCCAAATCAACATTTCTTTCAACAATTTCTTTTTCATCAATGCTGGCATCCACCTCAGCATGCTCACTCAAAACAATTTAAAGGGGTTGGGGAATTTGGTGCCTCTGTCTCAGTGTGTTGTACCACTGAAACGTCATCGGCCGAAGAATGTGTTGTCTCTAGCATCACCTGTGATCTGGCTGCTGACAACAACTCAGAGGGTTGAGAAGAGGAAGGAATCATTTGAGTGGTAGACTCAACTCTAGTGGGCTGGGGTGACCCTTGTACTTCACCAACCCTTCCTACAGAAGATTGGGGTGGCTGCTTGCGGTTACCCTTTTTCTCGTCAGCAACCTTTTTTGAGGCTGCTGATGGGCCGACTGTGTTTCTAATGTCCTTGGGCAGTGAGGACGTCTTAGCCTTTGTGGTTAAGCCCTTTGGTACTCGCTGCTTCTGTTTTGGGACATTAGCAGGAGGTGAAGTGAATGTAGATGTAGTTTGTGTTTTGTTGGTCTTTTTGGGAGCTTTGGAGGCTGCTGGGGGGTTTTCCAGCGAGCCAGCTCCAGAGGATCGTTTTTTATATACATCAGGATATGCGGAGTAAAGTACCTGTTTCATTGCCGGAGGAAGCACAACATATTTAGCATCAAACACTTCAGTGTCACAAGCAGGAACCTTGTACACTGTGTTGGCAATCCTTGGTGCGAAGAGGACAGTAGCACCATTAGGAAGATATTCTTCCTTCAGTTCATGCTTAAATATTAGCGAGAGAAATCGAGTGAAGGGAACTGAGCTTGATCTATTTTTGACAAGAACTTTTGCCTTTAGATCTTCAAAGATGACACTGGCAAAGTCAATGGAACGACCATTTGCCAGTGCATATATCATCTGCATCTGGGCAGCAGTGGCCTGATCAAATGATCCACTGTTCCCACCAAGGCATTGAATGACATGAGAAAAAAGTAACCTCCATACTCCAGGCAGGAACTTTTTCTGAGGGTTGCTGTGAACCTGTTGAGTTGGTTCCATGTTTGTTCCATAGCCTATGGAAAGCAACCAATCTTTCCATACATTAGTAGATACCAGGTCAGCAAATTGTCTTTCTTCAGATTGTGAAGGAAGACGAAGAACATCTCTTAACAAATCAACAGAGATGGAGATGGTGTGTTTTCCTTTCATGACAGTACCGGAAATGGTGCTGCTCACGAGGTTGTAGTCACATGTCCACCAGAATTCCCTTAACAGATGGACACACATTTCTTTTGGATCTTTATAGATGGCTCTTCTAGCCGGACATGCTCTTATAAAATCAAGCATCTGATAGTAACCTTTAACTTGGGAAGGAATTTCAAGAGATCCAAGATAGTTATTTGGTTTAATAACCAACTTATGGGCTTGAAAGGCTACATGTTTTGATGGAACTATGCCTTCAGGATCGAACTCGTTGGACGTGAGATAGAGAGGAACAATTTCCAAGGTTTCTTGATGTTGAGATGAGGAAGAAGTCATTTTGATATTTAGATGATGAGGAAGAAGACGAAAGGATTGAGAGAAAATAGAAAAGATATATAGGGATTTGAAGATTTTGTGAATAGGAGAGAAGAATTGAGAGGATGAATTTTGAGAGTATGAAGAATGGTGATTGAAAGAGATTTGAATATATATATAGCATGGATATGGGCCCCATAACTATGATAGTGAACCGTCACCAATACTCTCTCTCATACGTAATATATACATATATATATATACGTATTTGAGTAACGTATAAAAAAAATGATGTGACAACTTGTACCATTATTTCAAAAGTACTCGAGTTTTACGGCTGGTACAGTGTACAAGTTGTCCATTAGGGCGAAAATCGAGGTAACCGTTTTTAGATTTCAATAAAATATTGATAAAAATACTTGGTGGATATATTCACACGATAAAGTAGTTGAGATTGAAATATATTCCACTGACCAAGTTAGAAAATTCGATTACCCCATTTAGAAAACATTTGCTGCCGACCAACTTTATGCAATTTTTGGCAAATTGTCAGCCATAAACGGATTTGATATGTCTTTACCAGCAGCCGTTTGCTGCTGGACTAGATAGAGACTTTTAGCTCTCTATTGCTTTTGTTTTGCTTTTTCCCAAAGCAACAGGGATCAACGGTTTTGAGAAGTCTTTACCAGCAGCCGTTTGCTGCTGGACTAGATAGAGACTTTTAGCTCTCTATTGCTTTTGTTTTGCTTTTTCCCAAAGCAACAGGGATCAACGGTTTTTGAGAAGTCTTTACCAGCAGCCGTTTGCTGCTGGACTAGATAGAGACTTTTAGCTCTCTATTGCTTTTGTTTTGCTTTTTCCCAAAGCAACAGGGATCAACGGTTTTTAGAAGTCTTTACCAGCAGCCGTTTGCTGCTGGACTAGATAGAGACTTTTAGCTCTCTATTTCTTTTGTTTTGCTTTTTCCCAAAGCAACAGGGATCAACGGTTTTGAGAAGTCTTTACCAGCAGCCGTTTGCTGCTGGACTAGATAGAGACTTTTAGCTCTCTATTGCTTTTGTTTTGGTCAGCAAGTAAGACACTTGAACTTGCTGAGAGAAATAAGGTCACTTTTCAACTTATAAGGGAGATGTAAGTTGAGGTATTAGCAGGCATGACAAGTCATGTCGCTGATTCACCATTCAGCATTCCCAACTTGCTGACCAGATATTTAAATCTGGTTTCATCTAAAGGTTTAGTGAAAATATCAGCAAGTTGTTCATCAGTGGGAATGAAGTAGATTTCAACATCCCCTTTCATGACATGGTCACGTATGAAGTGGTACCTAATGTCAATGTGTTTGGTCTTAGAATGCTGAACAGGATTATGTGTGATTGCAATTGCACTTGTATTGTCACACATAATAGGGATCTTAGAGAATTCTAAGTCATAGTCAGCGAGTTGGTTTTTCATCCATAGGACTTGTGCACAACAACTCGCTGCTGATACATATTCTGCTTCAGCAGTGGAGATGGATACTGTGTGCTTTTTCTTACTAGACCAACTAGTCAGCTTCCCCCCCAACAGTTGACATCCACCACTGGTACTTTTCCTATCTAACATGCAACCAGCATAGTCAGAGTCAGAATATGCAACTAGGTCAAAATTGGAGTCTTTGGGATACCAGAGACCCAATGTTGAAGTACCTTTTAGATACTTGAAAATTCTCTTAACAGCGAGAAGATGAGATTCCCTAGGAGAGGCTTGATATCTTGCACATAAGCATGTAGCAAACATGATATCAGGACGACTCGCTGTGAGATACATCAGCGAGCCAATCATTCCCCGATAGAGAGTGGGATTCACATGCTTGCCATCAGGATCAGCATGAAGATTATTGGGAGGAGACATAGGAGTGGCCTTAGTAGTGACATTAGACATGTCAAATTTGGCCAGCATGTCTCGAATGTACTTTTTCTGATTAATAAAAATCCCATTTGGGAGTTGACGAATTTGAAGACCAAGAAAGAAGGTCAGCTCACCCATCATGCTCATCTCAAAATGAGAGGACATTAGTGAGCTGAACTTGGTACAAAGTTTCTTGCTGGAGGACCCAAAAATGATGTCATCTACATATATCTGAACATATAGGACATCAGCACCCTTTCTATAGATGAAGAGGGTGCTGTCAATGGATCCTCGCTGAAACTTATTAGAGAGAAGAAATTCAGAGAGAGTGTCATACCAAGCTCTGGGAGCTTGTTTAAGACCATAGAGTGCCTTATAGAGGCGATAGACATGGCGTGGCTTGGCTGGATCTTCAAAACCAGGTGGCTGCTCAACATAAACTTCCTCATCGAGTTTTCCATTTAGGAAAGCACTCTTTACATCCATTTGATATACTGTGAAGTTTCTGTAAGCAGCATGTGCCAAGAATAAGCGAATTGCTTCTAATCGGGCCACTGGAGCAAAGGTTTCATCGTAATCAACACCTTCTTCTTGAAGGTATCCTTGTGCAACCAGCCTAGCCTTGTTACGAGTGACAACACCATCTTCGTCCATTTTATTCCTATAAACCCATTTAGTTCCAATGGGTTCTTTTCCAGGAGGTAGAGGAACCAAAAACCAGACATTCTGTCTTTTGAATTGGGTGAGTTCCTCTTGCATGGCAGCAACCCATGAGGGATCAACCATTGCTTCTCCTATATTTTTGGGAGTGATCATAGACAAGAAGTTTACATATAGACATGTATTTCTTGTCGCTGATCGAGTAATAATCCCCTGCTGAGGATCACCGATGATTTGGTGAGCTGGATGACTAGATGTCCACTTAAGTGCAGGAGCACTGGAGACACCAAGTTGAGTGGCAGCGGAAATTGGAGCGATGGGATCAGCAGGAGTATTATAAGTAGAGAGGTCAATGGTAAGAATGGGTTTAGGAGAATGATCAGCGGAGCCATTCGACTGATTTGAGTTATCATTGATGGTGGAGTCTTCAGCAGACTCCATTTCTTCAGCATTTGCTGAAGCATCATGAAACTCCTCCTCAGTAGAGTCATCAGCATGCAAGTCATCAGCCAGTGATCTAGGATTGGCTGATGCTGCATGGATTGATCTTAAGATAGGCTCAACTGGCTCAATCGAGTAGATATGAGCAGCAACTTGCTCTAGTTCAACATCAGTTGAACTATCCTTTGTGATATGCTGAATAGTATCAGGCAGCGAGCAAGAAGCATCAACAAATAAGTCAGCTTCCTCAGTAAGAGGGTCTAGCTCATTAAAAATGACCTCAGATGAAGAAGATTGAATGTCCTTTAGTGCTGATGAACTTTCATCAAAAGTAACATGAATGGATTCATCAACCTTCTGAAGGCGAGTATTGAATACTCTGAATGCCTTGCTGATGGACGAATACCCAAGAAAGTATCCATCATCAGCTTTAGGATCAAATTTACCTAGGTAATCCTTGTTGTTTAAGATGAAGACAGGACATCCAAATACATGGAAGTATTTGATTTGAGGTTTCTTACCTTTCAGCACCTCATACGCTGTCTTGTCATGTCTTTTAACTATTAGACATCTATTTTGAGTATGACAAGCAGTGTTGACAGCTTCAGCCCAGAATTTACTAGGCAAAGAAGACTCACTGAGCATGGTGCGTGCTGCTTCGATGAGAGTTCTATTTCTCCTTTCAGCGACACAATTTTGCTCAGGAGTTCTGGTGGAAGAGAAATTTTGTGAGATCCCTTGATCAGCACAAAAAGCTTCAAGAGTGTGGTTTCTGAACTCAGTACCATGATCGCTCTTAAGTTCTTTCACCCTTATGCTGTTGAGATTTTCCATTTTCTTGATGAAATTTATAATCTCTTCAGCAGCATCACTCTTGGAATGAAGAAAGATAGTCCAAGTGTATCGTGAGTATTCATCCACGATTACTAAAGTGTATCTGCTACTCTTTAGACTTTGGACATTCACTGGACCAAAAAGGTCCATGTGAAGAAGATGAAAGCAGCCAGAGATAGAATTGGCCTGCTTGGCTTTGAAAGTTGCTCTGTGGCTTTTACCTTTTTCACAAGCACCACAGAGTCTATCCTTTTCAAATGAAAGATGAGGGAGGCCACGAACAAGGTTCTTTTTGCCAGAGAGTTAATGGTTTTGAAATTCACATGCGACATACGCTTGTGCCATAACCAATTTAGTTCAGCAGCCGACTTGGCAAAGAAACAAGTCTCACTATCAGTCTTGATAGGAGTGAAGTCAACCAGATATACATCTCGTTTTCTTGGAGCAACCAAGACTACTTCCTTGTTTACATTTACCACAGTGCCTTGATGTTTATCAAGCATCACTTTGTAGTCAGCATCACAAAGTTGACTTATGCTGATGAGATTATGTTTTAATCCATTGACATAAGTGACCTTGTTGAACTTAATGAGTCCATTGGAGAGAAGACCATAACCTTCAGTTTGTCCAGTGGAGTTATCACCAAACACTACAGTAGGGCCAGCAGCCTCTACGTAGTTATCCAGCAGGGTCTTTGAGCCAGTCATGTGTTTTGAACAGCCAATGTCCAAGTACCACACACCTTTTCCCAGTGAGCCCTGCATGGATTTAACAGAAGGATTTAGATGGGTTCACTGTTGAACTCACTGACGGACATGTCAGCAGGATTAAAGATGGGAGACTCAGCGGATTCTTCTCTGCTGACAGTGTCATCAGTAGAGAGAGGAAGAGGAGCACTAAGGTTAGTATTCTCGTTACTTGGAGAGTTATCAACAAGTTGATGAGCAGGAGGCATGTCACGATCAATCACATAGGTGTGATATTGATCAGCAGAGGTGACAGTGGCTCCAGTATCTAGAACAGTCAAGTTGCTGACTTGATTGTTGTTCCCATACTCAACCAGAATGCTACCGTGACCATTAGTAATGATCTCTTGAGAAAGAGGAAAGGAGATTCGCTGAGCTGCAATGAATTCAACAATGTTCTCTTCAGTGAGATCGGTTGACTCTCCTACACTATTCATGTGATCAGCAGAAGCAGAGCTGTCGCTGACGAAAGTGGAGGAGAAAGAAGCAGCTGAAGAAGAAGGATTAGGTTGAATGTCAACTTCAGGAGCATCCCTGGAGTTGTCACAATCAGAAGCAACATGACCTCTGCTGCCACATATGTAGCATTTTTTAACAGAGGTGCTGCCTTTTTGATTTTGAAGGAAGAATTCCTTCAGTTGAGAGGAAAGATCATTAACTTGCTGAGCCAGCTCGTTAATTTTAGGGTCAACGGAGGAAGATGCCTTTTTCTTTTGCTTAGACTTTTGCTTATGCTTAAGTGTAAGCTGAGGCATCTTAGGAGCAGGACCCAAAATGGATTTTCCTTTTGGATCCTCAGTTTGAGAGGTAGAGGGGATTTTTGATCCCTTGACTACACTCCATGCTAGATTAACAGCAGGGTGAGAAGAAGAAGAAGGACCCTGCTGAGATGGATGCACTCTTTTGGGAGTGATCGATCTAGGTTGCTGATTAGGTGTTACAGACCTCAATTTCCTATGAGGTAAGTATTGCCTATTAGGGGTAGTAGATCTCACTTGCTGATGAGGCAAGTGTCCTCTTTGAGGAGTGATAGGTCTTACTTGCTAATGATGCAAGTGTCCTCTTTGAGGAGTGATAGGTCTTACTTGCTGATGGGGCAAGTATCCTCTTTGAGGAGTAACAGACCTATTTTGGGTATTAGATATTCTCACTTTTTGAGGAGTTTTATGCCTCAAAATAGGAGTAGGCATCGATTGTGGTACATGCTGGTGGACTTGTCTATCAGCAGGTCGGACTTTAGATGGTCCAACTTGCTGAAATCTAGCGTCACCAAACCTGATGCGTCTCTGCATGACACGATCATCCTGTACAGCTTTGCAGTCAGCAAGGGTAGGAGCTTGCTGAGAAGATGAAGAAGAAGAGGGTTGATGAACTGGTTGAGGTTGCTGACTGATATGATTAGCTCGCTGAGGCGTGCTATAGTCATAGGGAACAGCAACTTTACTTCTTCTGAAAGGTTCAGAAGGTCTGATGGTGAGTTGCTGAGGAGCGATGGGTTTAAAACCGTCAGTACCAATATCCTCTTCAAAGGATTCCCCAGAAGAGTATTGAACTCTTCCTTCGTTTGGCATCATGCCAATAATGGGAAGATGAGGATAGGGGTTGCTGGTGCTTGCTGAGGTGCCAGCACCATTTTCCTCAGCAGGATTAGATGGGTCGCTGGTAGTAGAAGTGGTAGTACCAGCTTCCATTTCATTGTGGTAATTGTTAAGACCCCTAACAAAATACCATTTCTTCATCTCTTCAGGAGAGATGACAGCAGATGGAGGAATAGAAATTTCAGGCTTCACCTCATCATTGAACAAGTCAGAAAGAGAGGCAGCGGCATTAAAGTCACCGCCTATTACTGCCTGAACTTGGGCAGGGACTTGTTCGTTTAAACACTGGTGGTGAAACCTGGAAGCTTTTGACCAGGAGGTCACAATCTTCTTAAGGTTGGCAACTTCAAGCTTGAGTTTTTCATTCTCAAGTTGAACCTTTTGTGCCAACAACTCATGAGATTGAAGTTCAACGTGAACATTTCTCAACTCATTGAGTTTTTCAGATTTTTCACTCAACTCTGAACAGACAGAGTCAAGTTTGGTTTGGATATCAGCTCGTATAGATTCAACGAACTGGATATCACAAAGAAGAGATTCGAAGATTTTAGGTTTATCTTCGTCAGAGGCAGAGAATGAGCACATACCTTTTTAATGGTGACGTTTACCCACTGACTGGAAGAAACTTGGTCTTTAGTCAGAGCATCACCATCAGTGAGTGCCATAAGACACATGGCATCTACGTATTCTTCACTGTCTGAATCATCTGATTCAGCCCAGTCATGCTCTTCAGCTACCAGCCCTTTAGCTGGAGTTTTTGCATCTTCCATTTCAGCAACCTTGGCTTTTAGCTGATAGTATTTGTTCCTGTACTCATCAGCAGGTTTGGAAGGATTAGTTTTAGGAGCAGCAGGAGTTGGTAAAGCAACTCTGCACTCCTTTTGGTAGTGTCCCTTTCTACCACATCTCCAGCACTCCTCTTGAGTTTTGTCAACAGGAGGCTTGAATGGAGCAACCGACTTACGGTTGTTCCATTTTCGAGAGTACCTCTTACCAGCGACTAAGGCAAAGTCCATAAAGTCGCTGAACATCTCTTGTTTCTCATCAGCGTCGAGATTATTAACAAGAGACTGAATAGGAGGTGGGAGATGAGAAGAGCTGGCACCATTATTAAAATTAATGGGCTCGGCAGAGACAAGGGCAAGGGGGTCAGTAGCAGTATAAGCAGAAGAGGTTGAAGAAGAGGAAGAGGAGGGACCAGCACGATGTTGTGCGTCAGCAGCGGCTCTTAAAGTTTGAGCAAGAGCTCTCTCTTCAAATTGAAGAATGCCAAAGAGAGACTCAAGATCAAGCCCATTAAGACGCTCTGTGGTCCTAAGGATTTGTCTTAGACCTTGCCACTTGATAGGTAAACTATCAAGAAATTTGTGGCATACCTCAAAGTTGTCATGAGTGATGCCAACAGTGGTCATGTCGTTCAGCAACCCTTTAAATCGGGTATAAGTGCCGTTAAGACCTTCGTTGGGGAGAGAAAAGAATTTTTCATAGGCTCTTTAAAGGTCTATTCTTTTAGTGGCAATGGTAGCAGCAGAGCCTTCATACATGCTACATAGCCTCAAACTTTTCTTTACTAGTTGACTAATGTCGTTAAGTCAATATTGTGTGTGTCGTTAAGTCTATTTTAGATTTAATGCTTATATGTAGTTAATGTGCGTTATGTGTGAGGCTTGTAAGCCTAAATGTTAATGTAGTATAAATGTGTGTAATATGAAGATTAATGTCTATGTAGTGACATTTAATGAAGGATTAAGGATGTATATGGTCAATAAAGTAGTTTGTGACCAATAATGAAGGATTAGGAAGCTTAGGGGCTAGTTTTGACATGTGTGCAAAGTCAAAAACGGAGGTTTAGAGGCTTAGGGTTGTCATTAGAGAGCCATTATGCAGATTTTCTTCCTAAACAAGCCCTAGCTGATCCCCTCCCTTCCCTCTCAAGTTTCTCGCTAGATCTATTCATTTTGGAGCCAAATCGATCGTGTATTGCTTAGATCTTGGATCTTTGTCACCTAATACAGGTAATATAGGTATTCTTCTTCTGAGATCTGATTGTGTAAGTCTTATATTAGTCTTAATCCAGGCCATAAGGGTTTGGGTTGGGTTATTTGATTAAACGTTCACCGATTTCATGTTATTCGGGTGATTAAATGATTGATTTATGATGTAAAGGATTAAGGGATTAATAGGATGGTTAAAGTTGATGAAATTGCAATTAAAAGGATTAATTTTAAGTCCCCAGGTTGGATTTGGGGTATGGGTTCGTATGGAATTCGTTTGATCAAAGAACAAAAATTAGTTTGCTGGTCGGCACCCCAGGTGCGGCGCACCACAGCCCAGTTTGGGTTTTTGGTGAACCCCGATATGCGACGCACCAAGGGCTGGTGCGGCGCACCTGGTCTTGATCTGAATTCCCTGGAGGATTGGTGCGACGCACCACATGGAAGGTGCGGCGCACCACATGCCCAGATTTCACAAAAGGTGTCGTTTAGCTTATATTTCGATCTTATACTTGTTCTAGGTTATTGGAGACACCTAGTCATCGTTGTATTGTGCTTGTAGCTTGTTGTTAAGCTGTATCAAGGTAAGATACACTACTTTTGTCACGCTGAGGGTTCAACAAGCAAAGGTTTCATACTTATAACTTCTTAACGGTAACATATGATATATGTGGGTATCTCGGGTTACACGGGAGGTACTATGGGATATGTAGTTGACCATGAGACCTGAAATGCAGACCCTAATGTAGTGAAATGAAGTGTTGTTAAATGTAGTGTATTGATATTTAGTTTATGTAGAATTACGAAGTATCTTATTATGTGTGAAATGTAGAAATGGAGTTAATGTGTGACATATGCATACTACATGGCTTGTACAACTAGCTCACTAGACTTGGTAGGTTGCCATGTCACTTGCACGTTTAAGGATCCAAACGTAATGAAGATAAAGTGTGTGAATGTCTAGGAATGTGTATTACCTAGACTATATGTGTGTGACGGTTTAGGAATGTGTGTTACCTAAACCATATGTGTGAAACCGAGCTCGTAAATATAATGCAGGGAAAGTGTTAAGTTAACCCGTACTAGCCTTAGCCGGGCGAGTGCGTTGACGTAGTGTTGCTTGGGTGGCTCCTTGCAACATGGTCTTTATAATGCAGGGCGAGTAATACGAGGGGTTTGACCAACCTCCACATACGGATTACTCTTGGATTGGCTTGCCATTCCTTAACGACATACGATGATTAGCCTTTGGTTGATCATCTAGTCGGGTGTGATGCAGGGCACACTTATATGCAGATAACGAAGATATGTGTGAACTAATGCAGGATAGGCACATTTAGGATGATTATCCTAATTGATATGAAGTTGATATGCAGTTATGTGTGTTGTGTGTTGTGCCTAACGAGTTTGTCTATTAATGAAGAAATGTTTTAATTGGACAAATGCTTTTAAATTAAGTGGGATCTTACTTAGCTATTCTTATAGCTAACACTTGTTTCTTTAATGTGGTTGTTCCCTTAGGTTTAGCTTGAAGGACTTGTAGGTGCAGGACGTGAGAGCGTGGGTAGAAAGCATGCAGATTCCTTAGCTACCCCTAGTTGCTTATTATGGAGACTTTTGATTACATTTCATTTTGATGTCGAATATATGTAATAATATGTGAACGGTTGTTTAATGTTGGGCAACCGTTGGGTTTTCATTTGAACTATTGTTTGATATGGCGTGTAACACCAACTAAATGCAGAAACCGAAGTGTTTTTATCGGTTTTGACTTTCACAGTCTTTACTTCCGCAATTTTAACACCGTTAGGTGAAAGATTTTTGAAAACCCATATTTTTAAACGTCGGGTGTTACAAGTTGGTATCAGAGAAATGGTTTAAGTGAACCAAAATTCGACCATGGCCGTAGGATTTGGACTTAGACCGACGAAGACCATGTTAGGCTTAAGTAGGATGCCTAGCTTTGAGATGAAGTACTCTAGGACGGGTTGGGATTAAGTGAGAGTGTAGGATTAAGGCTATTTGATGTGTGTTTATTGATATGTGGATATGTGTTTTAGCCTTTATTCTTCCGTTACTCGCTCCTCCGTCGCTAGTTATCCTATTGCTACGATAGAAGGTCCACGAGGTGATGTGCCATTTCTCTAACTAAATTTGATAAGTGTGCGATGTAGTTTATGTGTGAATTGGTTGAAAAGAAGGAAGGTTGGAAGAATAGATGAAATGGTATTCCATTAATGTCCAACCCATGGGGTTCGTGACATGGATCGTAAAAGAAGTGAGATGTATATATGTGAAGATGGTTGCGTGAATGTAGTTGGTGATGAGAAGGCGATACACAAATGCGGTAACGAACATAATTGCAAGCGTATCACGACACGAACGTGTTTGTATGGCCATGCTTGTGTTGACCGGTGTGCAAAGTAATGAAGTTGGAGAGGTTTCTATGTAGTGTATCCCTAATTGTCGAAAGTAAACACCATGTAGCAAACTTTAATGACGTTAATGCCTCGAGAGCGTGGAAATGTATGAAAATCGGTGAAAAGTTATAGCCGGTTAAATGTGTATGATGACTATGAAGTACATGAAGTTAAATGAAGTTTAAAGGTAGGAAAAGACTGAAGTGATTGGTAGACAATGTTGTTGAGTCTACTAGTTCAAAGGACTTGGACTTGAACTTGACAAGTAGAGTTTATGCTGAATACTTGAAGGGTGATAAGTGGATGATGCACAGAAGGGTTACCGGGTACACGTATGGAAAGATACCGTTACAATTCCGGTCGCGAACGTAATTGTAAATGTATCACGACATGTGTGTGTTTGTGAGACTGTGTCTGTGATGATCCAAATGAAGTGAAGATGACAATGGTGGAACCATTGAATGGTATCCCATTTAGCCATGTGAAGAGTAGACACGTACGAATGCAGTAAAGGAGGGCGAAGTTGAGGCAAGTAAAGAAGTCAATTCTACGGTGAATTCAAACATTAAACATGAAACTCATCCATTCCAAGAGCACTATGATATGATGTGAGGTTTTATTCGAGTGCTAAATGTGAAAGTAGTGCTTGGGATTAAGATTGAAGGTTTGAGTTCGTATGGAATTCAATTAGAGGATGAAATTTGATGAAAGATGTGGCGCATACTTTGGATTATTTTGGAATTATGACTCGTTTAGTTTCGATTTCGTTACGGGACGATGTGTGACAATTGAGACGAGTACCTACGGGGGAGATTCTTCCTTATTACATGAAAGTATAAGTGATGTTGATATCCTGTATTTGTACGGAATCTTATGTATGACTCTTTCTTAAGATGAAGAGTTTTCCCTTAAGAAAGGAGTAAAAAGTATAATGATGGGAACATTTATAGCTTCCTAAAGCATATGAAGTAAAAGCTTTCAAGAGTATTTGATTTCGAAGTGATCCACTAATGCAAGGCAAAGATTATACTTCTAAAGTCGAGCCTACTCGTAGTTTTGAGACGTTCTCTAAGGTTCTCGGTTTCGTTGCGATCGTGAGGTAGAGCCTTCAAGTGATGTATGTCTGGTGTTACTTTCGTGCAAACGCATCTTCCATTTTGGTTCTCCGTTATAGGAAGAAGTTATTGTTTCCGATTGTGGGATATATTTATCTTATAAGATGGATTTACAATGTTGCTACCCATTGTTGATAATGAAAGTTCCGATGAAGTTATGCATACGCTCATTATGACGACCCTATTGAGTTTCTGAAAATGCCTTTATGATAACGAAAGTCCTTGTGTATGAAGTTAAGGAATCAAGTTTGGAGTATTCTCTAGATCGCTCAGTCGTCATGTTAGTGATGACAATATTGCCTATTCTAAATATGACGTAGGACATCATATTTGTGTAGAGAGCGTGATTACAGATTTTAACTCGAAGAGGCTTAGTTTTAAATTCGTCAAAAGTGAGTAAAAGTTAAAGGAGCAGCTGCCATTTGATGTTGAAAGGAGCAAAGTTTTATTATTGGCTAAGTCCGTGGTTGTGAGGCTATGGTGAGTGCTTGACTACGGCAAAGCAGCTCGAGGTAATGTTCTTCGGGACAAGATTGTAGTAGTAATTGAAGCATAGTCAGAGGTGGTGAGACGATCCATCGTGAAGCAATACGATTAAAAGTAAGATCTCAGTATCCGAAAACGAAATGACCAAAAGTGGTACTTAAGGAGGCTTGTGAACCGTGGTGACATGCTTATTTGAATGCCGTCAGAAATGTGATACAACCTATTATGGTACGAGGTGTAATAAGATATTTGTCTTTTATCACGTTGGAGCCACAACAAAAGTAGTTTCCTTTAATTAACCTCTTAACTGGATTATCTTATGTGTATTGGGTTTTCCGAGTTATGCGGGAGGTTAAGTGGGACTGTATGTAGGATGAAGTGGCTTACTATGATATGATGACGTTTAAAGTAAAGTGGTTATATGTATATGTAGTATGTCGATTATAATATGACGTTTAAAGTAAAGTGGTTATATGTATATGTAGTATGTCGATTATAATATGCCGCCATGAAATGGTTGTTGTGTGATGACTTAATGTGTGGGGCTTAGGTGTGGAGTATCTAGTTCACTAGATACATGTAGGAATTGTTATGAGTTGTGCACGTTAGTGGGATTAAACGTTGAAGTAGATGAGAGACTAGTTAGGTAATGTATATACCTAATGTTACAGTAAAGTGTGAAATGTGGGAAATCGTTCTAGCCTTAGTGCTAGTGCGTAAGACGTGGGAAATCGTGCTAGTTGTAAAGCTAGTGCGTAATATGTAAGTTGTATGAATATGTTGATAAAGATGTAAGACGTGAGAATAAGTATGATGTACCGTTGAAAGGCACAAATAGGAGTATATACTCTGCATGTGCTAATGTGAATGCGTGTGACAAGTTTATGTGCGATATGCCAAGATATGATATGAAGCTACGTTTAAGTGGTAAGTCTATGTTGATATGGGCAGTAAGGTCTTATCCTTCAAATGAATAGACTTCGTTGAATGTAAAATGAGGTGATTACCTGTTGTGATATAAAGATTGAATCAAAGAAATGCCGAAACGAATGAAATGTAAGGTGAAAGAAGGAAAGACTATGTAAGAAGCTCAATGAGTTGGTCGTGCTAAGTTGAAGAGACCATAGGTCTTGATAGTATACTCATCCAAGTAGTACAAGGGTGCTGATTTGAAGTCCAATTTGTGATGGCTAAATAACGAAGGAGATTGTGTGTGTACAAAAATGTGTGACTTGTACACAAGTCAAATCTGAGCACCGAGCGCAATGTGGAGAGATGCAACAATCGGTTATTTCGAAGCAGAAATGTATTCATATGACAACTATGGATTGTGTGACAAAGTTGTATATATCCCCTTGGGGGCAATGATGTGATACGAGTCGGTGTAGACTAGTGATAAAAATGCTTCTTATCTCGTCACCCATGAGTATGCGTGCGCGGTGAAGCTAGCTACTTTGTATATAGATAAAGTAAGTAGGGAGTTCCGTTAAATGTTGTATGGTAGAAGGTGTAGGACTCCAAGTTGTTTGATGGAACTCGGTGAAAAGCAGTTAACCGGTCCTGAAATTGTTGAAGTTACGGCTGAAAAAGGTTAATGTAGCTAAAGAAGCCTTGCGTGTGGCAAGAGAAAGGCAGAAAACATATGCAGATAAGAAAAGGAGACCGATTGAGTTTAATGTTGGTGGTTTAGTGATGCTGAAAGTATCACCTTGGAAAGGAGTTATTCGATTTGGAAAGAAGGGAAAGTTGAGTCCACGTTTCATTGGATCTTTTAAAGTTGTGAAGCGCATTAAAGACGTGGCATATCAGTTGGAATTACCTCCAGAATTGGATGGAATTCACAACACCTTCCATGTATCCTACTTGAGGAAATGTTTAGCTGAGAAGTCAAGTGTGATTCCTATTAAAGACGTGAGTATTGACCCAATGAAGAGAATAGTAGACGAACCGGTAGCGATACTTAGAAGAAAGCAAAAGAAGTTACGCCGAAAAGTGATTGACCTTGTGTTGATAAAGTGGAAGCATAATCATGGAGAAAGCTTGACTTGGGAAACTGAAGCAGTAATGAAGGAGAAATATCCCGAGTTGTTCCTTACCGATGAGATTCCGGGGACGGAATCCTCTTAAGGGGGAGGTAATTGTAACATCCCAAACTTTTCTTTACTAGTTGACTAATGTCGTTAAGTCAATATTGTGTGTGTCGTTAAGTCTATTTTAGATTTAATGCTTATATGTAGTTAATGTGTGTTATGTGTGAGGCTTGTAAGCCTAAATGTTAATGTAGTATAAATGTGTGTAATATGAAGATTAATGTCTATGTAGTGACATTTAATGAAGGATTAATGATGTATATGGTCAATAAAGTAGTTTGTGACCAATAATGAAGGATTAGGAAGCTTGGGGGCTAGTTTTGACATGTGTGCAAAGTCAAAAACGGGTTTAGAGGCTTAGGGTTGTCATTAGAGAGCCATTATGCAGATTTTCTTCCTCTTAAACAAGCCCTAGCTGATCCCCTCCCTTCCCTCTCAAGTTTCTCGCTAGATCTATTCGTTTTGGAGCCAAATCGATCGTGTATTGCTTAGATCTTGGATCTTTGTCACCTAATACAGGTAATATAGGTATTCTTCTTCTGAGATCTGATTGTGTGAATCTTATATTAGTCTTAATCCAGGCCATAAGGGTTTGGGTTGGGTTATTTGATTAAACGTTCACCAATTTCATGGTATTCGGGTGATTAAATGGTTGATTTATGATGTAAAGGATTAAGGGATAAATAGGATGATTAAAGGTGATGAAAGTGCAATTAAAAGGATTAATTTTAAGTCCCCAGGTTGGATTTGGGGCATGGGTTCGTATGGAATTCGTTTGATCAAAGAACAAAAATTAGTTTGCTGGTCGGCACCCCAGGTGCGGCGCACCAAAGTAGTGGTGCGGCGCACCACTGCCCAGTTGGGTTTTTGGGTTTCTTATGATGGACCCCGATATGCGACGCACCAAGGGCTGGTGCGGCGCACCTGGTCTTGATCTGAATTCCCTGGAGGATTGGTGCGACGCACCACATGGAAGGTGCGGCGCACCACATGCCCAGATTTCACAAAAGGTGTCGTTTAGCTTATATTTCGATCTTATACTTGTTCTAGGTTATTGGAGACACCTAGTCATCGTTGTATTGTGCTTGTAGCTTGTTGTTAAGCTGTATCAAGGTAAGATACACTACTTTTGTCACGCTGAGGGTTTAACAAGCAAAGGTTTCATACTTATAACTTCCTTAACGGTAACATATGATATATGTGGGTATCTCGGGTTACACGGGAGGTACTATGGGATATGTAGTTGACCATGAGACCTGAAATGCAGACCCTAATGTAGTGAAATGAAGTGTTGTTAAATGTAGTGTATTGATATTTAGTTTATGTAGAATTACGAAGTATCTTATTATGTGTGAAATGTAGAAATGAGTTAATGTGTGACATATGCATACTACATGGCTTGTACACCTAGCTCACTAGACTTGGTAGGTTGCCATGTCACTTGCACATTTAAGGATCCAAACGTAATGAAGATAAAGTGTGTGAATGTCTAGGAATGTGTGTTACCTAGACTATATGTGTGTGACGGTTTAGGAATGTGTGTTACCTAAACCATATGTGTGAAACCGGGCTCGTAAATATAATGCAGGGAAAGTGTTAAGCTTAACCCGTACTAGCCTTAGCCGGGCGAGTGCGTTGACGTAGTTGTTGCTTGGGTGGCTCCTTGCAACATGGTCTTTATAATGCAGGGCGAGTAATACGAGGGGTTTGACCAACCTCCATATACGGATTACTCTTGGATTGGCTTGCCATTCCTTAACGACATACGATGATTAGCCTTTGGTTGATCATCTAGTCGGGTGTGATGCAGGGCACACTTATATGCAGATAACGAAGATATGTGTGACAATGTGTGAACTAATGCAGGATAGGCACATTTAGGATGATTATCCTAATTGATATGAAGTTGATATGCAGTTATGTGTGTTATGTGTTGTGCCTAACGAGTTTGTCTATTAACGAAGAAATGTTTTAATTGGACAAATGCTTTTAAATTAAGTGTGATCTTACTTAGCTATTCTTATAGCTAACACTTGTTTCTTTAATGTGGTTGTTCCCTCAGGTTTAGCTTGAAGGACTTGTAGGTGCAGGACGTGAGAGCGTGGGTGGAAAGCATGCAGATTCCTTAGCTACCCCTAGTTGCTTATTATGGAGACTTTTGATTACATTTCATTTTGATGTCGAATATATGTAATAATATGTGAACGGTTGTTTAATGTTGGGCAACCGTTGGGTTTTCATTTGAACTATTGTTTGATATGGCGTGTAACACCAACTAAATGCAGAAACCGAAGTGTTTTTATCGGTTTTGACTTTCACAGTCTTTACTTCCGCAATTTTAACACCGTTAGGTGAAAGATTTTTGAAAACCCATATTTTTAAACGTCGGGTGTTACAATACATGCTACATAGCCTATCCCACACTTCTTTAGAAGAAGGATATCTGATGACGACTTTCATGATATCAGAAGGAAGAGTGCTGATAATCATGTTCTTAAGTCTTGCATCAAGATTTACAAGTCTCCTCTCATCGTCAGTCCATTGAACCTCTGGTTTGACGATGTCAATCACAATCTCAGGAGCATCAACAGTTGCTCCTGGTGTTCTTTGCACCAGAGTGGGAATATATGGACCAACGGTCAGAATTGACATAAGGTAGGGTTCCACACCCACTATGTGAAGTAACATCCTTTCCTTCCAAGACCCAAAGTCATCGAGCTCGAATCTTGGAGGGACCGATACGTAACCGAAGTCACGTGTGTTAACGAGGGTGGGAACAGCAGTCATGTTCTTGTTTTAAGAAAAAGATTAAGAAATATAAGAAAGAACAGAGATTTAAGAAAAATAAGTATGCAAACGGATCTTTGTTTCAATAATTTAGAAACGTTGTCTCTGATACCACTTGACAGTCCACAATTTGCACACTTATATTTGTTTTATCTTAGACAAGAAAGTTAAGAACAGAAAGTAAAGAACATGAACAAGAATAAGTTCAAATGCAAATATCTAAGCAAGTATAATCATATGTTTCATTGATTAAACGATGAATACATGGTCGATATTACAACTTGTCTTACAAGAATACAAATGAACTAAATAATTGCTAAGTCTAGACACACTATAAACTTAAACAATTAGGTGATAAACACACAGTATAAATGATGCGGCTGTGTTGCTTTATATAGGGGAGGAATTAGGGCAACACAGCCTTACAATGATAGTGATATAATGGTGGTTGTCGACTTCTCATAGGCTCGTTGTACTTTGATCCAGGAGCCTTTGTCTTCTTTACCAAAACGGGTATGAAAGAGAGAAACCCTTGTTTTGGTCCCAACTGTACCTTTGCCATATAAGGTAATGTTCAGTTGGAGGAACCACCATGTGACTTCTTGTCTTCTTGTGGTTTGAAAACTTCCCGCCTTGACACACACTTTGGAAAGTAAACCACCCGCTGACGAGAGTCATTGACTCGCTGATCACTTGCTGGCGACTCACGCCAGCGACCAAGTCTGGTCAGCGAATTCTTGACTCAACAGTATGTATATATGGGTGTGTGTAAAAGCGTATTTATATATGTGTATGTCTCTAAATCGTAAAATAAACATCAAAAAAGAAAATGGCCCTTGAAAAGTCCTTGGAAATTTCTGAGAGATTTTCAACGAACTTTTTTGTGTTTTTATATATAAATTTAGTATACTTATACAAAATGTTATACATTATGTATATTATTTTTTATTTTATTTTTAGTAATCTTTGACTAAGTTATAAAAAAACTATTTAAGTAATTGATATTTCCAAGGAATTATCAAGGAATATATATTTTGTTGCTAATCTATTGGAAGGCTGTTGGTATACCTTTTTTATTTTCCAAAGACTTATTAACAGGTAACGAGTCGTCAGTATTTCCTTGTAAATTCCTTGTAAATCTACAACTTGGGAGTTTGTAGCTATTTGGTCAGTAATTCCTTTGCTAATTTGCAAGGAAACTTGTTCCTTAAAAAAATTTCATTGGAAAACTTAAATTTTCTAGTAGTGGTTGTATGCTATTAAGATCAGTATACAAATAACCTGCAAGACAGTATAGAAATAATGTAAGTAAAACAAAAGTAACCAAAATGAAATAATTATATATGAACATTATGATTACACATTTCTGGATGATCAAACTATATATCTAAAGTTACAATAATAATTATACAATGATACAGATATATATATATGAAACTAGGGTTTCAATTTGAGATATATAATTATGAGAACATAAGATTAATGTCAGATATACACACTTTAGAAAGATGAAAATGACTACACTGATGGATAATCAATTGCACAAATTAACAAAAGTTTTTCCAGCAAATGTTGATTAATCAATTAAGATGGTGGAAATATATACAGATATAGATATAGATATAGATTGGAGAGTTGATTGGGGATCGGATCGGATGTGAGAGTTTAGAATGTCATACATACAACTTCTTCGAATTCAATTCTCTTCTCTTCATGGTATACTACTAAATATATCTTCATTTTTTTCTCTACAAAAAGCCAAGCTATACAGCCACTTGTCAATCATGTGAAACATGCAATTGTATAATTAATTTGACACGTGAAAAATGATTTCGCTTGCTATAAATAACACACCCTTTAAACCTCTTACTATTTTTAAATTTTCATAAGTAAGGCAAGTCACACTTTAAAACCTCTTTCTATTTTTAAGTTCTCATTTTACATCTTTGGTAGTTTTTACATATATAAACGTATTTTTCAAAAACTATAACAAACTAAAAAAAGGGTAATTGGATGGAAAACCCCTGATCCCATGTATCATTTGGTACCCACTAATTTACCAACCAGGCTAGTGTCCAGGTGAATCTCAACCACTTAATAATCCCATGATTATCTCAAGTTTGCAAAACTATAACAAACTAACAAAGTATATATATGTAATTAACAACTCTTCCTTGATAATTAAAGAAAATTTTACATGAAAGTCCACACTAAAAAATGTGAACTTCTTGAATACCACAACTTTTAGGGTGGATAAATTTTTACACACTTTTAGCTCAACATAATTTTACACACGTAATTCACGGTAGATCTTAGGTTCGATTCTCCTTTGCCTCATCAATAAACACCAATATAATTGTTTTTCTTTTTTCCTTATTTACTCTTTTTTCTTCTTTTATTCTCGACATCTATTTTTTCTTCTCTTACCCTCTCTTCTTGTTTTATTAGTACACATAAATTTGTTAACATTATTAATAAAGATTATTTTTCATTATAGCATTTCTCAAAATATACTAAAGTAATAAATCATGTATGTATATTCGAATAAAAATCATCAAATTGAATAATCAAAATATAAAAGTTAAACATCATCAATGTAAATGTTACCCATTAGTCCATTACATGAAAATGGAACAAAGATGAAGCACAAGCACCGAGGTTAAGGGGGGAAAAAATTAAAAAACAAAATGATCCAATTATTTTCCCGGGTAAAAACACAAACAAATTTTTTTTATAATCAATTGATTAATCCCGCCCTAATTGACTCTTTGAAAATCCCTCCAAAAGTCCAAAAGTCAAATAGCTATATATACGGTAAAAAATATAGTACTTTAATTTATTTTTTACTTTTATCATCATTTCATCCACTAAGGAGTAATTAAATGGTAAGTCCTTTTATCTTTCTGAACTTAATACCCAATTTCATATTTATTATTTTAATTACAGTATAGTGTATATATATTCATATATATATATAGCCAAATATATACACATGAATAAATATATGACGACCACACGCCGTTTTTGCTTTTGGAATAGGTATATTTCGTTTCGATTTTGCTAACGGCAATAGTTAAAATGTACTAAAGTGTTGTATATATCGGTTGATAATTATATATAGGGGTTTTTTTAAATTTTATGTGCAACATGTTACTGCATGTTAAACAGTAATCTTAAGGCCTATAGTTAAAAAGTCTTTCATTTTTAGGTTGTATTAGGGTTTTTAAAAAAAAAATCAATATTAAGTTTTTAACAAGTTACTTATGAAAACCAAAACATTGTTTGAAGAGTTTGGCTATTGGGTGCGTTTTAGCATATTATATTATATGAAAGCCAAAATGCAGGTTGAAGTGTTTGGCTATTAGGTGCATTTTAGCATATTGCATTATATGAAAGCCAAAATGCAGGTTGAAGTGTTTGGCTATTAGGTGCATTTTAGCATATTGCATTATATGAAAGCCAAAATGCAGGTTGAAGTGTTTGGCTGTTAGGTGACTTTTAGCTTATTTAAAAGAAAAATCACTTATTTTTAAGCCATGTGCATGTTGCTTATTCTGATACAGATTTCAAGCCATAAGCACCCAAAAGTCTGCACTTGCGGACACCCTTTTGACCTTTTCCCCCCTTAATTGTTATGTCTCTTTTCATGTTGTTTTTATTTTCTTTATTTTCTTCCAAAATGTTCTTTAAGATATTGACATCTCTCATAAAATTTATATTGATTGTGCATTCGGTAAATTCAGTTTTAAAGGCAACACAAGGTCAAAACATCGAACATTGATTGGAGGCACATCTGTATTGATTACTGAACCGAGTAGAGAGGGAAGCAGATGGATATGATAAATAATGATGGAACAAGGACTGCTGTGGAAGACAGATTAAGCAGCTTACCAGATGACATTATTCATCACATTCTTGGTTTCCTTGACCTGAAATATGTTGTTCAGACTAGTGCATTGTCATGGAAATGGAAGAATGTGTGGACCTTCATGCCCCGACTTAACTTAAATAGTCACACGTTTGATGGTATGAAGCAGTTTTCCAAATTCGTGGAACATGCGTTATCTGTGACAGCTGTGCAGAAGTTTCTGCAGTTGATCTCACGTTCACAGCATCACCCACCCACTTTATTATTCAAGACATTGTAAACTATGCGTACTCGTGTAATGTTAGGCAGATGACTTTGGAATGGTCAGGTGGTGCAGGCCATGAGTTGCCAGAGTTTTTTTTCAGCTCCCACACTCTCAAATATTTAACCCTTGATCAGGGTTTCTGTTATAGTGCCAGAAGTCGCCTACCAAAGTTCGATTGGGATTTTCCAGCCTTAGAAACTCTGAATTTGACAAATATACGATTAGGTGATGTTAATACCAAGAGTCTCGACCTTTTTTCTAAGTGTCTGCACTTAAAGGACCTCACTTTAGATAACTGTTCTATGTATGGTTTGGAGGTTTTCAATGTTTGTGCTCCACAACTTTCTAATCTCACAATTACAAAAACCACTGCATTTCCGACGGTTTTCAATGTGGTATCTACTCAGCTTGAGAATCTGACGGCATCAATCATCTCTAATGGTGGAATGGCATCATGTTTTCATTTTTTACGGTTATCTGCAGAAGGCTTTATGTCTTTAGAGAAAGTGAAAATCTCCTTGTCAAATGGAAGTAGGTGCAGAAAAGAGATTGCTGTTCCTCCCCTACTTGATTTGTTCCAAGTACTCCGCAATGCCAAGCTTGTGATTCTTGATGTGAACATCATTGAGGTATGCAGATATGTCACTTTTGTTGCTATTTTTTTACTAGTTTTCTAAGTTATGACAGCATAGTGTTGAGCTAGTACATGTGCAATGTGGAAGTATAATGAGGTCAAAAATTTAGTTCAAATTATTTCCACCATATATATATATAAGCTTAGAGTTATTTATGACAATGTAGGGCTATTTATTTAAGCCTGTATGTTTGTGTGTGTGGTTCTAAGCAGTGCCTGAAACTTGGGACTTTCCTGCATTCGATAATTGCAAATTACAGTATTAGACAACACGCCTGCTGGTTGTCCTGTTTTGGTAATTTTAGATGCTTACATTCTATTAGCTATTAAATCATTTCTTATTTATGTGTATTTGTTTGTATATTGTGTACCAAGTGTCTCTCATCATGCCTGGGTCAACTCTCCAATGAACCTTGTCCGTTCAATAACTTGAAGTGTTTGAAGATAAATACAATGCATTTGACTGATCGTATACCAACAATACCCACTCAAGTCAGAAACTACTTCCTTGAGAACTCTCCAAATGCCATTTTTGTTATGGATTTACCACAGGTATGACACAACTGTGCGATCTATGTATTCTTAATCATATTCCTGCTCATCACTCGCAGAATCTTATTTTATGTAATGATCAGACTACATAACTGGAAGTTGAATTCTGTGATTAACTACCCAGTTCTTAGTTGTTGCCTCACTGTCGCTTGGACTTTATAAGTATATTCATCCGCCTATGTGGCTTAGTAGTTTGTTGGAATAAATTATATGATTCGTATATATAAATGAGTAAATAATGAAAATATGATTAGAGATTACATACCCGATGATCCAGTGGATGAATTGAACAGATTAGCCATTAGGATTGTCGGGTTCCCAAATTAAGATGATTGTATTATAATGGGATTGAAGGATTTAGTTATGTGTTTTTGTTTTATCCTTTTGATGAGAGAATGCACATATATATAATAGGTGTGTAGCGCAGTGGAAGCGTGATACACTATCTGTAATCATTCTACACTATATGTAATTCTCTTACGTCAGAGAATTACAATTAATGTATATTGTAAATGTATCACTCTACACTATTTGTAATACTCTTACGTCAGTCGACGTTCCAGTAAATAATGGAACCGGAGTATTTACACATTTAATCCTGGTGTTTAATATATGTGCTTTATTAGTCTCTCAAGTTCCAATCACCTAGTGGGAAACCCTATACTACGTCTATAATAGTAAATACGCCCATCGTATATTTACTAGACATAGGGATTTTAGTTATCGTCAATTATCATATCATGTAGGATAAATGATCTGTGACGGTCACATTTAATGTGGTTCCAACATTCTCCCACTTGACCAAGCGATCATTTATCTATGAGTATTGTTAAGTCCGGCCGGGATAATACTCATTTTGTTTTAAACCGAAATCATAGCCAATAAGTACAGTCGTAGAGTAGAACATCAACTCAGGACCCCCACTAGTCAAACTATGACTCAAATTTAAAACTAATAAGCAATGATCAATTGACTAAGACAAATTTTGTTACGATTAGATCTACACACAGTTATGCGCTTAATGTGTAATTTAGTAGACAAACAAAATTTGAATAATGAGGAAAATTTTTATTAATAATAATAATGACCAATAAGTACAATATGCTATTACATTAAGTCTTTTATAAGCCCCATCTTCGAGACATGTCCTACGAAGACTTTAGGAGGAAGACCTTTGGTCATGGGATCCGCTAGCATGTCATTTGTACTTATGTACTCAATACAAAGAACATTTTCCTCAACCCGTTCTCGTACGAACAGATACTTTGTATCGAGGTACAGCCCAACGCCAGTTGAACTGTTACTGTTCGAGAAAGTTACGGCAGCTGAGTTATCACAGTAAAGCTTCAATGGTCTTGAAATGGAGTTGACGATTTTGAGTCCACTGACGAGGTTCCTTAACAACATACCATGGCAAGTTGCATTGTACACTGCAATATATTCAGCCATCATTGTGGATGTTGCGGTCAGTTTCTGTTTATGACTCCGCCAAGATATGGGTCCGCCAGCTAACATGAAAATATATCCGGAAGTGGATTTCTTATCTTCTTTGCTTTTAGCAAAGTCTGAATCAGAATATCCTACCACTTCTAAGTTGTCACTTCTTCTGTATGTCAGTTTGTAATCTTTGGTCCCTTGCAGATATCGTAGAACCTTTTTAGCCGCTTGCCAGTGAGCTAATCCAGGATTAGATAAGTAACGGCCAAGCATTCCGGCAATATAAGCGATATCTGGTCGCGTACAGACCTGAGCATACATTATGCTCCCAACTACTGACGAGTAAGGTATCATCCTCATCTGCTCCTTTTCAACCTCAGTGCTCGGAGTTTGGAAAGATCCAAATATATCTCCCTTTACTACCGGAGCTACAGTAGGAGTGCAGTTCTGCATGTTATAGCGTTCTAATATGCGTTCAATATAGCCCTTTTGTGAGAGACCAAGAACACCATTACGTCTATCTCGATGTATTTCGATACCTAAGACATAAGAGGCATCACCGAGATCTTTCATGTCGAATGTTTGCGAAAGCATTCGCTTCAACTCATGCAATAAATCCAAGTTGTTACTTGCTAGTAGAATGTCATCTACGTACAAAACAAGGATTGCAAAATTACTCCCACTGATCTTGAGATAGGTGCATTGATCGACTTGATTTTTCAGGAATTCTTGTGATTTCATGACTTCATCAAATTTTAGGTACCATTGTCTTGATGCTTGCTTCAACCCGTAAATGGATTTCTTTAGCTTGCAGACCATGTGCTCTTTACCCTTTGGAATAAATCCTTCAGGTTGTCGCATGTATACGTCTTCTTGCAAGTCTCCATTTAAGAAAGCAGTTTTGACGTCCATCTGATGTAACTCTAAATCAAAATGAGCTACGAGCGCCATAACGATCCTTAGGGAATCTTTACGAGAGACAGGAGAAAAGGTCTCTTGATAATCGATTCCGGCCTTTTGAGTATAGCCTTTCGCAACCAATCTTGCCTTATAGCGTTCGACGTTTCCTTTCGGGTCTAATTTGGTTTTAAAGACCCATTTACAACCGACAGTTTTGGATCCTTCAGGAAGTTCAACCAATTCCCAAACGTCATTATGCTTCATGGAATTAAGCTCTTCAATCATGGCTTCATTCCACTGAGTGGCCTGATCACTATTAATGGCTTCTCGATAGGAAGTTGGATCAGTAAGCTTTCCCATGTTCTCAACTTCAAAAATGAAAGTAATATAATCATCCATATTAACGGCCCTGCGAGGTCGGGATGATCTCGGGAGTTGATGTTCGGGTTCAGTAATGGAAGGTTCTGCATTTTCAATCTGGGGATCAGCAGGTGGATCAGTGAAATTAGGAGCAGCGTTGTGTACAAGAGGAATTATCGGAGGAATAATGGGAATAACCGACGAATTGTTCCCCCCCGCTTCTTGTACATTTTGCAAATCTAAATCAGGATTTGTCGTGCTCCCACTGATCTCTGAATTCTCGAGGAATGTGGCATGCATTGTATCCATGATTCTCGTAGTATGGGAAGGACAGTAAAACCGATAACCTTTGGAGTTATCAGGATAACCAATAAAGAAACAAGTAATGGTTTTGGAATCTAGTTTCTTTAAATTAGGGTTATAGAATTTTGCTTCGGCGGGACAGCCCCATACTTTCATATATTTTAAGCTCGGTTTCCGACCTGTCCATATCTCATGAGGAGTTTTAGGGACAGATTTTGAGGGAACCCTATTAAGTATATGAACGGCTGTTTTTAATGCCTCTGTCCAAAGGAATGTAGGGAGGTTAGTGTTAGCAAGCATACTTCTCACCATGTCCATTAAAGTTCGGTTTCTCCTTTCAGCAACACCATTTTGTTGCGGAGTACCAGGCATGGTGTATTGGTTAATTATGCCCTGTTCCTTACAAAAGTTATGGAAAGGACCAGGAGCTTGACCAATATCCGTATGTTTACCATAATACTCACCTCCTCTATCTGATCGAACCACTTTTATTTTTCGACTTAATTGATTTTCAATCATTGTTTTAAAGTCAATAAAAGTTTGTAATGATTCAGATTTATCTTTGATTAGATACAGGTGCATATAACGTGAATAATCATCAATAAATGTAATAAATGATGTATGTCCAGTTATTGATGCGGGATAGGGTCCACTGATATCAGTGTAAATTATTTCCAACAAGTTGGAACTTCTGATGGACCCTTTTTTATTCCCTTTAGCCATTTTTCCTTTAAGGCACTTAATACATGTTTCAAAATCACTGAAATCAAGAGATGGTAAGATTCCATCTTTAACGAGACGTATCATGCGATCTCGAGAGATGTGGCCAAGACGTTTATGCCACAACATGGAGGAATTCTCTGATTGTTTAGGTGATTTTGTCTTTGTTTTAGTTACGTCATCAATATTAAGTGACAACAAAGATTGTGAGAAATTATTATCCAGTTCTACTTTATATAGCATTCCATCCAAGAAACCACGACCAAGTAGTTGGTTGTTAAAAGTAATGGCAATCTTGCCGCAACCATGAGTTATTACATAACCTTCAAGGTCTAGTCTAGAAATAGATACAAGGTTCCGAGTTATCCTTGGAACATATAAGGTATCTGCTAGTCTAATACACTTTCCGGTGCTCATATGTAAATTATAAGTCCCCATGGCTTCGACTTCTAATAGATCGCCGCTTCCAACTCTAAGTTTTCTTTGGCCCTTTGGTAGCTTCTGGATTGTATGGAATCCCTGCATTGAGTTGGTTACATGAACCATAGAACCAGAATCACCCCACCATGTATTAATTGGAACATCAGTAGTAAAGGAATCAAATATTACATATAATACGTTACCTTTCTTAGCCAGCCATTCCTTGAATTTAGGGCAATCCTTTTGACTGTGGTCTTTGCCACGACAAAATTTACAGTTCTTGCCAGTGAAGGAGTTGGAGCTGGAGGCAACAGCACCAGGATTAGCCTTTTGGACCTTATAATTATTATTCTTTTTACCATGATTGGCCTTCCTTTTATGGGAGTTAGTGGCGGTGGTAAGGTGAACAGATTCAGGTTGTCGCAGCTTCAGGCGATCCTCCTCTTGTACGCACATGGAGATAAGTTCACCCATTGACCATTTATCTTTCATGGCGTTATAATTCACCTTGAAAGGGTCAAATCGTTCGGGTAAGGAGGTCATAATGAAGTGGACAAGGAAGTTGTCAGAAACTTCCATTTCAAGACTTTTGAGTTTATGAGCCATATCCTGCATTTTCATGATATGTTCACGAACACCACTAGTCCCCTCATACTTAAGAGTCAGCATTTGAAGCATTAGGGAACTTGCATGAGCCTTAGACGATCCCTTAAATTGATCCTCAACAGATTTGAGGTAAGTCTTGACATTGTCAGAGTGTGGGATCGCACCTCGGATACTGACACTAATAGAGTTCTTGATCATCATTAATGCTAAGCGATTTGATTTCTCCCACTTTTCAAATTCTGCCTTTTGAGTAGCTGTGGAAGCTTCAGTAATGGCAGCGGGTTCATCAAATCGAAGTGCATAATCAAGGTCATATAAGACCAGACCTAGCAGCAGTTGCTCCTTCCAGGAAGTGAAGTTCGCACCAGTAAGTGGCTCAACGCCAAAGTTCGGTACTATAGTGGAAATAAGGATGATATATTTAGGATACTAATTATAGAAGATTATTATCGTGACAGTGTTAGCTATATAAGGCGGAGTAAATAATGTCTCTAAAGTAATGGAACTAAAGTAATGCCTAAAATAAGTAGGCTTGAAGTAATGTTCCTTAAAGTAATGAGACTAAGACCATTATTGTTACGAAGCTAGTGATAGGTAAGCCTATTGTAAACACCAAAACAATAAGCTAAAATAAGGCTCAACTTGGATGTTACATCACCTTTGGGCAGAAGTAATATCCAAGTAAACAGGAGCATTAGGGCATGCGACACAACACTTTATCTTTTGACCTTTGGGCACAAAATCAAGCATCGCGTATATTATGCACGCAAAAGAAGTTCTTTTGACACATGGTTATATTAAATCACCTTTGGGCAGAATTAATATACACAATGTTTATTAGGCAAAAGAAAAAATTGCAACATGAGAATCATATTTGACCTTTGGGCACAAATAGTGAAACCATGTATATTATTGCAAAAGTGTACGTGAGTTTAAGTTCTTTAATGGTAAATAAAAATATCCTCAATGTTATGGACATTTACCAAATAAATTATTTTAAGAACTTTATTATCAAATAAATCATTATTAAGAGTTTGCAATAATTATTGAGTAAATTAGGTTCATCAATTAATAATTGAGTAAAACAACCATTTAATAAATATCTAATTCATCAACCTATTAATACTTTTAATTCAATCATTCATTTGACATACCCATTAATAATTTAAACCCCTTAAAAAATTGCATTATGCTTTTGATATTTTAATCAGGAGTTGGTTTTGATGGCTAGCTTATCTTGGATATTATAATGAGCAATCAATATTCCTTTTGAGAAGGAATTCGGCAGCTTATGTTTCTAAAAAGAAAAAAAGGGCCCATTGCGATATAATTCACTCATTTTATATATGTACAGATGATCACTTCTTGAAGGATAGATAAAGGAAATCACTTTACAGACAATTTCTTTTCACTATATATCATTGTCTCCATTTTCTTCCCTTTTCCATAATGATATGGACTCTATATTATTGGTGTACTAATACCATAACATATATACCCAAACCACCCCATCCTCATTCTATTTATTGTCACCGGAGATGGAGTCGTTGGGGGAAAAAAAAACAGTATTACCACTGGCAATTTATCACCCGATGATTGATGGATTACCAAGTAAGTTTTCTTTTCGATCAAATATTATGATTAAAAGAGTTATTTCAATCATTTCCAAATTCATTTACAGAAGTGTAGTTATGTTCCGAACAAAATAATGGAACAAAACTAACAAAAATTTTTACTTTATAAAATCATATTTTCAACATAAAACATGTTTCAAGTATTTACATAAATAAATAATATACGAATCAAGGGGTCGTTAGGAGTCTTTTGCTCTGATACCACATGTTGGAATAAATTATATGATTCGTATATATAAATGAGTAAATAATGAAAATATGATTAGAGATTACATACCCGATGATGCTAGCCAATGGGCAAAGATTGAAACTATACTAGGGAACGTTAGGCTATTTGAAAGGTTTCACTCCAATAACAATCATAGTCAGTCAGCTGGACGATCTGTTGAACACTGTCAAGCAGCGAGACCGTCTTCAGCCGAAGTAAGTTTTCCACATACTTTGCACTATGATAAGAAACTATGGATCTAAACTATTATTTTACAAAATTCAATAACAACCATCATATGTGTGTATTGAATTTGTATTACATATTATTGCTAACATAGTAACATTTAATTGCCAACAGCATAAAAATACCTAGAAGGAAACATGCAAGTCTTTTGGAAAGGAAGAATGTTGAATGAACTAGATAAACAAGGATGGTGAGGATGAATCAATAATATATAGGAAACTCACTCACTAAGAGGAAGAAATAGTTGCTTGTTGTCATACATATTTACTATTTACTATTGTTAACATATTACCATAGAGTATGACCGAAGAGAAGCAAAAGGTAAAAATTCAAATGCAAGATCAAGTATTTGAAAAGCAGAAGGCAAAATTACAAATGAACCGTCAGTTTATTGGAAAGTTGAAGGCATTACTGAGGGCACAGAATTTGCAGCGTGAGAAATTGGTATCACATATCATGAAGTGTAAAATGGTAGAATTTAAGGCGCAGGTTGAGAGCGGGAACCCTGACTATAAAGTAATCCATTCAATAGTGCATGACATCAGAGACTTGATACCCACAAGCTTAAGGGTAAATTTGGAGGCACACTTTTCTTCTCAATATGAAAAGGTGAAGACTCTATTACATACCCGCATTGATGCTAGCCAATGGGCAAAGATTGAAACTATACTAGGGAACGTTAGGCTATTTGAAAGGTTTCACTCCAATAACAATCATAGTCAGTCAGCTGGACGATCTGTTGAACACTGTCAAGCAGCGAGACCGTCTTCAGCCGAAGTAAGTTTTCCACATACTTTGCACTATGATAAGAAACTATGGATCTAAACTATTATTTTACAAAATTCAATAACAACCATCATATGTGTGTATTGAATTTGTATTACATATTATTGCTAACATAGTAACATTTAATGAAAGTATTTACATAAATAAATAATATACGAATCAAGGGGTCGTTAGGAGTCTTTTGCTCTGATACCCACAAGCTTAAGGGTAAATTTGGAGGCACACTTTTCTTCTCAATATGAAAAGGTGAAGACTCTATTACATACCCGCATTGATGCTAGCCAATGGGCAAAGATTGAAACTATACTAGGGAACGTTAGGCTATTTGAAAGGTTTCACTCCAATAACAATCATAGTCAGTCAGCTGGACGATCTGTTGAACACTGTCAAGCAGCGAGACCGTCTTCAGCCGAAGTAAGTTTTCCACATACTTTGCACTATGATAAGAAACTATGGATCTAAACTATTATTTTACAAAATTCAATAACAACCATCATATGTGTGTATTGAATTTGTATTACATATTATTGCTAACATAGTAACATTTAATTGCCAACAGCATAAAAATACCTAGAAGGAAACATGCAAGTCTTTTTATGTGGATTATATTAAGTTTTTTGCACATGTAATTATTAATCTTCTTTCGTTGAAGGTACCTAATCACACATTGGCTAAGAAGGTGGCCCAAGAGAAACAGAAGGGTGTGACATCAGGTTATTGGCAGGCTCTTGCAAAGCAGGGGGTGGAATTACGTATGCAAGATCAGGTTATTGGAAAGCTAAAGGCAAAGGTGAGGGCAAGGAAATTACAGCATGGGAAATTGGTATTATTGATGATCAAGTACAAAATGGCAGAGTTGGTAGTGCAGGTTGAGAGTGGGAATCCAGACTATGAAGTAATCCCTTCAATAGGGCGTGATATCAAAGACTTTATACCCGGGAGCTCAGGGGTTAATTTAGAGGCACAGTTTTCTTCTCAGTATAACGAAGTTAAGAGTCGATTACTTACACGCATCGATGCTAGCCAATGGGCATTGATCGAAAAGGAGTTAGGGAATTTAAGGCATTTTGAGAAATTACCCTCCAATAGCAGTCACATTCAGGCAGCTCTACATGCTACCGAACTTCCTCCAGCACCAAAACCATATCCAGATAATGTAAGCTTATCATTTACTTTGTTCTCAATAGTCGTGATTCAACTTTTAAGACTGCCAAATATGCTTATAAGTTTTCATCAGCGAGCATCTAATGTGCGTATTGTAAAACACAATATTCACATGACATGACTATTTCATTGGGATTTGCAAGAAGAGGCTTTTCAACCCATTTATATGAAAGCGTGTTATTCCGATTGAATACAAAAATAGATAAAACTTAGGCAGACAACTCAAAGTTTCGATTTGGATTATACTAATTCTACATAATTGCATGAACAGTGAAAAATTTACATTATAAAGTCATTCTAGTTTGGATTATAGTGTTTTCATCATGCATAACAAAACAATTTTTCATGTTGTATTTAAGGTGCTACAAAAGAGATCAAGAGAACAGGTACCTAATGACACGATGGCTAATAAGGTGGCTAAATTGGAGGCAGGAAAAAAGCAACCAGAGCCTATGCCCCAAGACCAAGAAAGACGAATGTTGAAAGAAAAAATACGAATGCAGGATCAACTTATTGCAAAGCAGAATGCTAGTCTACAAGTGCAATTTCAAGTTACTGAACAGAAGAAGGTGAGAATACAAATGCAAGATCAGATTATTGGGGAGCTAAAGGCAAAACTGGGGGCTCGTGATATGCAGCATGAACAATTGATATCACAGTTTATAAAGTGCAAAGTCGGGGAATTGAAGTTGCAGGTTGAGAGTAGGAATCCAGACTATGAAGTCATCCATTCAATAGGGTGTGATATCAAAGGCTTGATACCCGGGAGCTTAGGGGTAAATGTGGAGGCATTGTTTTCTTCTCAGTATGAAGAGGTGAAGAGTTTGTTAGGTACCTGCATCGATGCTAGTCAATGGGCAAAGATTAGTACTGAGCTCGGGAGTCTAAGGTTTTCTCAGAGGTTTCATCTGAATAAGCGTCAGATTCAGCCTGCGGTATGTGCTGCCAAACCTTCTCCTGCACCAAGACTGTCTTAAGCTCATGTAAGCTTTTCGTTTACTTTCTACATAATATTCATATATAGCTCACCTTTAAGACTGATAAAATTTGCTCAAAAGTTGTCAGTAGCAACTAGCAGAGCATCTAATGTGTGTTTTATAAAACACAAATTTTCAAACGACATATTGATCTCATAGGATTTTTGTATAGGAGCAATTTTATCTCATTCAATAAAATGTGTCTACTCGGGTTATACTTTATTACTCTCAGCTAATGAGTCAAAAAGGTAAAATAGTGTTAATAAACAGAGATTGAAATAAAAGAAAGATAAAAGATTTAAGGCTTATACAGCCTTTGATACGCCAGGGAGATAAAAGACTACATTGTTATTGATTCTTATAGAGTGATTACAATGGCCTGTATTTATACTAATATTAACCCTAATTAGGTCAACATGACCGACTTTCTAATTTATGGGCTTGGGCCCTTCCTGGACTCTTCTTGGACCGATACACCATCTTGACCGACATATTCTAACACTCCCCCTCAAGTTGAATGGTGGGATTACCAAAATTCAACTTGCATTGGTTTTGAGTTTGACTTGAGCTACCGTCTTCCGACATAACAGCCTTTGATTTGATTTTTTGAACTACCGCCTTTGACATGGTAATATCACATTTTTTTTATTTTTTATTTAGTGAGATACCGCCTTCGACATGGTAGTTTTGGTTTGTTTTTGAACTACCGCCTCTGACATGGTAATCTCACAGTTTTTTTAGTGAGATACCGCCTTCGACATGGTAGTTTTTGGTTTGATTTGGGCTGCCGCCTTCTTCATGGTAGCCTTTTGTTTGATTGTTGAGCTACCGCCTTCTTCACTTCTTTATATACCTATATCTCCCCCTAAAAAAAATACAGGTATATTTCTTCCTTTTCTAATACTCCCCCTCAAGTTGGAACTCCCAACTTGCCAAGGAATATTTCTCTGATTTTTCTTTTCTTGCGGACTCAGAAATCTCAGAGATTTGAGGCCGACTTTTTCCTTGCGGATTCAGATATTTGAACCCGACTTCTCCTTTTCTCGAGGGTTCAAATTTTATGAACCCGGCTTTTCTTTTCCTGCGGGCTCAAGTTTTATGAGCCCGACTTTTCTTTTCTCGCGGGTTCAAAGAACCCGACTTTTTTCTTTTCTTAACTGCTGCTGCTACTCTACTGCTACTCTTGAAAACAAAGCCACACTTCAAATATCCAAGACCCACTGGATTTGGTATAGTCACTTTGGACCATTTTAAAAAATCTGTTGGGCCATAAAAGCTTTTTATGGGCCAACCAAACCGTTCTACCCCCATTTTCAAAACAAAAAAAACAGTTTCTTTTTTTATTTTATTTCAACACACATTTTGTATATTACTTTTAGAAGCCGTGTTTTTGTTTGAAAAAGTCAAACATTTCTTTTGAGATTGAGAAGACGTGTGAGAGAGAACCCCATTATCTCTCTACCCTTTACCTTCCACCATAAAACAATCTTTTCCCTTTTTCTGTTGCACCTTCGGCTGTTGCTACTCCCACGAAGCCTCCCTCCGATTTCCGGCCATCATGGCTATCACTAATGCTTTCTTTATTAACGGAGTTAGTATTGGTGGGAGTATTAATCTAGATTGGAGGCCGACGGTTCTGGTGGTGGTTGGTGTCGGCTGTTTTAATCAAGATTGGATGCCGACGGTTCTGGTTGGTGGTAGCGGCTTGATTGATTCTGGTTTCTTCATTATCTCCGGCGGCTTCTTCTTCTTCTTGGAATTGGAACCAGATTATCCTGGTTGGTTTGATTGACTGTCGCCGTCAAGAGTTTTGTTTTTGTTTTTCTGGGCAACCGCCACCACCGAAGCTGCTATCGGCTGGTGGTTTATGGTAGTTCGATTGAACAACCAACACCTACCTTGTTTCTCAATCGATTTGACAGGTTTGTTTGATTTTGGTTGAATTTAGATTTTGGATTTCTGGGATTTGGGATTGTTTGTTCTTTTTGGATAAATTGAAGTTGATTAGCAGGTTGTTCCAAGAATCAACCATGCTCTGATACCATGTTAACAATTGATATAGAAAATATAATACAATAGACTGTAAGGCTTATACAGCCCTTAATACGAGAGGGAAATAAAAGATTACATTGTATTAGATTAATTTTATGTTACAATACCATACTGATATTTATACCAGTTTTTGAATGATAGAAACACATAGAAGAGTGTTACAGAGTGTATACAGATAGGGACATGATACACTCTTATCTGTTACACTCTTACTTTTATGTTACTGTCTTACGTCATTGTTATATTTTGTAACATGTTCTAACACTTCCCCTCAAGTTGAATAGTGGGGTCACCAATATTCAACTTGAATTGGTTGAATTTAGATTTTGGATTTCTGGGATTTGGGATTGTTTGTTCTTTTTGGATAAATTGAAGTTGATTAGCAGGTTGTTCCAAGAATCAACCATGCTCTGATACCATGTTAATAAACAGAGATTGAAATAAAAGAAAGATAAAAGATTTAAGGCTTATACAGCCTTTGATACGCCAGGGAGATAAAAGACTACATTGTTATTGATTCTTATAGAGTGATTACAATGGCCTGTATTTATACTAATATTAACCCTAATTAGGTCAACATGACCGACTTTCTAATTTATGGGCTTGGGCCCTTCCTGGACTCTTCTTGGACCGATACACCATCTTGACCGACATATTCTAACATAGTCAAAATGAAAAAATGTCAACACTGCTTTCAAGTTAGCATTATCCAATTGTTTGCAATCTCTAAAATCACTTTTATTAGAGCGATTTAGATCATTATTGCAATAATGCTTCTGTTAACCATATTCAATATACTACTGTAATACTTTATAAATAGGTTTTCCGCTGTCGGCTATTACTTTTGGCTTCATCATGATAGTCAATTTGCTTTCTTGCTTAGTAACGGGTTGCTTTTTAACTATACATTGTCAGATGATGACATCTTCAGGACTTGAGAGAAGTAATATGGAGAGCTTTAGCAAGTAACTGGCGAGTTGTGACGATATCATGCATCTATATGTTTCTTTAGAGTGCTTTTCACGAATATTTGTGGGTGAAGTAAACGTATATTTCGTTCTTGGTTGGTTACATAACTTTTCATTTTTTGCATATAGATATATTTTTGTATGCTTTTACATGAATTTTGAAAGTTTGCTTGGTTTAGTAAGCTTTCTATGTAGTTTTGTATGGGTATTAAGGCTGTTAGCATTTCCACTTTCCAGTTATCCTAATGATTAGAGATTGTATGCTTCTTCAATGTTCGTCTCTATCCTGTCATCTTTTTGGGTCATTTGGCATCATCAAGATTAAATTTGCCTGCATTTTACGACTGGAAGAAAAACTTAAGTTGATTTTGGCTTATCAAAAATAAAACAATACTTTATATGCTCTAAATTTTTTCTATAATAATTGTTGTTATAACCATTTCTTTTTAGATGTTTCTAGATCAAAGTCATAAAAAAACCTAATGTAAATCAAAATCATCCTTAATCTTTCTAAAAAGGTAGATGAATCATTCCTTACAACAATACCTGGTAGAGCGAATCAAAAAATTAGAGTATACTTGCATTATATTGCACAACATGCTTATATGTGAGGACGGAAACACAACCTTTCTAGTTCATATAAGGGATCCTCAGGTTCAAGTGGTATTTGACGAGGACGCATTATTTGAGATATGAGACGAGAACAACGATTTGATCTTACAGGAGCATATTCATGCTCAAGAGTTACCATACCTCAAGGCGGACGGTGAAAACGAGCAGTGGTTATTATTATTGTAATGTTTAATTTAGTTTTAATATATTTTAAATTATTATCTAATTTTTTAAAATTTAGTTTTAATAGTTTTAAGCAAGTATGTAATGTTTCAATTTAATGGAATTTTGGTTTAAAAGTTTTTATAAATGGAAAATGTAATGTGTGTTGCCAACAAAATGAGAAAATGAGAATTAAAAAAAGATGAAAATGAGATTTGAGTGAAGCCTCGTGGCTTAATGCCAACCCTCAAGAGGCCAAGAGAGAGAGAGAGAGAGTCAGGGAGAGGTAGTTAGAACACTGTAGAAACAAAGCAAGCAAAAGAGTGTGAGAGAGGGGATTAGGTGAAGAAGATACTTCTTCTTCTTCTTTCTGTTGTTGCTCTCTCACTTCCGGCTGAAGAAGAAAGAGGGATTAATAGGTCGGCGGTGGTGATGTCTAACAATAACACACGAAGGTAAATCCATCAAAAACCCTTCCTTTCTCAACATTTCATCTTCCCTTTTACCCCCCCGCTCTCCCCCTGTCAATTATTCTTACGATCAGGACCCTCCTAAATCTATATATCAAAAGGTCACCAATTTGGAAGATGCCCTCCACCTGTTCGATCAATTGTATCTGACAAGACCTTTTCCTTCTGTTGTATACTTCACCCAGCTCTTGAATTCCGTTACCAAAATGAAACATTTTTCACATTCTATTCATCTCTTCAACCATATGTGTGCAATTGGCCTTTCTGTTGACGAGTACACTCTCAGTAGTGCCATCAAGTGTTGTAGTCAGCTGCACCGACGGCTTTTGCACTCTTAGGCCTTTGCTTTAGACGATCTATTGTACCAAATGTGTACACTTTTAATATACTCTTAGATGGACTCGTCTTAGAAGACAGGGTCCATGAGGCTGAGATATTCTTCAAAAAGCTCATTAAACTCAAACTCTGTGAACCTAATGTTGTTATGTATTCCACGATGATCAAAGGCCTTTCTTTGCTTAGGTTAATGGATGAAAGAGGCTGTAAACCTAATGTAGTTACATACAACACCATCATTGATAGTCTTTGCAAGGACACCCTGATTGATGATGCCTTCAAGCTTTTTAAAGAGATGGTCTTTCAAAAACACATCCCACCTACTGTCGTCACATATAACACTTTAGTTTCTGGCCTCTGTAAATCAAGTCAGTGGGATGAGGTGTATAAGTTGCTAAAAGAAATGGATGATTATAAGATCTCTCCAAGTGTTCACACATACTCTATATTAGTTGATGCATTCTACAAGGAAGGTAAGACGGAAGATGCAGAGAGAGAGTGTTATCAACATCATGGTTGAGAAAGGTAAGGAGCCCGACAGAGTAACATACAACTAACTTATAGATGGTTACTGTTTGCAAGGTGAAATGACCAAAGCAAATACAGTTTTTGATGCCATGGTGTTTAAACGCGTCATCCCCAATGTTGTTACTTATAATAGTTTATTGAATGGGTATTGCAAGAAGTCAATGATAGATGAGGCCTTGCAAATGTTTCATGAAATAACTAGAAAAGGCCTGAAACCCAATGTAGTCACTTAAAGCACCATGATACAAGGATTGTTTATGGCTAAACAATGTGGAGCTGCACGCAAAATCTTTGATGAGATGCGAGCACAAGGCCTATTTCCAGATGCATTGACTTATGGAATAATTTTAGACGGTCTCTGCAACAACCATAAGGTAGAAGATGCACTTTCTTTGTTCAAGTTGATGGGTAATAGCAAGCTAAATTCACATGTTGAAGTGTACAATATCCTTATTAATGGTGCAAGCAAATGCGGGATGCATGAGATTGCAAGAAATCTTTTCCATGACTTGGCAATGAAAGGTTTGGAACCTACTATTTGGACATATAATGCTATGATAAGTGCTGTTTGTCGAGAAGGTCTTCCAAGTGATGCGAAGCAGTTGTTTCTTCAAATGGAAGAGAGCGGGTGCCCACCAGATAATGTTACTTACTGCCTTCTTCTCCAAGGTTATCTAAAGAACAAGCACTATGTTGATGTAGAGATGCTTTTACAGGAAATGGATGCAAGAGGTTACTCACTTGATGTTTCAACATTATCGTTGCTTATTGATCAGATCGCTGCTGGCTCGTTACGAAACACTTTGCTTAAGTCGATAGGTAAACTAGCGCCAAAAGAATTGACTGGAGGCCCTTGGTTTTTCTATCTAGCCCAGTAGTTTAGAAATTGAAAAAGTGATTGAGGGGCTTGAGTTTTTGTGTGGATTGAGGATTGAAGAGTGTACCAACAAAACATAGAAAGTTGGAAATCAGTACATATACCTTTTGGGGATTTAGGCTACATGTGTAAGGTCATTTGACTATTTTTGTAAAATGAATTCATGACTTCGTGTATTATCATTTGTCGCAGTTAAATGTCGGTTTCTAATCCCTTGGGTACCACTTACGAGTAGTTCCTCTTTTTTATT
>CM067167.1:43114478-43136978 GCA_034093135.1 Erigeron breviscapus | reverse complement strand
AGATTGGTGGACCGATAGCCACAAAACGGCGAGCAAGAAACCGGTCAACAGAAATCCGACCACCAATACCAGTAATCCGGCCACCAAGAACAATAAAAATCAAAGTGGTTTCGGGGGTGTAGCAGCGGCGGCCGGAAATGGAAAAGAGGAAGAAGGTTTTTCGGTGGAAGGTAAAGGGGAGAAAAGATTGAAGTCCAGATCCCCCTCCTCTTTCTCTCGATATACTGTTGTTTCCATAAATAAAACCAACCATATATATCCTTTTAATTACAACCGATCCTCACATGGATATAACCCTAAACCTAATTGTACTTATAAAAGCCCAAGTAAACCAAGCCCAAATCAGCCCACAAATTTTTACAAAGGCCCACCTAATTTAAATGGATCTGCTTACATGGCCCAAACCAGTTTTAAAAACCCAAATGGACCGTGGATATTCGACTGTGGTGCAACTGATACAATGACATATGAGCTATCAGATTTTACCGAAATATCCAAACCCATAAAAACCCACATCCAAGTTGCAAATAAAGCAAAAATGGATGTAAAAACCGGGGGAACAATTAAAATTTCTCCAAACATTAAACTTCCAAATTGCCTTCATGTTCCCTCTTTATCACACAAACTCCTGTCAATTAGCCATGTTACAAAAGAACTCAATTGTTCTGTTCTAATGCACCCGACTTTTTGTCTCTTACAGGATATCAGGACGGGACGGATTATTGGGCGTGGCACTGAAAGAAATGGACTATATTATGTTGACGAGGTGGTTCAAGATGGTACTGTGATGTTAGCTCATGGGACGACTGAAAGAGAAGCATGGTTATGGCACAGAAGACTTGGACATCCTTCACTCAGTTATTTACATACTTTGTTTCCATTAAATAAACCAAGTACTTGTGAGACATGCATTTTAGCTAAAAGTCATAGACAACCTTTTAAACCGAGAAATACAAGGGTCAAAAACCCTTTTTCTTTGGTTCATTCTGATGTGTGGGGTCCTGCCCCTGTAATCGGGGGTCAAAACTTTCGATATTACATTATATTTGTTGATGATTGCACTCGCATGACTTGGATCTATTTTCTAAAAAGCAAGGATGAAGTTTACGATAGATTCACTAATTTTTATGCCATGATTCAGAATCAATTCCAAAAATCTATTCAAATTTTTCGATCTGATAATGGTGGGGAATATGTGAATTCACAGATGAAAACATTCTTTCAATCCAAAGGTATAGTACACCAAACTACTTGTCCTCATACCCCTGAACAAAATGGTGTTGCTGAACGGAAAAACCGCTTCATTCTAGAAATAACAAGAGCGCTCATAATTGAGTCTCATATACCTAGATCTTTTTGGCCAGAAGCTGTAGCCACTGCAACATATCTAATCAATCGTCTTCCAACCAAAATCTTGAAAATGAAAACACCATTAGATACCCTTTCTGAACACACCACAATTCCACAACCTCTCTCTCTCCAACCCAAAGTCTTTAGATGCACTGTTTTTGTTCACATTCCCAAGTCATACAGGGATAAACTTGATCCTTGTGCTGAAAAGTGTGTCTTTGTGGGATATGGGGTGAATCAGAAAGGATATAGATGTTATAATCCACAGACACGTCGCATGTTCACCACAATGAACTGTGACTTTCTGGAAACAAAGTACTACTACTCATCCCAACACAGTGGTCAGGGGGAGGATCAAAGTGACCCACTAAGTTGGCTGAGTTATGGCACTACCATGAGGACTGAGCTCCAAAATCACAGTACCACACCTCTTAGTGCCACCCCTGAAAGTCCTGGTCCTACCATGATATCTGCGGTAAGTAGCTCTTCTCAATCAAGCTCTTCCCAATCTAGCTCTCATCAGTCAAATGACTTGGATAATGAAAATCCTCAGTCTGAAAATGTGGATATCCAAGATTCCTCTTCTAACAGTGTGCAGGATCATGAAGAAGAGGTGCCGAAATATATTCTCCCAGCAAGAGCAAACAGGGGAGTTCCAGCAAAACGATATTCTCCAGAAAAAACCACCAGGGGAACCAAGTACCCAATGGCAAACATAGCAGAGGGAAATCTGTCTGATAACGCAAGAGCATTCACCGCAAGCCTCTATGCAGAAGAAATTCCCTCAAGCATCGAACAAGCCTTAAAATCGGAGAAATGGAAGAATGCTATGGCTGAAGAGATGAAATCATTAGAAAAGAATGAGACATGGGATCAATGTGCTCTACCAAAAGGAAAATCAACAGTAGGATGTCGGTGGATCTTCACAGTGAAATACAAACCAGATGGAGCAATTGAACGATATAAAGCTCGGTTAGTTGCAAAAGGATACACTCAAACATATGGGATCGATTATTCAGAAACATTCTCTCCAGTTGCGAAAATGGACACTATAAGAGTACTTCTTTCGATTGCAGCTAATCAGGGATGGCCTCTTCATCAGTTTGATGTTAAAAATGCTTTCCTACATGGAGAACTAAAGGAAGAAGTATACATGGACTCCCCACCTGGTTTCTCAGAACATTTTAAGCCTGGAGAAGTATGTCGATTGAAAAAGTCACTTTATGGACTTAAACAGTCTCCCAGAGCTTGGTTTGGTAGATTCACTCTTGCAATGAAGAAAATTGGATATAAACAGAGTAATTCAGATCACACATTGTTTCTCAAAACCAGAGGATCACGTGTGACATGTTTGATTATCTATGTCGATGATATGGTTATTACTGGAAATGATGAAGAAGAAATGAAGAGGTTAAAAGAAGAGTTGTTCACAGAATTTGAAATGAAAGATCTGGGAAACCTCAAATATTTCCTTGGAATTGAAGTGCTTAGATCGGCAAGGGGAATATTTATATGTCAGAAGAAGTACATATTAGATCTTCTATCAGAAGTAGGGATGATTGATTGCAAACCAGCAGATACACCAATGATCATGAACCAGAAGCTATTTATCGAGGAAGAAGCTGAGCTGGCAGATAAAAATAGGTATCAACGATTGGTAGGAAAACTAATATATCTGTCACACACTCGTCCAGACATTGCATATGCCGTTGGAGTGGTGAGTCAGTTTATACACCTACCACAAGTTGCCCACATGAATGCAGTCTTAAGAATCATCAAGTATCTCAAAGGAACCACTGGCCATGGAGTTCTGTTTAGATCGAATGGACACCTGAATATTCAGATATATACAGATGCTGACTGGGCTGGAGATAAAGGAAACAGACGATCAACATCAGGGTATTTTTCTTTAGTAGGAGGTAATCTTGTGACCTGGAGAAGTAAAAAGCAAAAGGTTGTATCACTGTCAAGTGCTGAAGCTGAATTCAGAGGCATAGCAAAAGGAATAGCAGAAGCATTATGGATAAAAAAGCTTATCACTGAGATAGGATTTCCTCCAAAGAAAAGTACTCAGATCATGTGTGATAATGAGGCGGCCATCCAGATCTCAGAAAATCCGGTACAGCATGACAGGACAAAGCATGTAGAGGTCGATAGACATTTTATCAAGGAGAAGCTAGAAGCAGGAATTATTGAGCTACCATTTGTCAGATCCTCAGATCAACTGGCTGATGTCCTAACAAAAGCAGTAGGAACAAACGTGTTTCACAACTGTCTCAGCAAGTTGAATTTTGGAAATCCCACGATTCAACTTGAGGGGGAGTGTTAACAAGAGAGGGATCAGATATGTATCATCATCTCCCTAATTACAGCAAAGATTATGGTTGACCATTCAATCAATCAATCAATCAACCAGCAAAGGAACAACTAGAGACAGTCAAATGTATTTAAAAGCTTTCCATATTTATCTTACGAATTCATGTATAAATACTGTCTCAATTGTAATGAATCGATATAACCGAATCAATATTCATCTTTTCTATCTTGTTATTCTCTCTATAATTGCTTACATGTTGTATGTTTTACATGAATTTTGAAAGTTTGCTTGGTTTAGTAAGCTTTCTATGTAGTTTTGTATGGGTATTAAGGCTGTTAGCATTTCCACTTTCCAGTTATCCTAATGATTAGAGATTGTATGCTTCTTCAATGTTCGTCTCTATTGCATGAAACAAGAATTTTTTTTTAAAATGGTCATATTTTAAGGGTGTGTTGTCAAAGTAGTTTTTGGAAATTTTTTTTTATCAAACTAGTAAATCCAAGTTTTCCAAACCCGGACTCGAAAAAGGTGGTCCAACCCGGGTATCCCAAAACCGGACTCAAAATTCGAATTTTGAGTCCGGGTTTCCCAAAACCGGACTTGCAGTGATTCTGACATGATTGGAGACATGGAGACAGTACTACAGTGGTGATGTTGGAGAGAGAGTGAGTCCGGGTTTGCCAACCCCGGACTCAAAATTTGATGTGACTTGTCGCATTGTCAGTATGTGGCCATTATCTCTTGAAATTCAAAACTGGGTTTTAAGATCGCTTGAATATTGAAGCTTCATATATAAGAACATGGTTTACTTAGGAAAATGATGTGCTCTGTGATTGAATAGGAAAATGATATGCTCTGTGATTTAAGATAAAAAGACATGATGTATCGCTATGATATGCATAGTTGCTTACTGTAAAAGTATTTTAGTTGTTTCCAGCTATCACGAGTAATTTGCTATCTTATTTTTCTTTTAATTGATTTAATATATACATTCGCATATCTCGATACATCATGTCTTTCTTAGTTTAATAATAATACTGTACTTAAATATAAATGTGAGAAAGTTCACGTGATTGTTTATTGAATAAAAGCATATATCTATTTAATTTAATATTATAATATTTGTTATATATAAATGTTCATGTGATTAGAGTGTAAGTGATTGGACTAACTTCTCTCCATCGTATTGCAGGCTATCAAATACTCTGAGAGTCCGGGCTTGGCAACCCCGGACTCGATTTCGAATTTTGAGTCCGGTATTGGTAAAACCGGATTCAACCCACTTTTTCGAGTCCGGGTTTGCTAAACCCGGATTTACTAGTTCCATAATTTTTTTTTTGCAAAAACTAGTTTGACAACACACCCTTAAAATATGACCATTTTAAAAAAAACTTTCAATATTAGTCTCTACCATTTTCATCTTTTTGGGTAATTTGACATCATTAAGATTAAATTTGCCTGGATTTTACGACTGGAAGTAAAACTTAAGTTGATTTTGGCTTTATCAAAAATAAAAACAATACTTTGTTCGCTCTAAAGTTTTTTCTATATAATTGTTGTTATAACCATTTATCTTTTTAGATGTTTTTAAATTAAATTAAATCTTATAAAAAAACCTAATGTATTTCGAAGTCATCCTTAATCTTTCTAAAAAGGTAGATAGGGTATACGTAATCATCCCTTACTACAATACACAGTAGAACAAATCAGAAAATTAGTGTATACTTACGTTATATGGCTAAACAATGTGGAGCTGCACGCAAACTCTTTGATGAGATGCGAGCACAAGGCCAAATCCCAAATGAATGCACTTATAAAATAGTTTTAGACGGTCTCTGCAACAACCATCAGGTAGAAGATGCACTTTCTTTGTTCAAGTTGATGGGTAATAGCAAGCTAAATTCGGATGTTGTTGTCTACACTATCCTTATTGACGGTGCAAGCAAATGCGGGATGCATGAGATTGCAAGAAATCTTTTCCAAGACTTGGCAGTGAAAGGTTTGCAACCTACTGTTTGGACATATAATGCTATGATAAGTGTTGTTTGTCGAGAAGATCTTCCAAGTGATGCGAAGCAGTTGTTTCTTCAAATGGAAGAGAGCGGGTGCCCACCAGATAATGTTACTTACTGCCTTCTTCTCCAAGGTTATCTAAAGAACAAGCACTATGTTGATGTAGAGATGCTTTTACAGGAAATGGATGCAAGAGGTTACTCACTTGATGTTTCAACATTATCGTTGCTTATTGATCAGATCGCTGCTGGCTTGTTACGAAACACTTTGCTTAAGTCGATACGTAAACTAGTGCCAAAAGAATTGGCTGGAGGCCCTTGGTTTTTCTGTCTAGCCCAGTAGTTTGGAAATTGAAAAAGTGATTGACGGGCTTGAGTTTTTGTGTGGACTGAGAATTGAAGAGTGTACCAACAAAACATAGATAGTTGGAAATCCGTACATATACCTTTGGGGGGTTTAGGCTACATGTGTAAGGTTATTTGACTATTTCTGTAAAACGAATTCATGACTTTGTGTATTTTCATTTGTCGCAGTTAAATGTCGGTTTCTAATCCCTTGGTACCACTTACGAGTAGTTCCTCTTTTTTTTTTAAGGTCAAACGTAAAAGATAGACTTTGAAAATTCAAAACTGGACACTTTTAATGGGACGGAGGGAGTATATAAATGTTAGTGATTATATTACATGTGCATTGACTATAATTTTACTTTAAATTAAACAGGAGACCCTCTTAATATTATAATATTTGTTATATATAAATGTTCATGTGATTAGAGTGTAAGTGATTGGACTAACTTCTCTCCATCGTATTGCAGGCTATCAAATACTCTGAGAGTCCGGGCTTGGCAACCCCGGACTCGATTTCGAATTTTGAGTCCGGTATTGGCAAACCCAGATTCGACCCACTTTTTCGAGTTCGGGTTTGGGAAACCCGGATTTACTAGTTCCATAATTTTTTTTTTGCAAAAACTAGTTTGACAACACACCCTTAAAATATGACCATTTTAAAAAAAACTTTCAATATTAGTCTCTACCATTTTCATCTTTTTGGGTAATTTGACATCATTAAGATTAAATTTGCCTGGATTTTACGACTGGAAGTAAAACTTAAGTTGATTTTGGCTTTATCAAAAATAAAAACAATACTTTGTTCGCTCTAAAGTTTTTTCTATATAATTGTTGTTATAACCATTTATCTTTTTAGATGTTTTTAAATTAAATTAAATCTTATAAAAAAACCTAATGTATTTCGAAGTCATCCTATAAACGCCTAAAAGACATGATCTTAATGGATAAAATTGGACCACTTTGTGCTTGTTAATAGACGAGTAGGGCGTTTTTATGTTTGTTTAAGTGTTTCAGGTGTTTAGTGATAACTTGACGTTAAATGGAACATAAACGGGTCAAGCAAAGTCAAGAAACAAGTCAAGTGATTCAAGAACCAAAATCTGGAAATTCGAAGTTACAAAGGGCGTAACTCTTACGCCAGGCAAAAGTTCATGAAGCGTAGATTACGCCCAGATCGAGCGTAGCTTACGCCCAGATAGCGTAGCTTACGCCCAGATCGAGCGTAGCTTACGCCAGTGAAACCCAGAAGCAACAACAGGCGTACCTTACGCCCAGATGGGGCGTAGGTTACGCTGGGCAGATTTACAAAGGGCGTACCTTACGCCCAGATGGGGCGTAGGTTACGCCAGGCTCTGTGCAGAATTCGAATTTTAAGGGTTTTAATTGTAAACTTGAGTTATACTTTTGAGAGACGAATTAAGACTTACACACACCCTAATTCCTGAGATCTAGAGCAGCAACCCACCATTCCCAAGCCCCAAAATCATCATCAAATCATCATTCAATCACAAGATCATGGAGATGACAATCCAAATTGAAGATTCATTGATGAACATGGAAGGCTAATCTCTCCTTAGATCATTCTTATGTGAACAATTATGTAAGACAATTGTATTCAACCTTTCTTATATTTATGTTGGATTAGATGTTTAATTCTTAATTGTGTTTTGCATCTAATGTTGTTTGGATTTGAATGAATGATTACATGTTTTTAACCTTGAATGATTTCCATCTATCTTTTGGTTTCAATTTATTGTTAATCATTAATTATTGGAAGAATCTCTTATCACTTGTAATCTGATTTTTGAATAGATAATTTAGTTGTGTCAATTACTTGGTTTAATTATCGTGAATCATCACAACCTAATCAATTAGTCCTTAATGTTCATTCATTCCAAGCATTAAAACGAATCATGTCTATGTGATTTCCAACGAATATAAGTTAGGTTATACTTTTGAAAACATAATTGGGATCATAAGAATGGTCTTACCTTTTTATTATTAAATTCTATTGTTAAGTGTTACAATCATTTTTAGTTTAATCAAATCAATACAAAACTCGATTTTAAGTTTATGTCTAGTTTAAACAACTTTTGTGACTTGTTCAACACTTTCCCATGATTCCTTGTGGATACGATACTTTACTTACCCTAGCTAATTATTGGTAATTAGTTTATATTTTTGATCGGTCCAACGACAACGATCAAATTTTGGCGCCGCTGCCGGGGAATTGGTGTGCAAAGTGTTGAAATTTTGTTTTCAATTAGTTTACTTAAAATTTTCAGAAAAATCCAAAAATATTTAGTTTAGTTTTGTTTTGTTTTAGTTCTTGTTTGTTTCATTTTTCATTTTTGTAGTTCAGTATTACACGAGGTGTGTTGATTGTGCAGATTTCAAGTAGTATATGCATACGAGGTATTCCAAGAATACATCACCTTTGTTGTTTGATCCGGAAATTGAGAAAGCAGCTAGAAGGAATCGGATACTTCATCGTGTAAACATGAATGATCAACCAGATCCACAACCAACCATCCAACCCACCATAACTCCACCAGAAACCAACCCTGAACCAAATAACCAAAATCGAACTCCACCACGAAACTCACACCCATCAATAAGGAGTGCTTACACAACTCCAAGCCGACCTAGAACACCAACTCATATTGGAGATGCATCACGGGATGCGGATGGGTCGCTTTATGATAGGCTTCATGATAGGGTGAATCATTGGGATGATGGGAGGTTTGATAATAATTCGGATGGGTATTATTGGAACCATGGGGGAGATTATGAGCAACCACAAAACCTTCGATATCCTCAACCTCAATACAACCAACCCCAATATAACCAACCTCAATACATAAACCACGGACCAAGAGTTCTTCCTCAAGGTCCACCACCTCGCTTTAACCATCGTGTAGCCCAACCAAATTACCAACCACATAACCGTGCCATGCCAAATATGAACTATCAACCTCCACCACAAGGAGTTGATAGTCATTTTCGACCCGCCATAGCCGTTAATGCTTCACCTATAGTTCCACCGGTTTTGAGAGGTAGAGCATTTGAGGTTAGACCTCAATGTTTGAGTATTTTGCCAAGTTTTCATGGGATGGCGGCGGAAGAGCCTTACTTGCACTTGTCGGAGTTTGAGGCGATATGTGGAACTATTGGAGGCCAAGGATTTTCACCGGATGAGGTTAAGCTAGTTCTTTTTCAGTTTACTTTGAAGGATAAGGCAAAGCAATGGTTCTTGACATTGCCATCGGGTAGTATCTTTTCATGGGCTGAAATGCAACAACAAATTTTGGATGAGTATTACACCATGCAAAAGACTAGTGATGCAAGGAATTCGATAAGAACTTTTCAGCAACAATCGGGTGAAACATTTTATGAAGCTTTTAAGAGGTTTAATGAGTTATTGAGAGTGTGTCCTCATCATGGAATTGCTAAATGGGAATTGATCACGGCTTTCTATGATGGTTTGCTATCGGAAGAAAAGAGAGATGTGAATTCAATTAGCAATGGCACTTTCTTGACTAATCCCGAAGATGTTGATTGGGAGTTCTTAGAAAAGATGAGTGTGAATTCAAAAAGGCAAGCTCAATCGAATAGGAGAGCAAGACGTCCAATAGCCCCTTCATCAACTAGTGATCAAGCTACAAAAGATAGACTTGAAGCATTGGAGCAAAAGTTTGCGAAGTTGGGGAAGGCTGAAAATCGGGGTGTTTATCAAGTATCTCAAGACTATCCGGTTTGTGAAAGGTGTGATGAGTTGGGACATTCGGCTTTGCAATGCCCATTAGACTTGGATCAAATTGAAGAAGTGAATCAAGTGTATGGAGAGAAGAAGCAATATGACATGAACTCCAACACTTATCATCCGGGGATGAGAAATCATCCCAACTTTAGATATGGCAATTCTTCAAACCAACTCAACCCGAACTTTCAAGGAAATAACCAAAACAGTGGGGCGCCATCTCAACCATTTCAAGGCCAAAACTACAACCAAGGGAATTACCAAGGTGGTCAAAATCAGGGGGGGTTCAATAGAGGCTACCTAAGGAACTATCAACAAGGTAATAATCAAGGTGGGCCTTCGGGAGGCAATGATGTGTCAACTCGGGAGATTATGGATTACTTGAAAGAAATGGATAGAAAGAATGAGATTCGGGATAAAACGGTTGAGAGTTTGCAAAAGCAAGTTGGTCAATTGGCGGAGGATGTGGCATCAATGAGGAAAGAGCCGGGAAAGCTACCAAGTGATACGAAGATCAATCCACAACATCAAAGTGGCGGTTCCAGAAATGTCAAAAATGTGGAGATCAACAATGTAAGTATTCTTCGTAGTGGTAAGACTTATGATAATCATGTTGTCCCTCCACCACCATTTGTTGATGTGTGGTGGAGGATGTTGATGAAAATGAAGATAGTGAGCATGAACCGGAACTTGTTTTACCAAAATCAAATAAAAAAGTATCTTTTAAAGAGGTAGAAAACAATAGGTCTAGTGATAAATTTTCTGAAAAACAAGGAAAGGATATGGAGGGTAATACCATTCCTTTTCCTTTGGCTTTGATTGATCCAAACTTAGGCCTACACTTAAGAAAAGAGGTCCCCATGAGGAAGAAATGTGGGAAATTTTTAAACAAGTGAAAATCAATATACCTCTTATTGACATAATCAAGCAAGTTCCGACTTATGCTAAGTATCTTAAGGATTTGTGTACCCAAAAACGGCATCATAAGCTTCCAAAGAAAATTGTTTTAAATGAGGAAGTTAGTGCCGTTGTGATGGGTATACTCCCACCTAAACTCCAAGATCCGGGAGCGCCTTTAATTACTATTCAAGTTGGTGATTTCAAAATGAACAAGGCACTTTTGGATATGGGGGCGGGTGTGAGCATTCTTCCGGGAAGTTTGTATGACCAATATGACTTTGGGCCGTTGGAAAAAGTCGACACCACCTTGGTGATGGCTGATTTGTCCCTTAAACTTCCTAGAGGAATTGTCAAAGATGTGATTGTTAAGGTTGAAGACTGTTATTACCCCGTAGACTTTTTGGTTCTTGATTTTGCACCAAGCGGTAATGTTAGGCAACCCAATGTCATCATGGGTAGACCCTTTTTGGCCACCACTAATGCATTAATTGATTGTAGAAGGGGTACGGTTGAAATGACTTTTGGCAACCGTAAGATAAGATTGAATGTTTTAGCTAGTGTTCCGAACCCCGTAGTTAGTGACGAATGCTTTATGGCGGACGTCATTGATGAGTGCATTTCTCATGTAAATGAGGAAGACACACGGGAGAATTGTGCTTTGGTTGACAGGTTAATCATGGAGCATAGTGAAGCATTGAAGAAGGAGGAGAAAGAATGGGAGATTATGGCCAGGGTGTGCATTGACTACCGGAAGTTGAAAAAGAAGTTGTTCGAAGTTGGCCAAAAGGTTTGGCTTTATAGTTCAAGACTCAAATTCTTTCCCAGAAAGCTCAAGCGCAAATGGATGGGTTCATATATCATCACAAGAATTGGAAAGTTTGGAGAGATTGAGATTGAAGATCCAAAAGATGGTGTGAAGCAAATGGTCAATGGACACCGATTGAAGCCATATTTGGACGCAACCGACATTAATGGAGCTACAAAGGAAATGGTGAACTTCATCTCAAGTCCACCATCCTATGAGGTTGCTTGAACATCATTTGAGGTAATGTCGGGCTGAGGACAATAAACTTAGCGCTAAACGGGAGGCAACCCGTTGTTTATTTGTTTTATAGCTTCAATTCCGGTATGTTTTCTTTTTCGTTACTTGTGTTTTATTTGTTTAGTTGTTTTTGTTGCATAATCACACAAGGAACTTAATTCTCAGCACCTATGCTTGAGAATTAAGTTGGGGAAGGTCGGTTTGGGTGAAAAAGTGAGTCGTTTTTGCAATTTTTTCGAGCCGATGAACTCATTTCTAATTTCGGGTGTACATTGGGGACAATGTACCTTTAAGTTGGGGAAGGGAGTTTAATTTTAATGTAAATTGCAAGTTTTGAAAGTTGTTTGTGGCTGTAGTTAAAAAAAAAAAAAAAATTCTCTAAGGGGCGTAAGCTACGGCCCTTGGGGCGTAACTTACGGTGCCCTGGAAGTGTCAAATGGACTTTACGCCCAAAATTTACTGTTTACGGCCTACCAGACGCCCACCTTACGCCAAAAATGCATTTTCTAGAAGGGCGTAAGGTACGGTCCAATGGGGCGTAGGTTACGCCAGTTGTTTTTGAGCCAGCGTAAGGTACGGTCCATTCAAGCGTAGCTTACGGTTGCACAAATAAGGTAGTTCAGGATTTAGACCGGGCGTAGGTTACGGTGATCCAAGGCGTATGTTACGGTAAGTCAATAATAAATGGGCGTAGGTTACGCTCAGTATTGGCGTAATTTACGCCAGGCCAGGTTCGAAAATTTTTTAATTATTTTTTTTAAAATCCGAAAAAGCTTTTTAATTTATAGCCACATATAACCGATTTTCTTGATTCTTCACCCACACATATCTCATCCATCTGCATCCAATCTCTATATCGGGGTCTAATGGAGTCGATTTTTTGACGGCAAGGTCCACAGCAGTGATTGGTACCTTCCATTTATCTTTCTGTCCTTATTGTGTAACTATGTGATTATGTGTTTATTTTGTGTTTTTGCATTTTCAATTAGTAGGTAGATTTCATTTTCTTGTTGATTTCATTTATGTTTTTAGTTTAGATGTTGATTTACTTTCTTGTGATATGAAATTGACCCTTAGGGACAAAATATTCGAGTTATATTAGCTATACATGTTTGTAAAAGGAGATTTTCTGGTGATTGGATTTGTACATGTAAGTGGGGCTAGGTAGTGTAGATTAGATTGCATGACAGGGTTGACTTATGAGCGTCTTGATAGAGTTGCTAGCAAGTAAAAACATACAAATGTGCAAATATGGGTAATATGCCAATTGTGAGCTCCAATGCATGTATCACACTTTATATATCCGTTATATCCTTCAATTTCATGAGAGAAAAAAAGCCTCGTCAATGATTGGTTAGATTGTTAGCGTAGCTTGAATTCTCGTGATGATCATATTGTGTGAACCATTATTGTACATTAGGTTAGAACTAGTGCACTTACCGTGTCGAGACCTTTAACCCGGATTATGTGCTTAAAATGATGAAAACAATCATACAATTCACTCTATATTCCACCTCACTTCACCATGAAATCCGATAATTGTTCAAAGTTGTGTTGTTTATAATGAATTGAAAGAAAGAACAAAGTCAAAGTCAAAATTGCAATATCCGGTTGAAAAGTCAAAGTATATGGTCACAAATGAAAATCAATTCAATTATCCATGTAAGTTGATCAAAAAGAGCCAAAGTGAAATGTTCCAAAAATCATTCTAGTAAATCGCCCAAAAGAGAATCATTACCGTGTTTCATTTCATATTTCCATCAATCTTGTATGAATGCCGAAGTGATAATTTGGTGTTATGAGGTTTTGGTTCGATTTGTGCACTAGCCTATGACTTTTAGTGTTGCAATAATAGGTTGTGAGCTTCAAATATACATATTAGCACATCTTTTGCTAAATCACTCAAAATATGAACCGAGGGGAGTGCAAATTGTGAGAAGTGTGATACAAGTGTTGTGGCAAACTTGAGGTTTATTAGGTTTAATTGCACATTTATATATTTCTATTTGCTAGTCGTAAATCTTTTGATAGTTGTAAGTCTTATGAGTTGGTTGTGTTATGTGGTTTGGTTTGCATTGCTTAGTTTCACCCAAGTGTACTTTGAAGATTACTTGAGGGTTGAGTTTTACAAGCATGTATAATTGATATAACTCCTATATAGTGTTTCTTTGGTGATAGGAAGTATTATAGGATTGTAAATTGACTTGTCACATGATGAATGACTTTTTCGGGACGAAAAAGGATTAAGTTGGGGAATGTGATAAACGCCTAAAAGACATGATCTTAATGGATAAAATTGGACCACTTTGTGCTTGTTAATAGACGAGTAGGGCGTTTTTATGTTTGTTTAAGTGTTTCAGGTGTTTAGTGATAACTTGACGTTAAATGGAACATAAACGGGTCAAGCAAAGTCAAGAAACAAGTCAAGTGATTCAAGAATCAAAATCTGGAAATCTGGAAATTCGAAGTTACAAAGGGCGTAACTTACGCCCAGGATAGGCGTACCTTACGCCAGGCAAAAGTTCATGAAGCGTAGCTTACGCCCAGATCGAGCGTAGCTTACGCCAGTGAAACCCAGAAGCAACAACAGGCGTACCTTACGCCCAGATGGGGCATAGGTTACGCTGGGCAGATTTACAAAGGGCGTACCTTACGCCCAGATGGGGCGTAGGTTACGCCAGGCTCTGTGCAGAATTCGAATTTTAAGGGTTTTAATTGTAAACTTGAGTTATACTTTTGAGAGACGAATTAAGACTTACACACACCCTAATTCCTGAGATCTAGAGCAGCAACCCACCATTCCCAAGCCCCAAAATCATCATCAAATCATCATTCAATCACAAGATCATGGAGATGACAATCCAAATTGAAGATTCATTGATGAACATGGAAGGCTAATCTCTCCTTAGATCATTCTTATGTGAACAATTATGTAAGACAATTGTATTCAACCTTTCTTATATTTATGTTGGATTAGATGTTTAATTCTTAATTGTGTTTTGCATCTAATGTTGTTTGGATTTGAATGAATGATTACATGTTTTTAACCTTGAATGATTTCCATCTATCTTTTGGTTTCAATTTATTGTTAATCATTAATTATTGGAAGAATCTCTTATCACTTGTAATCTGATTTTTGAATAGATAATTTAGTTGTGTCAATTACTTGGTTTAATTATCGTGAATCATCACAACCTAATCAATTAGTCCTTAATGTTCATTCATTCCAAGCATTAAAACGAATCATGTCTATGTGATTTCCAACTGATATAAGTTAGGTTATACTTTTGAAAACATAATTGGGATCATAAGAATGGTCTTACCTTTTTATTATTAAATTCTATTGTTAAGTGTTACAATCATTTTTAGTTTAATCAAATCAATACAAAACTCGATTTTAAGTTTATGTCTAGTTTAAACAACTTTTGTGACTTGTTCAACACTTTCCCATGATTCCTTGTGGATACGATACTTTACTTACCCTAGCTAATTATTGGTAATTAGTTTATATTTTTGATCGGTCCAACGACAACGATCAAAGTCATCCTTAATCTTTCTAAAAAGGTAGATAGGGTATACGTAATCATCCCTTACTACAATACACAGTAGAACAAATCAGAAAATTAGTGTATACTTACGTTATATTGCACAACATGCTTATAGGTGAGGATGGAAACACAATCTTGCTAGTTCATATAAGTGATCCTCAGTTTTAAGCGGTATTTACCGAGGACGCATTATTTGAGATACGAGACGAGAACACACATTTTTGGCTCCGATTTGATCTTACAGGAGCATATTCATGTTCAAGAGTTACCATACCTCTAGGTGGACGGTGAAGACGAGTAGTGGCTATTATCATTGTAATGTTTTAATTTAGTTTTAATATTGTTAAGTAGGTGGTTCGTGTGCCCCCGATGGGGGGCATTCTTCTGTTGGAGCTTCTTATATGAAACTTTGGTTTACAACGTGCTAAAGTTGCCATTGCTCTTTTCCATAAGGCTAAACTATTATGAAGTAGTAAAGTCTAAAGGTACAAAAAACATGAGTTTGCATTACACCTGAGCTGAGCATAAATCATAAAAAGCCATGATTTGTCAGGCTAAACTACTACAAAGGGCTACACTACATTTGTTTCTATTGATGTTATAGAAATTGCATTTTACATTTTGTTTTCTTACATGTATATGAGACTTTCAAATTCACCATATGTTGGATACATCCAGTTATGTCCGTTTTTGAGGATGTCATGTGAGCATGTTGGGTCGATCTTTCGATACCAGTGCGTTGCTGATGACTTGCTGAATTTTGGCGTTGCATGATAATGTGATCGCCTAAATTTTGTTATTATCGAATTATTAGGGTGCGGGAAGTCTTTGTTTATGACTTTGTGTTGAAGGTTTTTTTTTGGGCTTTCGTACATGTAAATCGGATGGTGTTCTTTCAAGGAGATCAGATATTGTTGTTGCTTGCAAATTGATTAATGGGTCCAAAGTCTTCGGTTTGCAACCTGTATTTACAAAATAGTTGTCAATATATAGTATTTCATTAAACAGTCAATTACATATTTAGTAAAATGAATGACATTCATAATCAAATTTTTAACCCTGAACCGGTTGCAACCTATTACTCTACAACCCATTCATTACGTTCGGTGTAATTGAGATACGTATATACCATATAAAAGAGTGAAATGACAGGTGTCGGGTACCAAAGAAAGTCGAGAAGTCGATAAGTCAAAAAACAAAAGGGATAAACAACAATTTTATGCAAGTCACATCTTTCTTTTGCTACTATTTTTGATTTAGTTAACGGGTCTAATGAATATACATGTAAACTGTGTGATACAGTCAAATGGCAGCGCTGTTCTACGAAAAAAGTTGATTGTATTACAGCATGCAAAGCCTTCGGGTTATAGTCCACTGATGAAGGAAAGGAGGTATTCGACCAGTAAAGCTCAACAGCACGTAACTTATACTAACCATTACCCAACCCACCTACAATCTACATGTAACACCCGTCATTTTAAAACCTGGATTTCAAAAAACTTTTGCCAAACGGCGTTTAAAACGTAGCGGAAAAGGATCACTTAAAAACTGCCCCATCCGTAACGGATGGTACCTTTCATAAAATGGTGTTACTAAAGTGCATCATCAAAACAATATAAATGAAATCCAAGTCTTGGCACCAACATAAATGCCATTCATTATTACATGTATCATAAACGTAAATAATGTAGCCGAATCATAGGCTATGGGAAGTCTAAGCATTCAACAATCTATGCTAATCTTCCTTTATTCTTCTACCCATCTCACGAGCTACACACATCTCTAGCTCATACCTGCTTATCCTGAAGGACACAACATTTTCATAAAAGCAAGTGTTAGCTAATAAATTAGCTAAGTAAGATACACACATTTTATAAAACGTTCTTCATCTTACTTTCATAAAACTTCTTCGTATTTTATACATCAAAACATGATCACATTACATATCATCCACAAACATCGTAAGATAATCCCATCCTTACTTGTTTCCACATCCCATCACATTTCGTATCATATTAACATATACTTGCAACGCTAACGTATCATCATATCATATCAACATATACTTACAACTTAATCAACATCTCATATCTTGGCATAACACACATAAACATATCCCACGTATACATATTAGCACATGTAGAGTATATACTCCTAATTGTGCCTATCCATCGTTCTTATCACACGTCTCAACATATCTTATTTAATCTCACGTCACATTGTAATCCCACATCTTTAATTACATGTACATCTTTCTCACATATTCTTATAATTATCTTAATCAACTTATTCTCGCGTCTTACATCTTTACGCACTAGCATTACAACTAGCACGATTTCCCACGTATTATCTTTTAGGAAAGGCAATGCCATTTCCATAGTATCCCGTTATGATTTTAACATTGGTGGTTAGTCACTCCACCCGGAAATACTAGTCCCACGTAACTATGCCGCAAGGAGCCACTCAAGCGACCACGTACGCACTAGCTTTACAACTAGCACGGGTTAAGCTTAACACTTCCCACGTCATTTCTCACGTATTTAGCTATAGCATTTCCCACGTATTTATATCTTTCTTACTTTTTACGCACTAACACTAAGGCTAGAACGGTTTCCCACATCACACATTTTACTTTAACATTAGGTACATTCATTACCTAACTAATCCCACATCTACTTTAACGTTTAATCTCACCTACGTGCACAACTCATAACATTTCTTACGTGTATCTAGTGAACTAGACATTTCATACTTAAGTCTCGCATATAAGCCATCACATATCAACATCAAGGCATATCAACGACATTATCAACATCACAACACATATCTTAAACATATCATAGCAATCGTCATTTTATTCATCATACTATATATGCATATAATTACTTCAACTTTAAACGTCATCATATCATAATCAACTACTTCAATATGCATACATTCCCATATAACCTCCCGCATAACCCGGAAAACCCAACACACATAAGATAATCCGATTAAGAGGTTAATTATAAGAAAACTACATTTTGTTGTGCCTCCAGCGTGAGAAAAGTCATGTATCTTACCTGAATGGAGTACTCAACAATCACAAATGTGTTTACCGTGCTTGACAAGTGTTTCCGACAACCTATGATACAAGAAGGATGGAAATATAAGTCAACTAGACACTTAAACGCGCTTAGAACCCTTCTGCCGGCTGATATCGCCGAGCCCATGGGTGGTCTCGTCGATATCAACTTCCAGACTCGCACCCTTCACTTGCAGGAGACTTTTCGACCTCAAGACGACCAAATGAGTCAAAACTTAGTTCTTAAGAAATGTAGGGAATTCAAAGACCTTTCCAGAAATATAAAGTTTGACTCTTGAAGTTTTATAATGAATGATTTATGACGTTTACAAGATACGCCTGCAGAAATCGTCTGAAATTCGACCACTTTTGGAAATCGACACTTTTCGCCTATCTATGGGCAAAATCACCAGAAACTTTATTCATATAGATTTTAGAGGACACAAAGACCTTTTCAAAAATATAAGATTCATCTCCTAACTCTTTGTATTGAAAGAGATATGATTTTTGCAATATTACTAGATTTTCAGATCTAATAAACCCTTGTTTTTCAAACTATTTCGACCATCAAATGATCATAGCAACCACCACGACCTATGGATCTCATATGCACCCAAAATATGACTCATATGATGATTTCACAAGATCACTTGTTCCAGGGACAAGAGGATACAATAACAATACATTAGATTACCCGAAAACCCAAGTAATCGATGACGAAACGTAATCAAATCAACCCTAACCCTTAATATCCGAATTGATTGGGTAAAAACCATTCAAATGACTCAAAATTGATCAATAAATCATATCTTACCTGGAAGGAAGATTAAAGGATCGAAATCTATGCGAAATCACTCCCGAATCGACCCGAAATTGCTCTAAACTTGAAGGAGAGGCCTAGGGTTTTGTGTGAGAGATTTTTCTAGGGTTTGGATCTGATTAAAGGGTGTTTAGGTCGTGCATCATGCCCTATATATACTGAAACAACTTTCAAAACTTTACATCTAGGCCCTCGCACTTCCATACAACTCGTTTCGTCACTTAACTGCTCGTTTAACGCATACGGGAACACTTAACGACTTCATTAATCATTATTAAACCTTATTTTCATTACTTTAATCACTTTAACCCATATCTCACGTTAATCATTTAATTCACACAAACCCATATAAATCACATATTAACTAACGGTCACTAACGACAAGTTAACGGTCAACGTCAAAAAGTTTTGGGATGTTACACATGTAATATGATCAGATGCTTTTTGGTTAAATTTTTTGGTTCATCTCATCTAACCTTTAAGTTATGTTAGCCGATTTCCAAGTGAATCAATGTTTATCTCGTGGTGAAAAACTTATGATGTAACCTTCTCTGTTGTTCCCCTGATCTTGTAAAAACTCAAATACCATGTTGTTAGGCCTAAATTAACAAATTTAATTAAAAATTCAAATGCCATGTAATACGTTCTGCCACTTTTGTGGAACCGCAAATTTTTCTAAAAGTCACGCTATTAACAATGCATTTAGTTTTGTATCCAGAAACTGAACACGGAGAGCAGTGTATAGTTAAAAAGTACGGGAATGGTGAATCATGTTTCGGATGTCGAAAGTAGAGACCAGGCTATGTTATTGTTTAGCAAGCTATAAGTATATACACAAATTAATGTGCGGCAATGAATAAAGGGATTAATGATCAAACCTGTTAGACGTGAAGATTGAAATCATGTATATGCAACATTTGAAGAGGATCAGGAGTTGGTTCCATCTAATAACTCGTTCAAACGTTTTTCAGTATGCTTCTTCACTGGCTGCATCCTATATCTAGAACAGAAAACATATATTTAAATCAAAGGTATTAACTCATGATAATACCTAGATATAGATATATACAATATATAATGAGATAGTCGATTTTTGTTACTAAAATGCTATAAAACAAATAAATTAATAAGCTACATCACCTTATTGTAACAAAAGGCAACAACATATTCGGTACAGATTTATAAACCCCAAGAAGCAACCAACCAGAGTGAAGACGTGCCTGACCCAACAACAACGACTAATTGGGAACTCCAAAAGTTTCGACCCCAAGTCTCCAACAATAATCGTCTTGCACAAAATATTGGCTACTTCCGTCTTCTCAACTCACCTTTAAATTATCCAACTCCCAACCTTTGTGCATGATTGACACGAACACACTATATGGGTGCTTTCTAGCTTACTTTAAACTAATACTAATCTTTTTGATTATGTAAGCTTTCTAACAATTATTAACTTTGTAATGTACTTGTTAGTATATATTTCATCTTTTAACAATATTTAATAACCTAAATCAACTATCACTAAAGTCACCTTATAGTAGCTACAAACCCAGGGCACTATTTCAATGAAACCACATACAATTATAGCGGAGACAAACAGTGTATCAATGATAACCTAGGGTACTAATTACAATTAGATAGAAACACATAGAATTACCTTAACTGATGTAGAATAGCAATGGATACCGTTTAGAGGAGAATGAAAGAATATGAAACAGAGAATTCCTGCTATTGAAATACCCCACCCCGAAAAACATACACGTAGCAACAAAGGCCACTAATCATTCTATGTTGATGTCACCTAGACTTTTAAACGAAACCTATTTTAAAAGAAACCTATTAAAAAAAAACGAAGGGTCGAACCCGCGTCCACTCAAATCCAGCCAAAAACCAAAACCACCTGATCTAAGAATCATTTTGTTAATTTATACTTACGTTAAATTTATATCCTAATTATGTTTAAGTACTGTTCACATGCTATTACCATATTAAAGAAGATAATTGTTATGTAATTGTTTTAATTTAGTTTCTCTTAGTTTTAATATTTTTAAGTACCTATGTAATGTTAATGGAATTTTGGTTTAAAAGTTTTTATAAATGGAGAATGTAATGTGTGTTGCCAACAAAATGAGAAAATGAGAGTTAAAAAAAGATAAAAATGAGAATTGAGTGAAGCCTCGTCTTTTTCTTCCTTCCCGGCCCCTCACCTTCATATTGCCCCTTCTCTCTCTCTCCGCTCTCGTTCTGGCGGAAATCCTCGCAAGCGGCTAGGACGTTCTTCTGAAAACGGTCTGCTTTCGTCTCGTAGAGGGTCCCGGATATTCTCTATTCGTGTAGGTCGAAGAGGAGAGAGAGAGAGAGTCAGGGAGAGGTAGTTAGAACACTGTAGAAACAAAGCAAGCAAAAGAGTGTGAGAGAGGGGATTAGGTGAAGAAGATACTTCTTCTTCTTCTTTCTGTTGTTGCTCTCTCACTTCCGGCTGAAGAAGAAAGAGGGATTAATAGGTCGACGGTGGTGATGTCTAATAATAACACAAGAAGAAGACTTTTATTAGGCGGCGGCGCCTCATTCATGAAACATTTTAAAGGTAAATCCATCAAAAACCCTTCCTTTTTCGACATTTCATCTTCCCTTTTACCCCCCCCCCCCCAATTATTATTACGATCAGGACCCTCCTAAATCTATATATCAAAAGTCACCAATTTGGAAGATGCCCTCCACCTGTTCGATGAATTGTCTCTGACAAGACCTCTTCCTTCTGTTATGAAATTTAATCAGCTGTTGAATTCCGTTACCAAAATGAAACATTTTTCACATTCCATTCATCTCTTCAACCATATGTGTGCCATTGGCCTTCCTGTTAATCACTACACTGTGAACATTTCCATCAAGTGTTGTTGTCAGCTGCTTCAGACCACCGACGGTTTTACTCTCTTAGGCCTTTGCTTTAGACGATCTATTGTACCAAATGTCTACACTTTTAATATACTCTTAGACGGACTCTTCTTAGAAGACAGGGTCCATGAGGCTGAGATCTTCTTCAAGAAACTCATTAAACTCAAACTCTGTGAACCTGATTCTGTTACGTATAATACAATGATCAAAGGCCATTGCAAGTTTGGTAATAACGATACTGCCATTTCTTTGCTTAGGATGATGGATAAAAAAGGTTGTAGACCTGATATATTTTCATATAACACCATCATTGATAGTCTTTGCAAGGACCAAATGATTGATGATGCCTTCAAGCTTTTTAAAGAGATGGTCTTTCAAAAACACATCCAACCGGATGTCGTCACATACACCTCTTTGATTTCCGGCCTATGTAAATTAAGTCAG
>CM067167.1:43079478-43109478 GCA_034093135.1 Erigeron breviscapus | reverse complement strand
GATTCTCTTTATCCCTATATTGTAATTCAACTTGATCTTTAAAGTTCTTTTTCACATCCATTTCCACTAGGACTCTCGCATACTCGGTTCTCCCAACTCCAGATTTGCAAACATGCGCCGACATGTTATCCATAGTAATAGGCATTCCTAAACTACTAGTAATGGCACTCAGTCCATCAACAGTCCAAGCCTCCATAGGAATATTTAAAAGTTTTACCCAAACTGGCAGCTTGTCATGATCAACTTTTTCAAATCCAACTTCTGGGTTCCATTTCTTTACTATTAATGGCTTACCATTCACCATCCATGGCCCCAATCTCAAAACTTCATTCAGTCCAACTTCATTCCTAAATTTAAAGATCCAATTACCTTGCCCATTATCCACTATATCTTCTACCCCATACGTCGAACAATACCCGAAGATTGCTAGATCTTGAATCACCAAAAGCCTAAAGCTCTAAGCTTGCTTTTTTGACTTTGAAGAATAAGAAACAAGTTGTTTCTGGCGACCATTAACCCCACAACCAAGGAACCGTTATATAAATTGGAGTTATGTCTAACGTATGGGTGAACATCTAATTATGTAGGTTGGTTATTCGACCGAGAGAACCGAATATATATTTTTATATATATTGTTAGGGTTAATTATTAGGATATATATAGGGTATAAATATACCCTTAATAACTTAACCTTCAAGCTAACATCTTTTGACTTGGACTAAGGTTTAATTAATAATTACATTAATTATTAATTAATATTTAATAATTAATAATTCATATTTATTAATTAATAAATAATTCTAATTAACATATCTAGTTAATAATGTCTAATTATCATTTCTCTCAATTTGGTGATTATAAATATGTAGATACAATATATACATATTACCGGATATCTAAGTGTCATCGCGTGTGACCCCGTAGGCTTAAACATTTTCGGACATGCGTTTATTTAACGTGATCATATTCCAACAGCTCCCACTTGAGCATGTTATAATAAAGGCAATAACATTGGTTAGCGTCTAGCAACACGCCAATGCTCCCGGAAATATTTAAGTATAGTTTCTTAAAGTATTTTGAAACGGTTTCAGTGTTTATTATCCCTTTGTTTCAGATACCTTGTTAATTATGGATATGGATCAATGTCATTCCATAATTTAACGATTATGTTTCTCATTTCTACAACTAATTAAGATTACCAAATTAATCGAGACCACATCTGGAGTTCATTTGGGTATGCGCATACAAACATCTTAATTAATCAATGAGGGACCCAAATGGTATCATACTTCAGGTGCAAATTGAAGGAACAAATCCTGTATTGACTACAAGTGTCTAGCCATGTCGTTTCTTAACATTTCTGAAAATAGCCCTTTGTTACTACCTTATTCAGGATAGTTAGAACTATATCAGAAAATGCAATCCACACATGCATAACCTGCTTGTATCTCAAGTCTAAGGATAAATAAAGCAACCATTTCACGAATTTCACTTAATGACGCCGATCCATAAAGTGATGATTCGTTAAGTGGGGTAGTCCGATATGCATCTCTATGGATATCATGTGAGTTTGGTAGGACCATCTTCAAATATTCCTAAGAATATTAACAATCACTCAGATTTGTCTTAGTTTAACTATATTCCCATATAGTTAATCGACAATGGACATTTAGAATATTTATGGATTTCGTCCCACCCCTGCCTCAAACGTCCGTTTGTACCCAGCCGTCAACCCCCTCACGTGTGTTCCACGTGAGGGTATTTATGTCCACACGCATCATATATATTCATTTCTTTTTCCCTTTAATGATTTATACCTACCAAAAACCCCAACTGCTTTCCCTCTCGATTACACACACTCCAAAACACCCAGATCGTCTTCCCCAACCTTACATTTCACCCCTGTGCTTTCAATCAATACGATTCCATGGTTAAAGAAACTGTTTATTCAATGTTTAGGTCTCGAAAATTCGGTGAAAAAGAGCAGAGATCGCTAGATGCAAACTATAGTAAGTGACCTAATTTTTTAAACTATTTTTGGGGTTTTTTTATTTGATCAATGAAAATACAAAATATGTGTATTTTCTTCAACTTACCCATTTTTTTCTTATTTGATTGCATTACAGAGGATTTTTCAAGCTATTTTTTTTTGATAAAGATCAACCATGGTGGATTCTTCACAGCCTCTCCAGGAAGGATATATTATAATGGGAAGAAGGCATTTGTGGATTTTGTAGATGGTGATAAGTTTTCTATTCATGACTTTAATCATTTTGTCAATTAGGTTATGATTCAAGATTGGTAATGTTCTATCATTATCTAAGACCTGATCAACCTGATTTAGATTATGGCTTGCTACCATTTGCTTGTGATCTTGATGTGAAAAAAATGGTATCTTATGTTGGGAAGTATCATATGTTTGAATTTTACATTGAACATAAAATAACAACTATTGAAAATTGGGATTACACTGGTCAAAGTAATGTGGTCATTGAAGAATTAGATGATGACACTGAAATTGTTCCTAGTCAAAAAATTGAACCAAAAACCCCTAGGAGTTTTACTAGACTTTTATTGGAAGGTCCTAGTCAAGAAAGCTGTGAGAATGATGAAATCCATGCTGATCTCTTTATGGATGAACCTTATAATGTGACTGCTAATGAGGAAAGTGTTATGCATTCTGATAATGTGCCTGCTAATGAAGAAACTGTTATGCATTCTGATAATGTGCCTGCTAATGAAGAAACTGTTATGCATGATGCAAATAATGTGACTGCAAATGATGAGACTTTCATGCATGATGCAAATAATGTGACTGCAAATGATGAGACTGTTATGCATGATGCAAATATTGTGACTGCAAATGAGGAGACTCTAATGCATGATGATGATATTGAGGAAACTGATTATTATGAGACTGTTAATCATGAAACTGATTTGCCTGAGAATGTGACTGATAATGTACATGCTAATGATGATGATCATTTTTTTAAGAATCATTTAGAAACAAGTGATAAGATAAATGATGTGGAAGTGGACATGAGTAAGTTCAAGGAACACTTTGAAAGGGATGATGAGTGGCTTAGGAAATCTGTAGAAACTGGAGTAGGGGATTTAGAGATTAATGAGGAAGTTGTGGGTATTGATTTTGATAAATATGACAGTGGAGAAGGAGAAGATAGTGATGGAGGTACCAAAAAGAAAAGAGTGAAAAAGGTTAAGAGGACAGTGAAAGAAGGTGTGGAACACACTGGTCCCTTTTATCCTGGACAGGCTTTCATTAGTCCAAAACAGATTAAGAGTTTAATTAAGTCTCATTCAGTGGAGACAAGAAGAAATTTGAAATTTGTTAAAAATGAGCCATCAAGGGTAACAGTCAAATGTTTTGGTACTATGCCATGTTACAAGAAAAACAACAATGTAAGTGGGGAATCTTTAGAGAATAGTGAAAAGGGAGATAATTTATTGAAAAGGGTAACCAAGGGCAAAGTTGTTGATAAGGTAGATAAAGGTAAAGGTGTTGAAAAGGTAGACAAGGGCAAATCTGTAATTGCCACCAAACCCACTTGCCCTTGGTATTTACATGTGTCCAAGACAGATCAAGATAAATATTGGTTTGTCAAGACTGTTGTTGAAACACATAAATGTTTACAAACCAGGCAAATTAGGTGGGCAAATTCAACCTACCTTTCTCAACATTTAAGTGATACTCTTACTTCAAATCCAGAAATCAGTGGGAAAGGCTTACAAGATCAACTGCAGAGGCATTTTGAGATAGGAATAGATAAACAAGTGGTTTATAGGGCAAAACAGAAGGCCATGGTTAGATTAAGGGGTGATTATGTTGGTCAATATCACAATTTAAGAAACTATGCACTTGAATTGATGGCAAGAAATCCAGATACCACTGTCAAGATAGATGTTGAACTGCCTCCTAATCCAGAGTGTGAAACAAGGGTTTTCAAGAGAATGTATATTTGTTTTGGGGAATTAAAGAAGGGGTTTAAAGCTGGTGGTAGAGAGTTGTTGGGCCTGGATGGGGCATTTATGAAGGGCCCTTATCCTGGGCAGGTCTTAACTGCAGTGGGTGTGGATGGGAATAATGGAATATATCCATTGGCATTTGCAATTGTGGAAGCTGAAACCAGAAGTTCATGGACCTGGTTTCTTAGTTGTCTAGGAGAAGATCTTGATTTGGGAGAGATGAGCAACTTCACATTTATCTCAGATAGACAAAAGGTACTGATTATTTCATATTTGTTTATTTATCTTTTAAATACATATATACTTACTAACTGAATACTTGATTCATATGGCAGGGTATTATTCCAGCAATCGAAAGCTTGTTTCCATGTGCTGAGCACAGATTTTGTTTAAGACATATACATGAGAACTTGAAGGCAACATTCAAGTGTGGAGAGTTGTACAAGGAAATGCTTTGGAACATTGCAACAAGAACCACTATTCCAGAATTTGAAACTGCTATGGGTGAAATTAGAGAGGCAAGCATAAGAGTTCATGACTGGTTGAGACAAATTCCACCTAAACATTGGGCCAGAAGTCATTTCTCAGGTAAATGTCATATTTACTTAGTGCAAAATTCATAAAACTACACTTAAAATGTCATATTTATACTAGTTTACTTTGAACAGGGAGGTCAAACTGTGATATATTGTTGAATAACATATGTGAGTCATTTAACTCTAAGTTGGTAGATGCTAGAGACAAACCAATCATAACATGTGTAGAATATATTAGGGAGTATATGATGAGAAGGATTGTGACTGTCCAGAAAGTTATTGAAAAATGTGATGGACCATTAACTCCCACAGCAACTATGATTTTTGAGGCCAACAAAAAAGAAGCACACAAGTACAATGTCATATGGAATGGTGGGAATCTGTATGAATGTAGAGGACCATGGCAGGACCAAGCTGTGGTCAATCTAAATACAAAAGAATGTAGTTGTAGAAAGTGGGAGTTAACTGGTCTCCCCTGCAAGCATGTTGTGGCATCAATCTGGAATGCACATGACAATGATAGGGTTGTTGGGGTTGAAGAAGATTGGGTTCACAGTGCATATAGATTGGAAACATGGAGGGAGGTCTATGATCACAAAATTAACCCTGTTACTGGTGCCTCTACATGGCCAAGAAGTAACTGCCCAACCAAGCTATTACCCCCACACCATCATCCACAGATTGGAAGACCAGCAAAGAAAAGAAAGAGGGCTGCTGATGAGAAGGTGACACACTCAACTGTTACAGGAGGTAAATTATCTAGGATTGGCAAGACTGTGACATGCAGCAAGTGTAAGCAGAAAGGACATAACTTAAGAAAGTGCAAAGGTCAAACAGAAGCAAGTTCAAGTAAGCAAAACAAGTCAAAGAAAGGCAAGAAAAAACCAAGGTAACTGTTTAGCTTACTGTAATGTACATTGTTTAGTAAAGTCAATTGTTTAGTTAACTATTTTTTGTATATTGTGGTGATAGTCAACCTCAAGGAAGTCAACCAACCCAAACCAGTCAATTCGAAGCAAGTGCAAGCAGAACTAAGGCAAGTGCAAGTAGAGCTAATCCATGTGCAACTCAAGCTCAAGGAAGCCAACCAACCCAAACCAGTCAAGTTGGGCCAAGTGCAAGCAGGACTAGGGCAAGTCAACACTCAAGGAGGTCAATTTGTGGCTGCTTCAAGTCAAAAAATAAATAAAAGTCCCAAAATGGTTGCCAAAAGATTTGCTAGCATGTGATTTGTGTATTGTTGACTTATGAATTGTATGACTTATGACTTATGGTATTTTATGACTTATCTATCTTATGGTACTATTTATGAATCCTGGTATGTAATATGGTATGTAACTGCCACTCTTTTGTATGATGCTTGTTATAAGCAAGTTTTGGTATATGAATGCAAATTTTAGTGGCAAAATATATACTTGGTATTCATGGTTAAATTCAGGTTACATTGATAAGAATTTGTATGTGTAATGCAGGAAAGTGTGGTCCAAAACTATAAAAATTACAACTTTTTCTTCATTAACCATAAAGATTCTAACTTCATTAACCAAAATAAGACTGAATATTACAACTTGTGAACATTACACATAAAGCTTACAACTTGGTGTTCATTCATACAACCCAGATAAAAACAGATAAAAACAATACCCAACTACCTATTAGATACATCTTCAGCTTCCACACTTGTTGGTCTCTAATACGCAATGTAGCTTCGAGCTTGTTTTTTCCTCTTAATAACCCAGGTATTATATCCACAGCTCTAGCACACATTGGTGGATCGATCCAAAAAAAGTACCCACAATTATTTACCTTGCTTGAACATCGATAGAACCTTCGACCAGGATTATTAGGGGTCCAGGAGGTTAGAACGATTGCTGGATTTCCACACGAACAATAGTTTACCATAATGGTATGTGAACCCTAATTTATTGGGTTATGCAGAAAACCCTAATTTTGATAGGAGGAAAGAGAGTTTTGGGGGAAGAGATAAAGTTTTGGGGGGAAATAAAAAGTGTTTTGATCCGTTTTAGAGTAATGGAGGAAAGAAATAATGTTTTATAGATAAATATGATGCGTGTGGACATAAATACCCTCACGTGGAACACACGTGAGGGGGTTAACGGCTGGGTACAAACGGACGTTTGTGGGAGGGGTAGGTAATGACACGAAAATTCACCATATGGGTATCTAATGATAAGAAAAAACGAGAGGGGTGAAACTTGATAATATGGCAAACCACAGGGGTATGTAATGAAATTTTCTCTTATTTTTGTATGCTTTTACATGAATTTTGAAAGTTTGCTTGGTTTAGTAAGCTTTCTATGTAGTTTTGTATGGGTATTAAGGCTGTTAGCATTTCCACTTTCCAGTTATCCTAATGATTAGAGATTGTATGCTTCTTCAAATGTTATCGATTTTTTTTGAAAATAGACATATTTAGTGTGTTGTCAAAATAGTTTTTGGAATTTTTTTTTTTATGAAACTAGTAAATCCGGTTTCCTAAACCCGGACTCGAAAAAGTTGGTCCAATCAGGTTATCCCAAAACCGGACTCAAAATTCGAATTTTGAGTCCGGGTTTCCCAAAACCGGACTCGCAGTGATTCTGACATGATGTGAGACATGGCGACAGTACTACAGTGGTGATGTTGGAGAGAGAGTGAGTCCGGGTTTGCCAACCCCGGACTCAAAATTTGATGTGACTTGTCGCATTGTCAGTATGTGGCCATTATCTCTTGAAATTCAAAACTGGGTTTTAAGATCGCTTGAATATTGAAGCTTCATATATAAGAACATGGTTTACTTAGGAAAATTATGTGCTCTCTGATTGAATAGGAAAATGATATGCTCTCTGATAGATAAAAAGACATGATGTATCGCTATGATATGCATAGTTGTACTGTAAAAGTGTGTGTTTAGTTGTTTCCAGCTATCACGAGTAATTTGCTATCTTATTTTTTTTAATTGATTTAAGATTGTTAGAAATATAAATATGGTGTTTAATTGTAAATATTCAATAGTGGAAGGAGTATTAGTTATAATTGTGATTAGAGTATAAATACTCCTTCCTAAGTCATTTGTAAAAAGCCTTTGACATAATTCCATAGTTACTTCTCTCTAAACTTATACTTTCTCTCTCTACTTCATCTTCAACCTCCCTTTCACACACAAAAACACACAAAAGCTTCAAAGTCCAATCAACATTGAAGATTTTCAACAAATGGGCTCATCATATTATTTAAAGACCGAAGACGATGCAACATTTACAATTCAACACCAAGGGGGAGATTGTTAGAAATATAAATATGGTGTTTAATTGTAAATTCTAGTATTGGAAGGGGTATTAGTGTTAAGTTAGTGATTAGTATAAATACCCCTCCCATAAGTCATTTATGACTAACCCTTGTATTATTGAAACCTTTGAACCCATAATACAATCCAATCTTTCCCTGACATCTCTCTACTCTCTCTCTACTTTCTCTCACTAAAACCACCATTAACACACACACTAACACACACTAAAGCTCGAATTCTATTAACAATTGGTATCAGAGCACAATCAGAGTTGCTGAACGATCCACAAGCTTATTACAAGCTTAATTTGTGCTTAATTTTAGAATTTGAGTTTTTTCTGAAAGGTTCATTTGCAGAGCTCACTGTTTCAGTGATTCCTGCAAATTAAGTGTGTTTCTGTTCTAATTTTGTTCACCGATCGATTTCATATCAGTTATATCTTCCTTCGCTATCAATTTCAGAAGCTAATTTCATCATTTGAGTTGTTTTTGTTCGAGCTCTACAAATCGCATGTTGTGAGGGTTTGAATTCCAATTGAAATTAGCATATAATTTGTTCGAGGATTTGTGCGCGTTGGTTTTCTGATCATTTTGATATAAAATACGAGTTTTAATTCTAGATCATTTTGATATAAAATACGAGTTTTAATTCTCAAAAATGAAGAAGATATCGAAGATTTACAGTCTTCTCTGCAAATGAGGGTTTGGCTGAACGAAGAAGACAACCAGTAACCGACTATTTTGTCGTGTAGTGGTTACTCGTATTTGCAGAGGTCGTTGGTTAAGTGGTGTTCTTACTTGTTCTATTTGCAGAGCTCTTTGCTCGGCAAATAGGTGGTTCAAGGATTTGTGGTTAAGTGTTGAGACTAATTGTTCTATTTGCAGAGCTTATTGCTCGGCAAATAGTTGTTTTTGAGCAACCAAGACTTAGAAACTTTTTCAACCAAAATTTTCTTATTTCAACTATTTGCAGAGCTTTGAGCTCGGCAAATAGTACAATTAGCCAATTTTTCTCATTTCAACTGTTTGCAGAGCAATAAGCTCGGCAAACAGTACAAATAGAATTTAAATCAAAATTTTCAAGAAATTCATTTCAAAATCATTTATTATCAATTTTCTTCAAGTGGGGCAGAAAATTAAAATTTTCAAAATTCCTACTTGTTCTATTTGCAGAGCTCATTGCTCGGCAAATAGTTGATTCAAGAATTTTTTATTGAGACTGGTGCTACTTGTTCTGTTTGCAGAGGTTTAAGCTCGGCAAACAAGTGTTTTTGGTTGGTGCGACTAAGTACAAGTTCTATTTGTGCTATTTGCAGAGATATTTGCTCGGCAAATAGTTGTTCTTCGACCAAGTGACTTTCTTAGTTGTGCTGTTTGCAGAGATTTAAGCTCGGCATTCAGTTGAAAAATTCTCAAATCAAAAGTTTCAAGAAAATTTCAAAACCATTTTTCATCAATATTCTTCAAGTGGGAAGAAAATAAAATTTTCAAATTATTCTTACTTGTTCTATTTGCAGAGGTTTAAGCTCTGCATTAGTTGAATTTGAAAATTAACAATTTTCTGAAACTTGTTTTGGACTAATTCGTATTGGGCTAAAATTTTTATGTTCTTGTCTTGAATTGTTCTTTTATTGGTTTGTCGTCAAGTTTTGATTCAAAATGTCAACTACAATACCGATTAAGTTTGTTGAGACAGTGTTAGATGCTTTGATGAGTAAAGAGTCACTTTGGGTGAGAATTGAACCAATAATGACACAATACAAAAGTTTTCAACTTGAAATTGACCAACTCAAATCTGAAAACAAAGAGCTCAAATCTGCAAATGATCTCATTTTGTCCAACATGGAAAGTCTTTAAAAAGAAAATGATCATTTGCAATCAAAGATTTTCAAATTAACAAATGAGTTGGACAATTCTTCCAAAGAGCTCAATAAAATTGTTTTGGACTATCAATCAAAAGAACTTGTTTGGCAACAAAAGATTTCTGAGCTAAACGATGAGTTGCGAAACAAGTCCACCATTTTTGAGACCACACTTGAAAAAGAAAAATCCACTTTTTGTGCTAAAATCAAGTGTCTTGAATCTGACCTTCCCAAAGTCATGATTGATGTTTGTACTCAAACTAATTGTCCTATGTTTGTGAATTCTTCTGTGCAGACTGATTGTGATAAGGTTGAGACTGTTGAAACTTCTATTCAGACTGATCCTGATGTTCCAAAGAAGGTTTACACGGGTAAATCTTCAAAACCTTTTGAAAAAAAGGTCTCTCAGTTTACTAATTACTCCTTGAAAAAGGGTAAGAAGTACACTAAGAAACCAAATTTTGATGGAACAACTACTTTTGTCTCTTTTCTATCCTTTGAGGATAATTCGGAACATATTTCACAAGCAAAATCTCAGTTGACTAAATCTAAAGGGAAACCGATTTCAAAAGATAAGTCAATTGAGTCAAAATCATTCACATATTCATTTTCGGAACTTTTTGATCTTGCACCAAAACCTGTGAAAGCAGTTGTGCAAAAAGTGAATGATTTTGCTTCGAAAAATCATTTTCAACTCAATCTACCAAGATTGGAAGCTTTTCAAAGAAATCAAATGATTTTTCACCGTTGCTTCCACGAAAAATCTTTTCAACTAAACCACCGGGTTTTAGTTCTCCGTGGAATGCAACTTTGATTCATCAAATCGATGAGACTTACATTTGGACTTTCAAGAATTCAAAAACCATTGGACCCAATCTCAAATGGGTTCCAAAAGTGATTTCCAAGTGATTTGATGAATAGTGGCTTATGCACACATCAGTGTATAACCCGTTCTAAAACCGTGTTTATAATTTCATTCTTTTTAGAAAAATCCAAAAAGATTTTCATTTTCTTATTTTTTAAAAATCCAAAAAGATTTTCTCTTTTCATCATTTTTACTTTGTCTTTTAGTTTCTCACAAAGTATTAGGATGAGATGCAAGACATCGAACGCCTTTGTGTACTGCCTTTGTTGTCTCATTTTTAATGTTTGTGAGTAACTTTCAAACCTTTTACTCACCCTTTATATGCAAAAACTTTGTTTATATCATGCATATATTTAGGGGGAGTTTGTTTATAAAACCAAAACTTCCAAGTGTTTAAACGCATTTTCCATCTTAAAACACTTTGGAAGATTTTCAAACCATTTTCGATCAAATTCAAAGAAGTTCGGTGTTAGATTTGCACATGAGAGTTTAGGCCACTCATAAATACTCCATGATCTTGTCATCGCCGATGAGATCTAACCCGGAGTTATATTCTCAATCTTAGATTGTGAGGGTTTATGAGCGTGGTGATGATGTTTGTGCAAATAGGACATGAGGGAGTAGTCGAAAAGTGAGAGGTTACGGTGAAAAAGATGATGTGAGAAAGGGCTAAAAGAAATGAAAGCCCTCCCCAAAATTCTCAAAAAGCCGTCAACACGTTTCTATCGGATTTCATTTGTTGATTTCTCGATATTGAAAAAGTCGTCATGGACCCAGTGAAGCAATGCACATTTTTTCCTAACCACTCAAGTGTTTCTTAACAAATACTTGTTTTATTCTCACGGAGATTTTCACATTTCTATTGACTCTTCTTTTGGAAGATGTTGATATTGACAAAGGGAGACACTCTGCTCCGGTCCCCGACTTCAGTTGATCACTTATTGAGTCTAGAGCGTACTTGAAATATTCTTTCATTTGACTAGGACACATAGAGTCTATATATGTCTTTGTGACATTGCATATCTTTGTGATATTGCCGGAACATTCGTAGTGATATCATATTTTGATATTCCACGATGATCGAATGGAAATCCTACCAATGCTAACATCTTTTCCAACGTTGAACGTAGGTCTCACAATTTCATTTTATGAATTTGTTGAGTAAACGAGAAGTCTATGTGACCTCGGATTTATTTTCCCAAAAGTCTTTGAGGATAGTAAGACATGGTTATTGAACGCCTTTGTGACACTGACCATGTATTACATTCTTTAAAGCAATCTATCGGTTGAAAAGCCATAGACCGAACCATTTAGAGATAAGCTTTGTGCATTTCTCGATGATAATGGGAAGTCCTAAAATAGTAATCGTATTTTTAGGCCACACCATTAATCCTTTTGATTTTTGTGTGAACGGATCATTTTTCCCGGATTTCATTTCTCTTCACACAAACACAAAGAACCCAAACACCATTATAAAATCTTTTTCCAACAACGCAACCTCACATTCTAGTTCACCAATAGGTTCATTGGGAATTGGGAATTGGGTTGGGTTACTTTGCTTGCTTGTTGTTTGTTGGCATCTACCGTTTATGCTATCAATCATTATTGTATGATGAAACCGTTTCACATTTTCATCATAAGGGGGAGATATGATTATATGATTGATAGATAGAGTTCAAGGATATAGGTAGAATTTGATTGGTAGATTTTGTTCGAGGATGATTGTTGTGTTTGGATGTTCAAAGGATCGTTAGTTTAGGTGAAGAGAGTGAATAATTATCGTGCTAAGTTGAGAGATTGTTTTGAGAAAGTTAAAGGATTGATTCGAGATCGAGTATATTCAAGATGATGTACATGGTCGATATTTGAAAGATTTATTGAATAATTGACCATTTGTTTGATGATTAGAAAAGTTTGAGATTGAATGAAGATTGTTCTTTTGATAGATACTTGGATTGTTAAGATCCAAAGATTGTTCACTTGAGGGGGAGCAAGAGTAAACTCTTGAGTCGTTAATTATGCTCCAAAATGATTGTTGGTTCGAGGGGGAGCAAGAGATTAAAGATTTGTTATTGAATAATTTGCTCCGAGATAGTTGTTTGATTGAGGGGCAAATGTTAATTGATCAAAGAATCAAGTGCTCCAAGATGTTTATTGATTCAGAGACAAGTTAGACCAAGAATTGAAGTTTTAAAGACAAAATCAAATTTCCGCATTCCAAAACCAAGCTTCCGAAATGCCAAGAGATTTCAAAGTCAAAACCAAGCTTCCGCAAAGCCAAAAGAATTCAAAGTTAAATCAAGCTTCCGCATGCTACTCAAAGATTCAACTTACTTCTCAAAGCAACATCAAGTTGAAATCAACACTCAAAAGTTCAAGTTGTGAAAGCTCAAAATCTATAAAGATTTCAAAGATGCTTCCAAAGTATTCTAAGTTGGAAGAGAAGATCAAGTTGTAGAAAGTCATCGTCAAGAATATTTGTTTGTTGAGAAGATTCAAAGTCAAGGTTGATACAAGACGTTGAAGACAATGAGAAAGCTTCAAAGTCCAATCAACATTGAAGATTTTCAATAAATGGGCTCATCATGTTTATTTAAAGACCGAAGACGATGCAACATTTACAATTCAACACCAAGGGGGAGATTGTTAGAAATATAAATATGGTGTTAAATTGTAAATATTCAATAGTGGAAGAAGTATTAGTTATAATTGAGATTAGAGTATAAATACTCCTTCCTAAGTCATTTGTAAAAAGCCTTTGACATAATTCCATAGTTACTTCTCTCTAAACTTATACTTTCTCTCTCTACTTCATCTTCAACCTCCCTTTCACACACAAACACACTTTACACACACTAACCTAAAACCTCCATTATTACCTATACATCATTTTCTTAGTTTAATAATAATACTGTACTTAAATATAAATGTGAGAAAGTTCACGTGATTGTTTATTGAATAAAAGCATATATCTATTTAATTTAATATTATAATATTTGTTATATATAAATGTTCATGTGATTAGAGTGTAAGTGATTGGACTAACTTCTCTCCATCGTATTGCAGGCTATCAAATACTCTGAGAGTCCGGAGGAACCTCTTCTGATCTGCAGCATCTCTTTTCTGACCGATTCAAATTGGGGGGGGAAAAAAAAAATGCCGGGGGTTCCCAAACCCGGTTTCTAACTTCTCTCCATCTATATGCGGCTATCAAATACTCTGAGAGTCCGGGCTTGGCAACCCCGGACTCGATTTCGAATTTTGAGTCCGGTATTGGTAAAACCGGATTCAACCCACTTTTTCGAGTCCGGGTTTGCTAAACCCGGATTTACTAGTTCCATAATTTTTTTTTTGCAAAAACTAGTTTGACAACACACCCTTAAAATATGACCATTTTAAAAAAAACTTTCAATATTAGTCTCTACCATTTTCATCTTTTTGGGTAATTTGACATCATTAAGATTAAATTTGCCTGGATTTTACGACTGGAAGTAAAACTTAAGTTGATTTTGGCTTTATCAAAAATAAAAACAATACTTTGTTCGCTCTAAAGTTTTTTCTATATAATTGTTGTTATAACCATTTATCTTTTTAGATGTTTTTAAATTAAATTAAATCTTATAAAAAAACCTAATGTATTTCGAAGTCATCCTTAATCTTTCTAAAAAGGTAGATAGGGTATACGTAATCATCCCTTACTACAATACACAGTAGAACAAATCAGAAAATTAGTGTATACTTACGTTATATTGCACAACATGCTTATAGGTGAGGATGGAAACACAATCTTGCTAGTTCATATAAGTGATCCTCAGTTTTAAGCGGTATTTACCGAGGACGCATTATTTGAGATACGAGACGAGAACACACATTTTTGGCTCCGATTTGATCTTACAGGAGCATATTCATGTTCAAGAGTTACCATACCTCTAGGTGGACGGTGAAGACGAGTAGTGGCTATTATCATTGTAATGTTTTAATTTAGTTTTAATATTTTTAATTGTTATGTAATTGTTTTAATTTAGTTTCTCTTAGTTTTAATATTTTTAAGTACCTATGTAATGTTAATGGAATTTTGGTTTAAAAGTTTTTATAAATGGAGAATGTAATGTGTGTTGCCAACAAAATGAGAAAATGAGAGTTAAAAAAAGATAAAAATGAGATTTGAGTGAAGCCTCGTGGCTTAATGCCAACCCTCAAGAGGCCAAGAGAGAGAGAGAGAGAGTCAGGGAGAGGTAGTTATTTTCTTTTTTTTTGACAGGCTGCACATTACAATAATGCCGAAGCAGCTCCTCACCTAACATGGTGAGAACCTTCTCAGCGTGGGTAGTCGGTTGTCTAAACCGGATCCCGCTACATCCAAACTGAGTCGGCTGCCAATGGAGAAAACCCGAAACGCATTAGCGTACCTAGGCAACCCACTTTAAATGGATTTTTAACAGGGGTCAAGAAATGCATAAAGCAAAACTCGAACCCCCGCCTAGGGGGAAAACCATGGTAGTTAGAACACTGTAGAAGCAAAGCAAGCAAAAGAGTGTGAGAGAGGGGATTAGGTGAAGAAGATACTTCTTCTTCTTTCTATTGTTGTTCTCTCACTTCCGGCTGAAGAAGAAAACGAAGAAAGAGGGATTATTAGGTCGACGGTGGTGATGTCTAATAATAACACAAGAAGAAGACTTTTATTAGGCGGCGGCGCCTCATTCATGAAACATTTTAAAGGTAAATCCATCAAAAACCCTTCCTTTTTCGACATTTCATCTTCCCTTTTACCCCCCCTCCCCCCAGTCAATTATTATTACGATCAGGACCCTCCTAAATCTATATATCAAAAGTCACCAATTTGGAAGATGCCCTCCACCTGTTCGATGAATTGTCTCTGACAAGACCTCTTCCTTCTGTTATGAAATTTAATCAGCTGTTGAATTCCGTTACCAAAATGAAACATTTTTCACATTCCATTCATCTCTTCAACCATATGTGTGCCATTGGCCTTCCTGTTAATCACTACACTGTGAACATTTCCATCAAGTGTTGTTGTCAGCTGCTTCAGACCACCGACGGTTTTACTCTCTTAGGCCTTTGCTTTAGACGATCTATTGTACCAAATGTCTACACTTTTAATATACTCTTAGACGGACTCTTCTTAGAAGACAGGGTCCATGAGGCTGAGATCTTCTTCAAGAAACTCATTAAACTCAAACTCTGTGAACCTGATTCTGTTACGTATAATACAATGATCAAAGGCCATTGCAAGTTTGGTAATAACGATACTGCCATTTCTTTGCTTAGGATGATGGATAAAAAAGGTTGTAGACCTGATATATTTTCATATAACACCATCATTGATAGTCTTTGCAAGGACCAAATGATTGATGATGCCTTCAAGCTTTTTAAAGAGATGGTCTTTCAAAAACACATCCAACCGGATGTCGTCACATACACCTCTTTGATTTCCGGCCTATGTAAATTAAGTCAGTGGGATGAGGTGTATAAGATGCTAAAAGAAATGGATGATTATAGGATCTCCCCAAATGTTCATACCTACTCTATATTAGTTGATGCATTATGCAAAGAAGGTGAGACGGAAGACGCAGAGGGTGTTATCAACATCATGGTTGAGAAAGGAAAGAAGCCAGATATCGTGACATACAGTTCACTCATAGATGGTTACTGTTTGCGGGGGGAGATGACCAAAGCTAGGACAGTTTTTGATGAAATGGTGTTTAAACGCATCATCCCCAACGTTGTTACTTACACCAGTTTGATGGGTATTGCAAGAAGTCGATGATAGATGAGGCCTTGCAAATGTTTCATGAAATAACTAGAAAAGGCCTGAAACCCAATGTAGTCACTTACAGCACCATGATACAAGGATTGTTTATGGCTAAACAATGTGGAGCTGCACGCAAACTCTTTGATGAGATGCGAGCACAAGGCCAAATCCCAAATGAATGCACTTATAAAATAGTTTTAGACGGTCTCTGCAACAACCATCAGGTAGAAGATGCACTTTCTTTGTTCAAGTTGATGGGTAATAGCAAGCTAAATTCGGATGTTGTTGTCTACACTATCCTTATTGACGGTGCAAGCAAATGCGGGATGCATGAGATTGCAAGAAATCTTTTCCAAGACTTGGCAGTGAAAGGTTTGCAACCTACTGTTTGGACATATAATGCTATGATAAGTGTTGTTTGTCGAGAAGATCTTCCAAGTGATGCGAAGCAGTTGTTTCTTCAAATGGAAGAGAGCGGGTGCCCGCCAATAATGTTACTTACTGCCTTCTTCTCCAAGGTTATCTAAAGAACAAGCACTATGTTGATGTAGAGATGCTTTTACAGGAAATGGATGCAAGAGGTTACTCACTTGATGTTTCAACATTATCGTTGCTTATTAATCAGATCGCTGCTGGCTTGTTACGAAACACTTTGCTTAAGTCGATACGTAAACTAGTGCCAAAAGAATTGGCTGGAGGCCCTTGGTTTTTCTGTCTAGCCCAGTAGTTTGGAAATTGAAAAAGTGATTGACGGGCTTGAGTTTTTGTGTGGACTGAGAATTGAAGAGTGTACCAACAAAACATAGATAGTTGGAAATCCGTACATATACCTTTGGGGGGTTTAGGCTACATGTGTAAGGTTATTTGACTATTTCTGTAAAACGAATTCATGACTTTGTGTATTTTCATTTGTCGCAGTTAAATGTCGGTTTCTAATCCCTTGGTACCACTTACGAGTAGTTCCTCTTTTTTTTTTGTTCCTTGATGTTTTATATCTTCTCAACTTTATGAGCCGGAAATAGTTGGATATGTATGATGTCATTGTCATAACTCGATCATGATTTTGCTTTTGTTTGTTCCTGGTCTATAATTGTGCACACAGAATCACCATATTTCCCCTGTTTTTCTACCTTATGAATAGATGAAGTAATTGTGTTGTATAGATAAACTATATTGAGTTCTGTAGTATCTCATGAATTCATTGTGTAGTAATGAATTCATGAGATACTACAGAATTCAATATAGTTTATCTATATTGTGTTTGATTATCAAGAGTGAGATGCTTGAGAGTGCAAGAACTGAAAAGATATTCTGGGAGCTCATCGTAAATGCAAGTGGGCCATATCAAAGTCAGTTTGCTAACATTATACGAGTATGTATATGTTACGATTTCCTTAACAAACCCCTGGACGATTGATCCCCTGAACGTGAGCTTAACCGCAGAATCTTTAACATCAGTGTTTCGGCGAGTTAGTGCACGCTTGACAAACTTGGAAAACTTACGCCTGGTTTGAAAAACGTCAGGACTCAAGTTAAGACAAGGGATCGAAGTCCAAGTATGCTTCCATTTCCGAGACAATGCACTAGTCTGAACAGCATATTACAGGTCATGGAAAGATAGAATGTGAAGAATGATATTATCGTGCAAATTGCTTATTCTATCTTCTCCGCCTGCAACGACACTACTACTACTACTACTACTACTTGCTCTATCATCCATACCCGGCCAGTTTATGCTTCACAATAAACGTTTAGCATGCTAGTTAAATGCCCATTAAATAACAATGTATATATATATATATATATATATATATATATATATATATATATCTATTAATATAATTATATAATATATATATATAATATATATATATATAATATATATATATATATATATATATATAATATATATATATAATATATATATATATATATAATATATATATATATATATATATATATATATATAATATATATATATAATATATATATATATATATATATAATATATATATATATAATATATATATATATAATATATATATATATAGTATTATTATGAAGGTTAAAAGATTCAATTTACTCTTGAAAACATTGACTTATTGCGACGACATTGGCCTTGCATCGTCACATTAGCCCCTTTTTTCTTGTAGTGCGCACAACGGATTATATAATTTTAAGACTATTCGTCGTATACTTTTGAACATCGCATATGGATATCTGTTAACATACCTATATCTTTTTTTTTGTAAAGTTAGTTTCGATTCAGACGTGCTGGAGACAATTTTAACCAGCGATTTGCTGGACCTCCAACCCCCTCCTCATGGAAAATACCTTGAGCTGAGAAACCCAAGACTCTATATACACACATTCTACAACATGTGACCCTCTTATAAACTCACATATTATGACGATAATCTGACATAAAATTCAAATATAAACCTTTAATTAAAAAATAAACCTTACAATCTGTATTCTGATAAAATAAAAATACATAACTATCGTAATTATAATATACTAAACGACGACGTATAATAAAAATGGTACCTTCATCGGTGACTGAACTTGATCGTAGCATCCACATTTGATTTCTTTATTATTATTAGGGGGTATGTATATACATCGTCAGGTCTCGATCCCAAATGTTTTAGTAGTTTTCCTGACTTGTTAATAATGGTCCTTCTAATTCCGTTTGACTCACTTTCATCTCCAAAGTAATTAAAAATATGAGGAAAAACCTTGGACCGTTTTGTAACGGCGCGGTGACCAATGAAACATAATCGGGTGACCAATGGAACATAATCGGGTGTGAATCTCATGACCCTTATTCATCCATTGACCTTAAATTTTTTGAGATTTTTATCATGATTTTTGATAAGTTTGGAATTGCATGAAACTAGCTTTCAAAGTTTTGATGTTAAAAAAATTGAAAAATACAAAAAGATTTTGTTTCATAAATTTTTAAGCTTGATTTGAGGGTGTTGATATAAAAGGGTCATGAACAATTTTGCATCTTTTTAAACAATAAAGTCTTCTACTGAATATAAAAAGAAGAAAAATATGCAAGAGGGGGGGGGGGGGGGGGGGGGGGGGGGGGGGGGGGGGGGGGGTGGGGGGGGGGGGGGGGGGGGGGGTGGGGGGGGGGGGGGTGGGGGGGGGGGGGGGGGGGGGGGGGTTAATTTGTGGAAATTAGTGCGGGTGGAGGATAAGAATTTGCCCGGTAAAAATTAGGGCTTTTGATTTTTTACCACAGTGATAGTCTTTGGGTCATCCACTCGGGGAATGAAGCTGATCAGGTAGTCTCTTTCAGAAAAAAAAAAGACCTGGTTTGAGAAACTAAACCAAACATACTACGATAAGTCTATAACATTCGCTGTTGACCTTAAAAAAAACAAAAATCATGGAGATCATCAGGTCAATATATGCTTCATCGTTCAAAAATCTATCCTAAAAGTCAAGTTAAAGTATCCTGAAAACTAGTTTTACATATACCCCAATTTACTCCCAACAGATGAAACCCACAACTTTATCAACTCATCATTATCCATCGGCAACAACATCCATCCTTCTCTGTAGCTAGACCCCTCACAAAATATACCGAGTGCTGCAACATAATTAGCACTATTCTTAGCCCACCCCAGTTGGTTCAACTTGTCAATGCATTCCTTTTGTGAAGGCCCGACATGGCTTTTGGTGATTACTTTGAGTGTATCTGAAATATCTTCTAGCTGGGAGAGATGACTTTTGATGATTACTTTGAATGCATCTGAAATATCTTCTACCTGAGAAACCTTCTGTGTGGTTTTGCACCTTTTTATAGGTCTTTCCTCGATAAAGTTTTTGTTCTTTGTCTTAGCTCTCTCCCCGTTAGAGTTAAAATTCAATGCACTCGGTCTTATTGCTCTATCAACCAAAGGAGCAGAAGTGGTAGATTCAGAACATTGGGCAGCAGGGTTTTGAGTTCCACCTTTTGGATTATCATTCTGAGCATCTTCAGCCTCAAGTATATGGGCATTTGGAGATCTGAGACTACAGGGTTCTTCAATATCACCTTTTAGACTATTAATAGGGATAGCTTCGATTGCAGGTAGTTGTGTATTTGGCGACATGGAAGTAGAGGGGTTTTCAGTATCATCTTCTTGACTATTATCAGAGACATCTTCAATAGAAAGTGGTTGATCATCTTGAGAAGACAGTGATATAGGGGACCTTGGAAGTTTGGAGGTGGGGCTCCACCTAAGCTCGCCAAGGGTAAAAGTTCTCTCATATAGAAGAGCGCATAAGTCGGGAAATATAAGTGGAGAACTTCTCAAAGATTTAGCCTTCGGATGTTCCTGTATAAAAGTTGTGAAGACCAATACTATACATTCATTAGCACGCATTACTATCAACAATTTAACCAAAACAAGAAAGCATGTAATGCATATACACACCTTGATGAAATCTCTCCACTCCTCATCCGTCAAGTTAAAAGTATTAGTTTCAGGATTATACACATGTCCCATGTTCCCTTTCAGATATGCCCATCCAAAGAACCTCCACTTCATATAATCATATACATTCCTCATCTGTTTTTGAGTAACTTTTAAGTGACAAACTTCTTGAAGTTGATTTTTCACATATATCCATGAGCGCTTATGAAGGCCACTTTCTTTTCTATCTAGTTTAGTCACTTTGTGAATACATGCTTCAAGAAAGCATTTGATACAATCTTCCTTCCACCTCATCCGGGCATTGCCGGTAGCTTTACCCATAACGATATTACTGCAAAGATGACCAGCTGTCATGTGACTAAACGATATAGATCTGATACTACATTTTATATTTATAGTCAAGAAGTATATGAGCAGAAAAACTGAATAACAGACATAGCTCAATTAACAATTCAGGATGGTGTTAATAAGCAACTCTCCAAACATTTTACCAACTTAAATCAGTAACTGTAATATTCGTTTATTACAAAACCTTTTAATCAAATATAGAAATGACCCTTTAACCCAACAAGATAACTTGAGATACAAAACTGAATTGCATTGCCACTATGAAACCGACAGTAATGATATTTATATAATTCCTATGTTATAAGAAAAAAGTTACATTGCATGAAACATAGGTAATATACACTTACGATTTCTTTTTCCTTAGCACTCTTAACATTTGGATTTGTATGTATTTCGACTTATATCAAACTGCAGGTCCAAATAAAGAAATGGGTTACACGATGGGCTAATGTGTCACCTATATATCAAACTGCAGGTCCAAATAGTAAGGTGAAATTTTGTTTACAATTTGTTTAGCCGGGCAACTCATTTAGATATACGGGTCGGGTTACACAGGGCAGTGCTCTGGTTTACATGGACTAATGTCTCCATGTTATGGTCGAGTTTTTAGACACACTTCAGGCAATAATTTACATCCCTATTTACTAATTCCTATTCATTCACATAAAAGTTTTTTTTTTCCCGTTTTTTGAAAGCACAAATATGTTTCAAACAATCACACAATTAATTTAAAAGAACTGAAATATTATCAAAATTTGTCTATATTTAATTTTAACAAATCCCTTAAATTCATAAGTTTAACTGATAACATTTTCTATGAAGAATGTGCATAAAAAGAAAAAAAATATTTTTTTTATTAGTTGATAAATCTGAGTAGCATAACAAATGGAGCGCCAAACAAACCCTAGAAACAAAATTAATGTATAATCAACGATCAATGAGAAATAAATTTTAATTAACTGATAAATGAACATACCTATGTCCAAAGTCACCGGATAGACGGCGACGCCGAGATTATCGACAGAGAGCGCCGGCGACAAACCTCCAGGGAAGATTTTTAATGTTTCTTTTTGTTTGACTAACCCTCCCTAAAATTACCTATGTTTATTTTATTTTTATTTATTATTGTTTTTTGTATAGATTCTGATCGAATATCACGTCTAGAATATGTTTTCTCAACTGGATTCACGTTAAAGAGTGAATTTCGCTATAACCAGTTAACCACACCCATGTGTAGCCCCACCAACTCTAAAAAAGAAAAAACAAACCTATAAATGTGGTGGTAAACAAAGAATATGAAAGGATTTTAACAAGTAGGAAAGACGGTAGGAACCTTTGTTTGTGTTATTGTGTCGGGTACTCCCTTGGTGATTGTTTTTGAACTAAAAGTGTGTTAGTGTTTTTGGTACTCCCTTTTGTGATGGTTTTTGAACCAATAGTTTATTTAGTTTGACTTTAGTAAACCTATATATGTCTAGTAACAATGATAGAACCAAAGATTCCTTTTTACTATTTAGTTTTAAAAAAGGCCCGATTTGAAAGGGGAACAATGTCTCCAAATTACACAATACTTTGACAATGAAAACTAGAATGAGAATACCAAAGAGAAAAAGTCTGCTGGCTGTTTGTTGTGTCGTTAATGTACCTATGCCCATTATTGCTTGCATCCAAAATTTTAATCCACGAGAACTCAATTGTAACTGGGTTGCTTCATTTTGGCCTGTCAAGTGCAGTCATTATTTATGAGTCGCATGTTTAGACTTCTAAGGAAATCTGCTTAGTGAGTCAGTAGACGGGTCATAATCGATATCGGGTGGGTTTATTACAATCAAATCACTTTACATGACATATATTTAAAGCCACAATTACATGAAATTTATTGTCACAAACTCCTTGGTTGATGGCACAATAAGGATCCATCTACTTGTTGATTTGTCACCATTTCCATACCTCCATTTGGATTGATTAATTCCTTTTGCTACAGATATATAAAAATCAATTTAGCTTAATTCTATGATACATTTCTCTAAGGAATAAAACCAGATAGAATGTATGGGTTAAAAGAAATGAACCTTGGTGATAGAAAAAGTGATATCATGTGTCATTAGAGAAGAGAGGAACTCATCAGTTGATTGATGCCATAGTTGTTGAAGGCTCTCGTCGGTGGTTTGGTTACAACCATGAAACCCTTCAATGCATTGTGCTTCCTCATTCATGGTTGATTTTGGCAGTGGGTCAAATATTGCATTAGACAATTCGTTCCTGCAAAACATACACACCATTTCGATCGTTAAATTTGCTAATTTGATCATATCAACTCTTATATTGTTCAAATAAGTACTTTTTCTTTTAAACAGTGTGTATATTTATATAAAGTCATTAGCAAGAAGCAACTGATACAACAGAATTACGGAGTTCAAGTAAGTAGTATATTGTAATAGATCGAAGCTTATTGTGGAAAACAATAATCAGACCTGGTGGCTTCAAATGTGTTTTCTGGTGAACTTGTTGTGAACATACTTGGATGGTTTTGTATGTTCATTTGATTTGTACCATCACAAACATTTTCAGGCCAACAACTAATATCCTCGTTCTTTGATGAACTTTCTCCCTGTTGCGTCTCAAATATCAGTCATATAAACCATTTAGCTTATGGGGTAACGGAAAAAAGAAAGCACTGCAATTTGTAATAACAAACGTTTTGGATAAAATTTTAGGTATGGCCATCAGTCTTGTGATTATTTAACATTGTTTCATGAGTAATTCCTTAGGTGTATGTAACTCATTATTTCAAAAAGTATATCGTTTAATATATCTTGTCACATACGCTAAAAAAAGTTGTTTTTAACAACGGAAAGACAAATACAATGTTTCAAAAGATCAATACCATCTTTTAATTCAAGTGTTTACCTGTAACGCTCTTGGATGGTAGGCAGAGGATTGGCTACTCAACATATATTCCTATGAAAGAAGGAAAGAGTAATTAGCTGATTGACATTCTTTTCTTCAGTATGAGTTCTATTAACTACATTAAAAGATAAATGCATATGAAGAGCATATGAGACTACCTTGTGTTGCGTAACCTGATTCAAAGTCTTATAAAGTAACTTCTCGTGTGATTCACAATCGTATAGTGATGTAAAAGTTGTTGGATCTGGCTCAAATATCCTTTGGATCGATCATAGACCAAAGAATAGTTAGTAACGACATAATGAACTAATATTTGTATTGTAGAATCTTTATCCCAAACACATGTACTATGTGGACTATTCGGTCTACATACATACTTTGTTTTGGGATACAACTTCTACGAACATGTTTTATAGATCAAGACAGAAAAAGGATCATTAAAACCTTAGTTGCTCTTTGGCCATATGAAGTTGATGTTGTAAGGTGCTGATTTCCTGATGGATTTCCTAAAAGAGACAGGAGTCAAAGACAAGCAGCTATGTTAGTTGTAAGATAGTTCATAGAAGTTCTGATTAAATATGTAATGTTGGTACCTCAGATTGCATATCGATCGGCCCGGGACTGGTTCAAAAATCAAAATACCAAAGTTAGCTAAGGTTGTTTTAGATACATATAAGAATAAGAATGTTTGTATATACCAGAAAGGTTTGTCTAAGATGTGCCATATGTTATAGGTATTTAATAAACTCAAACTTTCCTGATATAAAGGTTATTCTTTACATGTTAAAGGCAATGTACAATTACATTTCGTTTTTTCAGATAATTTTTTTGAACGTCAAATCTATTCTACTTGAGTAGACTCGTAAACTATCCCAAATAATCTTAAACTACCTCATGCCAGTAATTGAACCCTGGACTTCACCCCAAGAGGCAAGAGTCTCTACTAAGTGTCACATTGGCGGGGTTTTTCAGATAAATAAACTAATATAGTACGGAGTATTACATTTCTTAAAATGAATGAGATGGATAGAGGGACTGACCAGGGAATGTGTATGGCTAACTCATTTTCACTCCTGATCTTGCTTAGAAGGCTGTTTAAATACTGCAACATTCATCAAATCAAAATATCCCATATGTAATTCAAAACAATAGGTTTCTGTTTGGGCTAAAATTAAGCTTATCTATAGAATGGGCTTTGCTAACTATAGCTTAACTGTAGCTGGGCTAAATATAGTTAAGCTTTTTGTTTATGAAAAGTGAACATCAATTGGACCCATAATCATCATTATGATCATAAACAGACCATAAATGTACTAAACACTTAATCAAATAACAAATGATGGCAGTAATTAACAAATGATGATCAAATAAGTATTATTTTGCTTGTAAAAGTGCATGGACATGTTAAATTGATATTGATGACTTGTAATCATACCTCTCTATGTTGAATCACACTGCAACCAAAACAAAAAAAAAACGGTTTATGTATCACGATATGGATTATAGAAAATATATATACAACAAGATCGTACGTATGCAAGTACCTTCCTCTTTCCGAATCAGGAAGATTTATGAATCGATTGAGTACATCTTCGGTTCTATAAAACAAAACCCGGCATTAAACATTCATGCAAATACACAACAATATCGACGACCACTGTAAGTGTGATTATATAGGGTTAGGATTGGGACCTCTGTTTGCAAGAAAAATAGTTAAGGCGACCGGAGGGGGAAAACATGATAAGAGCGATATCAATATCACATAAAACCGATAGCTCGTAAGCCTTTTTAATGAGTCCATTCCTACGTTTGCAAAATGTGACCAATCTGCTTGTGTTGTTGTCAATCCTTTTCATTGGAAGCTTATTTCGACCCATGACTAATTATATACATGCATGCACCTATCTTTTTCTATTTCAAGAAAGATATAACAATAGAAAGTTTTTGATTTCTAAAAACAGAAATTAGATTGTATTTGATTTCATAAAAACTCCAGTTTTAGAAAGATGAAGATGATGCATGATTATGTCAATGTAGGGGGAGAGATCGAGAGAAATGGGATGAAGAAAATGTGTTAAAATATTGGTGGAGGGAAGAGGTCGTGTATAGCTAGCTTGATCTCCTTTAATTTTGTTCGGATTACGTGTTAATTTAAATCTAAAGAATACTATCGAATTAGGAACTAGCTATAAGATTGTATGCTTTTTTTTCTTTAAAACGCAACAAATATAGTTGTAAATTTATCATAAAATTCAAGGGAAACTTTTAATATGGAAGGTACAAACTTTTTATACACCTTAAATGAAACCCTAAGGGCTGCGTTTAATATATATATTTTTTTAATGGGTTCAATCCCTATTCTGAAAATTGTCTCTTTTACCTATTGGTAAGGTAGAAACTAGAAAGTTTAGTTCAAAAACCCGTCATAACGGCGGCTTTATTGGCTGTGACACCATGACAAAAAAGAACACACATAATGAACTTATTTCGAAAAATGGATACATTATTCAATGACTTAAAAAAGAACACATTATTCATACATGATTTGTTGATAGGTACCAACAGATCTATGGTCATTTTCATGGTTACCATCTAAGCTACCTAGGGGTGTTTGTTATTGGGATTACCAAAAAATTTTGCATTTTCAAAATAAATTATGTGTTTTCAAAACTGTGTTTTTATAGCTGATAATCACTTTTTCATACAAACACTTTTTTAGATTATCTGCGTTTTACAAAGGTAATAATCAGATAATCACTTCAAAACGTAATCCCAAACATCCTCTTAATGCCAAAGTTATATTGTAGAAACATAGTAATAAAAAGTTGTAGAACGAAAAAGTTTATGCGAAATTGGAACCATGACTACTACTATATCCTTTTTTAGAAAAATCTTTCGTAGTGACCCAATTACTATGACATTGTTATAATATTCATTGAGATATCTCTTTAAAAAAAAAAACCAAAAATAGTTGTATCACTACAAAAAAAAATTCATTTGTTCACACTTGGTTATAAGAAGTGTGAAAAAATTTATAAATTTAATCACATATAAAAATGTGTAGAAAAAAATTACATTTAAAAGTGTGAATAAATTTTAAAAATTATAATTTTTTCACACTTATAAATGTGTAAACAAAATGTTAACACTTAAAAGTGTGAACAATTGTCAAATATTTTCACACTTAAAAGTGTGAAAGTCAATTTGTAACACATGGTTTCTTCACACTCCCCATGTGTGAAGAAAATAGGTGTTACAAATTAACTTTCACACTCTTAAGTGTGAACAATTGATATACTTTTACACACTTGAAAGTGTGAGCTTTTCTTTTTCACATGTATAATTGTGTAAATATTGTGATTTTTAAAATTTCTTCACACTTTTAAATGTAAATTAGTTCTATACACTTATAAATGTGATTAAATAACAAAAAAATTTCACACTTTTTAAAAGTACTAAAAAACAAGTGTGAGGAAATGACATATTTGTTGTAGTGTATATATATATACGAGATTTTAGACCCGTGTCCAACACTGGACACGGGGTTTACGATATTATCAATATTAGATTTTCATACATTTAAGTCATAAAAGCTTATAATTTTGAAAATATACGGTTCCAAGTGTTATACTTTGCAAGTTGTAGTACAATAATCACAGGTTCGTCACTGTCATTATTAGCTGAGACATATTGATGGAATTGTTTGCCGTAGTCATTCCACAAAGCACATGCTATAATAATTTTTCTATCATAGAACTTTTTGAAACCAGTTTTACTCATAATGTGATATTATTATGAAAGATAATTAAAAATTAAAATATAAACATACTTGTGATCCTGTAGTTGACATTCAAATATATGTATTTGATCATGATGCGGGCGCATAACACGAATAGGTTTATTTCTAATCACCTGTTCTATGATAATTAGATAACAATTATGATTGTTTTCATATTCTTTGATAACAATTAGGACTCTTGATTTGAGTGACAATTGTAACTTTAAACATTAATACACAAAGCTAATATATAAAAAAGGAGAAAATTATGTACCTTTTTTATTGAGAGATTATGTTGAAATTTTTTTAATTAATTAAATGATTGTAAATTTTAAAAAATTCTCTCAAGTTGATGGCTAAAAATAAATATAAATTAAGTATTCAGGGCTAAAAAGTGTAAATTATTGATGGAAAATAAAAAAGTGTAAATTAATGAGACTTTTTCTACAAATTAATATAAATACTAATATAATAATATATTTGGATAATGATTATTAGGATTTTTAATTTATAGTTTATCTACATGATGACATAAGCGAGAGTCAATTTGATAAAATCGAACGATTTGATTGGTTAATAAGTTATTAGTTCAATTGTCTTATAATATATATTAAGATTGATTGGTTAAATGGACATAATGGTTTTACAGGAAAGAGTTTGATAATTGATGTGGCTGAAAATACATGCATAGATAGTGGTCTAATGACAAGGCCGACGACGGAAGCTCGGGACGGAGCCGTATGATGCGGAAGTCTCACGTACGGTTCCCTGAGAAGGGAGTGGCTACCTACTGGAGCTTCGACCAATCACCACCGGTCAATTCCGCTTTGGGGCCACCCCTTACTCTACCATTATTATAGGGGTATGGGGTTCGAGACAAAGAAAGATCAAGGCAGCATATCAGCTTTTCCTTTATACTTTACTTGGATCTGTTTTTATGCTATTAGCTATTCTGTTGATTCTTTTCCAAACAGGAACCACCGATTTACAAATTTTATTAACCACAGAATTTAGTGAGCGGCGCCAAATCTTTCTATGGATTGCTTTTTTCGCCTCTTTCGCCGTCAAAGTGCCTATGGTACCAGTTCATATTTGGTTACCCGAAGCTCATGTAGAGGCACCTACGGCAGGATCCGTCTTCTTGGCGGGAATTCTTTTAAAATTGGGAACCTACGGCTTTTTAAGATTTTCAATACCCATGTTTCCTGAAGCGACACTTAAATTTTAAAAAATTCTCTCAAGTTGAAGGCTAAAAATAAATATAAATTAACTATTCAGGGCTAAAAAGTGTAAATTAATGAGACTTTTTCTACAAATTAATATAAATACTAATATAATAATATATTTGGATAATGATTATTAGGATTTTTAATTTATAGTTTATCTACATGATGACATAAGCGAGAGTCAATTTGATAAAATCGAACGATTTGATTGGTTAATAAGTTATTAGTTCAATTGTCTTATAATATATATTAAGATTGATTGGTTAAACTTATTGGTATGTTTAGTCTGAACATACAGGGAATTGGAGGTAGCATTCTACTTATGTTAAGTCATGGACTGGTTTCTTCAGCCCTTTTTCTATGTGTTGGTGTTCTATATGACCGACATAAGACTCGACTTGTTAGATATTACGGAGGTTTAGTGAGCACCATGCCGAATTTCTCTACCATTTTCTTCTTTTTCACTTTGGCCAATATGAGTTTACCTGGTACTAGCAGCTTTATCGGGGAATTTCTCATCTTAGTAGGAGCTTTCCAAAGAAATAGCTTAGTAGCCACATTAGCAGCGCTTGGGATGATTTTAGGCGCGGCGTATTCCCTTTGGCTATATAATCGTGTGGTTTCTGGTAATTTAAAACCAGATTTCCTCCATAAATTCTCCGATCTAAATGGTAGAGAAGTTTTCATATTTATACCTTTTCTTGTTGGAGTTGTTTGGATGGATGTTTACCCCAAAGTGTTCCCGGACTCCATGCATACATCCGTAAGTAACTTAGTGCAACATGGAAAATTTCATTGAGAGGAATCAGCAAAGAAAGAAAAAGCGAATTCCTCTATTTGATGTCGATTCACCCACACTTCCATTCCTTGTATAGGAAGGCTAACTGCTTGCTGGCTGGGAGCTGTATGAGCGGTAACGTCCACGTACAACTCCGTGAGAAGGGCGATGGACAGAAATGGCCTTGTTGTACCTTACTATTGTCTTCAATGGGGTCTG
>CM067167.1:43011978-43074478 GCA_034093135.1 Erigeron breviscapus | reverse complement strand
ATATAGTAGTTAGAGCACTGCGAGGCCGGACTGGAAATGAAGGTGGCCACAAAGGCAGACCAAACATCCCACGTTACCTATAATAGTGGATGAGGGGACAAATCCTAGTTGCGCAACCCTCTAACTACAGGCCTCAAATGAGTTAATAGTAGTGTACAGGGGACCACCGTTTGACAGTACTCAAGCCCATCATATAACATATAACACGTTGAACATACAATATAATTCCCATATCATTATCATTATTTCAAAGAATCATTTCATAAGAGAAAGTCATTTTAATTAATCATGCTTTTCACCCCGCAAGTAAAACATATAAAAGAGTTTGAAAGGGGGCTATGACTCACTTGATCAGAGAGTGAAAGGGGCTGATCAAACGCGATTCCTTCGCCTAGATTTGTTGCGCCTCAAGCAAGCCTAAACCATAACGTATATATTCACGACGTAAGTTCGCGTGACATGAACTAGTGAGCTAGATCATGAGATGTATACTAGTAGACTTGCCCATCTTTGGTTGTTATTAGATTATGGAGTTTAAGTGCATTATGATGCTCTCATTATTTGGTTGTAAGAGATTTGGTGGTAGGAGTCGTTTTCTCATTATACGTTTTTGTACGTTTATTGGAATTTCGGTAGTTTGGCTTTGATTTATATGATTTCCATTGTACACTTTGCTTAGTAATAATATTTGACATTAGTGGTCTTATAATATTAATATTTATGTATATTCTCTGATTTGTAATTACTTATTTAATTTAATAATATTTAATTACTTATTTATTCACTTTATTGATTTATTTACTAAATAATTCCTTAAAAATACTTTTAAGTGTCATAATTGTCTTTATAAATTATGAATAATTTCATTTGAATTATCTTCTGATATACATGCTCCTTAATTTATAATTTCATGATTTATACTTTTATTTGTGTATTTTCCATTTATTTTAATGATAATATTTAATTAGTTATTTTTACTTAATTATTTATCTTTAAATTATGTAACACATGTCTCTTGCCTTTTAACTATTTTTATCCAGTAGGTTTTAGTTATTTTTATCAATGGTTAAGATGATTTAACCCCATTCTTGATTTACATAATTTATTTATTGATTTTTATGTCTTTTAATTACCATTTAAATTCAATAATTCATGGAAATTCTTAGAAATCATCACTAAACATTTTGGTCAAAAATCCCAGGCCTTTTAGGCAACTTTTATCAATAAAAATTCATATCAATTCAACCTCTCTTGTGTCTTGCTCATTTTGAGGATTTTATGATTAAAAATCGTTTACCGAAATAGTGATTTTAGCCTCATTTCTTAAGCAATTAAAGTGCTTCAAAAGGGGTTTTCATTCTTGTTTCATTATTTCCAGAAAGTTCATCATATTTTGGTGTCCAAAATCATGATAGTGGTGGTGGTGTGATATGTGCAATTTAGTGCTTTCGGTTAGTGATTATTTGACCTGAAAAGGTGATTTTTGAGCTTATTGTTGTCATGAACCAAAAGATCTGAGTTTTATACTTTTATTTCAACTTATTTCCAGTAGGTATATCATATTTCCTTGGTCATAAGATTATGGTGCATGTGTGTGCTCAAAATGCATTTTTGCGTGTTTTCGGTTTATGATTTCTAGCTTATTTTAACATGTTTTGGTCCAAGCTTTGTCTCTTTGTTATTTCATTAATTTTTCCATAATATTAACATATGTTTTTCACTTATAACAAGTCCATATCCATCTCATAATCCAACAAAAGATCCAACTTTCTTAAATCTAGCATACATGCATTCAAATCAACACTTTTTAATACCAACTTTTATAGATCTAACATTCAACAACAATAAAACATCTTTTAAATGAAAAATCTCAGAATATATTCTTCAAAAATATACAAAAACATATAGATCTATCAAAAAGAAAGTCACTTTAAAAGCTACTAATCTATAACAACACTTTTGGGTCTTAAACTTGTTGAATCCTTGGATTTTTCTTCTTAGATTCGACATGCATGAGCATGGAAAGAAAGATCCTATCAACTTTGCCCTCATTAAGTGTATATTACAAAGAAAACAAGAAGAAAGTATGAGTTTTTGATAAAACCTTTGAATATAAACAAGAACAAGATTAGATCTAACAAAAAGGATGAAGATTATACCCTCTTGAACTTGGTTTTTGATGGTGAAAATGGGCAGAATTTTCGTGACTCTTGAAGCCTCCAACAACCCTTAATCTAACCCAAAAACAATCCTTAAACCCTTGCTTGATATAACCCTTTAGTAATCTAACTTAATCCTTATTATTATTAAGTGTTTAACTTGATTTTTGTTGGTGTTTCTTGTTGTTGTTTGGCCGAAATAAGAAGAAGAAAAAGGAGGGGGAAGAGGTTTTTCTTGAGAGGAGACAAGTTAGTATGTGAAGAGTGTGTAAAATGAGAGTTTCAAGAATGAATGTGGAGTGTAGGTTTTGAAAAGGGTGAGTGTGTGTGGGGGGTTTGATGGGGGACGGCCAAAGAAGGGGAGGGGTATTGAAGAGTCTTTTCCTTTTTTTTTTGTATAAAGTGTATATGTATTTAGGTGTATAAGGGTATTTAGATGTGTGTTTGTTTAATAAGTGTATTATGTATTTGTTTATAATAATAAGTTAACTAGTGATGTCCAATGTATATGTGTATGTGCCGTATATATGTATGTATATGTGTATATATTTGTGTTTTTAGTTTATTACATAGGCCATTATTTATAATCTTGTATTTATTTTAGGCATACATGTATATATATATATACTTATTATGATTTAAACGCTTTTATGCGCATATGATCTTATAAACATATTTTGAACTAGAAATTTTATTTTCGTGACCAAATTTACTTTAATTAGCTAAATGATTAAATTGTTGGACCTTCGTAAGGATTTTTGATGGTTATCTCAACTTGTGGGACTTACATTATTATTTAGATAATTTGATTGATTAACAATAAAATTTTGTTCAATGCTATTTTATTAAATTTGATTTAAAGCTAAATACTAGCTTTAGATTGCTAATTTAGGGGCATTATCTAATAGCTTCAAGTATAACTATGGCTTGCGGGATCATAGGCAACATAACTAGAACATATATAATGTTAAAAAGTAGGGTTGTTACATCCTTACCCCCTTAGAAGAATTCCGTCTCGGAATTTGAATTTGCTTAGGGAGTAAGTGCGGATATTTCTCGCGTATAAAGTCCTCGCGTTCCCACGTGAATTCGGGTCCGCATTTCGTATCCCATCTAACTTTAACAATAGGGATCTTGCTTCTCTTTAGGCGTTTCTCATCGCGATCGAGAACTTCTATTGGCTCCTCACGAAATTGGAGCTTATCTTCCACACGTAGTTCCTCGAGTGGGACTACTTTCGAATCATCTGCCACACATTTCTTCAAGTTCGACACATGGAATGTGTCATGAACATCTCCCAATTCTTGGGGTAATTTCAACTTATAGGCTACGGGGCCTATTCTAGCAACAATTTCAAATGGCCCAATGTATCGGGGGCTCAACTTTCCTCTTTTGCCGAACCTTACGGTTCCTTTCCATGGCGACACCTTTAATAGTACCTTGTCGCCAACCTCAAACTCTAGGGGCTTCCTCCTTTGATCCGCATAACTCTTTTGCCGATCTCTTGCGGCCTTAAGCTTTTCTTTAATGATCGCCACCTTGTCCGTTGTCTCTTGGACAAAATCAACGGTGGCTAGGCTTCTCTCACCCGCCTCTACCCAACACATGGGTGATCTACATTTACGCCCGTATAGAGCTTCAAACGGCGCACATTGTATGCTAGAGTGATAACTATTGTTGTAAGTAAATTCCGCGTATGGCAAATGTTCATCCCAACTTCCACTAAATTCTAATGCGCAAGCCCTTAGCATATCCTCCAGCGTTTGTATTGTACGCTCACTTTGCCCATCCGTTTGTGGGTGGTAAGTCGTGCTTAATGCTAACGTAGTGCCCATTGCTTCTTGTACAAGACCCCAGAAACGTGAGGTAAACCTACCATCCCTATCGGATATTATGGACAGAGGTACACCATGCAATGTCACAATCTTTTCAACGTACAGACGCGCTAAACGCTCAGTGTTCCAATCTTCTTTGATGGGGATGAAATGGGCTAATTTCGTAAGACGATCAACAATCACCCATATAGCATCATGACCTTTCTTTGTCCGAGGCAACTTCGTCACTAGGTCCATTGCTATTTGCTCCCACTTCCACTCGGGAATTTCCGGCTGCTTTAAAAGTCCAGCTGGCTTTTGGTGCTCAGCTTTGACCATCGCACAAGTCATGCATCGGCTCACATATAGAGCTACATCACTTTTCATCCCAGGCCACCAAAAGTCCCTTTTTAGACCTTGGTACATCTTATCCGCTCCCGGATGAATCGAGTATTTTGAATTGTGAGCTTCATTCATTAATACCTCTCTCAGCCCGTTGATCTTTGGGACCCAAGCTCTTCCTTTGAAGTACAAGATGCCTTCATCATCCCTATCGAACCTGGTTTCTACCCCACTCAATGCCTCTTCTTCAATGTTCTTCCCTTCAAAAGCCTTTGTTTGATCTTCTAAGAATTTGTCCCTTAGAGACATTTTCACTCGTAAGTGATAAATTCTTGTCCTCGACACCCTAGTGCTCACCTTCCTACTAAGGGCGTCAGCAACAACATTTGCCTTTCCGGGGTGGTACTTAATTTCGCACTCGTAATCGTTAAGCAGCTCCATCCACCTCCTTTGCCTCATGTTCAACATCTTCTGATCGAAGATGTGCTGCAAGCTCTTGTGATCGGTAAATATGGTGCACTTGGTGCCATAAAGATAATGTCGCCATATCTTCAAGGCAAACACTACGGCTCCTAGCTCCAAATCGTGTGTCGAATAATTCTTCTCATGTGGCTTTAATTGCCTAGATGCGTACGCAATAACTTTGTCCCTTTGCATTAGTACGCCCCCTAGCCCTTTATTCGACGCATCACAATATACTACAAATCCTTCCATTCCATCCGGCAATGCTAGTATTGGTGCTTCACACAACATGTCCTTAAGCGTTTGAAACGCTCGCTCTTGTTCTTCACCCCATTCGAACTCCCTTGACTTTTGGGTCAATTGGGTTAAAGGTACCGCAATCTTAGAGAATCCTTGAATGAACCTCCTATAATAACCCGCCAAACCTAGGAAGCTACGCACTTCCGTTGGTGTCTTGGGTGTCTCCCATTTCTTGATTGCTTCTATCTTAGATGGATCTACATGGATCCCTTCTTCGTTCACAACGTGCCCCAGAAATTGGACTTGACGGAGCCAAAATTCACACTTAGAAAACTTAGCATATAGCTTCTCGTCTCTAAGTATCTGCAAGATTATCCTCAGGTGCTTCTCGTGCTCCTCCTTACTTCTAGAGTATATCAAAATGTCATCGATGAACACTATGACGAATTTGTCCATGTATGGCCTACAAATCCTATTCATTAGGTCCATGAAAACGGCTGGCGCATTTGTGAGACCAAATGGCATCACTAGGAACTCATAATGCCCATAGCGAGTTCTAAAGGCCGTTTTAGGTACATCTTCTTCTCGTACCCTCAACTGATGATAGCCGGACCTAAGGTCAATTTTCGAGAAGTGCGACGCTCCTTGCAGTTGATCGAACAAATCGTCTATTCGCGGCAGCGGATATCTATTCTTGATCTTCAATTTATTCAACTCTCTATAGTCGATGCACATTCTCAAAGATCCATCCTTTTTCTTGACAAAGAGAATTGGCGCACCCCATGGCGAAGAACTAGGTTGGATTAGACCTTTATCAAGCAATTCTTGCAATTGCTCTGAGAGTTCTCGCATTTCGGAGGGCGCTAGCCTATACGGTGCTTTAGCCACGGGGGCTGCCCCGGGAACTAAATCGATAGTAAACTCTACTTGTCTTGCTGGGGGAAGTCCAGGTAGTTCGTCCGGAAATACATCTAGAAAATCTCTAACCACCGTTACCTTGAGAGGATCCTTATCTTTCACTCGCTTATCCACTACTTGTGCCAAGTATGTATGGTATTCCTTGCGTAAATACTTCCTCACTTTCATAGACGACACTATCTTGGGTTGGACTCCCGCCTTATGGCCTTGAACTATTAGCACCTCACCGTTATCTAAAGGAATTTTAATGATCTTTTCATGGCAAAGTATTTCAGCACGCATTTTCGACAACCAATCCATTCCTACTATCACATCAAAACTTCCTATTTCTATGGGAATCAGGTCTATACTATAGCTCTTATCATCTAAGGTCAGCTGGCAATCAGGGATAATTTCCTTAGTTTCATACTCGTTTCCATTGGCATATTCAACATAATAAGTTTCATCAAGTTCACTAGGTTTCTTATCAATCAATTCTTTAAACTCAAAGGAAATGAAACTTCTCTCGGCTCCAGAATCAAACAACATAGATGCATAAACATTATTTATTGGAAACGTACCTACGATGACGTTAGGGTCATCACGTGCCTCATTCGCGCCCATGGCGTACACTCTTCCCCGAGCTTGACCTCCTTGATTCCCACGGTTCCCTTGATTAACGTTGTTGTCTTGATTCCCCATATTAGCTTGATTCCCAACATTTCCTCGGTTAACTTGATTTCCATTGTTTCCTCGGTTTGCTTGGTTCCCGCGATTCCCAACATTCCTAAAGTTGCCACGGTTACCATTTCCATTTCCACGGTTGCCTTGTGCTCTTCTCAACCTAGGACAAGCATTTCTCCAATGATCCGTACTTCCACATTCGTGACATCCCCCTCGTGGTCCTTCATTCCTTGGCCCGCTCCGGCAGTGAGCAGCAAGGTGACCCATGCGGTTGCAAGTCGTGCAACGCTTGCATTCACCCAAGTGGCTATAACCACATCGGTTGCACCTTGGAGGCATGCCACGATTTGGATTGGGGTTAGCATCCACAATCCCATAGTTTCTCACAATCTTTTGCCTCTTATCCGGCCCATTCCCTTTGCGATTGCCAAACCGATTTCCTCCACCTTGTCTCGAACTTGATTCACCTCTCGTGTACTTCCCACGCCTAACCAAATCGTTTACTAGCCTGGTTGCCAAACTTATAGCTTGCTCAAGAGTGGTAGGGCTTGCAGCAGTGACCATCAACCTAACTTCAGGTGCCAACCCATAGATAAACCTCTCAACCTTCTTAGCCACAGGGGTTACCATCTCCGGCACCAACACGCTCAACTCGTGGAAGCGGATCACATAGGCCTCTAATTCCAGTCCTCTCATGGCGTGGTTCCAGAATTCCATCTCTAGTTTTTGTACCTCTTCTCGTGGACAATACTCACGCTTTAACTCATCTTTAAACTGCTCCCAAGTCAAAGCATTGACTGCTGCAGGACCTCTAGTAGTCGCTTGGAGATTCCACCAAGTAAGAGCTCTTCCTTGAAGCTTACTAGCAGCAAACTTAACTCGGTCAGCCGGTGCACAATCAATGATGTTCAAGTTGGCTTCCATGCTTTGGAACCAAGTAAGCAACCCAACAGGACCTTCTATCCCATGAAACTCCTTGGGGTTGCAAGACGTGAAAGCCTTGTAGGCATTCCTGTCAATAGCATTTCCTCCTCCATCTTGTCTCCTAGCCGTGTTAAGTGTAGCGGTCACATTCTCCGCAATTTGGGTGGCAATGTTTGGCATGGCGGCATTGATTTGTTGGGAGATAAGCTCAGCTAACTCGGCCCTTCGCTGGGCCTCTTCACTTGTTTCTCCGCCGGTCCTTCGTGGTGCCATGTCTCTACAAAGGATAATATAGTTTAGTCATTCGTGTATTGAATCATATGACATAAACTCGACTCACGACTTCTTGATCTCACACGAGTATATCTAAAGTTATTTAGTGCATAGAGGGCTCGTTTGCACACATATGTATATGTATATCCCGATTCATATTCCTTTTTATAATCACGACGCACTTGTCATTATGAGTAAATAAATGGCTAGGTAAATTCTAAAATTTATCAACCATGCTTTCACGGTTAGTTAAGAGAATTACAGAATCTGTGTACGAACTTGGAGCACGTAAAAGTGGCTTAAGATGGACGATCTGGGAAAAACTCATAGAATATAAAACGTAGCCCTATGAGTTAAGTTTCACCTCCAATTGGAATCAGGTCAAAAGACGAAATAGAACTCCAGATATGGCCGTTCTACCAAAAGTGGTCAGAACTGAATTCTTGCTGTAACTATAACCTTTATAATAGGGATAACTATAACACAACAAGGATAGCACATCATGTAACCATAGAGAGGCATTAAGCATACATATATATCATTCAAGATAAGTTTACAAAATTGCTACATGCCAAATACGATGCGATCATCGTCACATATAAGCTAGAAAGTTCAAGAAATTGAAACAAGTACAAACGTTCATACATCAAATAAGTTCATAAATAAAGAAGTCCTTAGGTTCACTTCCTAAGCATGAGAGCTACCACGAGAGTGCAAACAGCCGTAAGCACACATCCCATCATAAATATCACCTCATTAACTCGACGAACTTCCGATATTGCCAACCTCGCATAGTCCCCCGTTCGATCCATAACTCCCAAGGCTCTTTCCATCATCACCTCTTGAGTCCTTACCCTTAGTCTAGCATCCCTTAATCCGTTTGCTATTCCCCACACCCTCTCCCTTTCTTCACGAGTCATACCAATGGGAGGTGGAGGGGGTACCCCATAAACTGGGCGATGTGGTTCTTCTCCTTGACGCCTATGTCCGAGATGGTACCAGGGATGATCACGAGGAAGGCGCGGCTAAAAGTATGGGTCTTGGGCTGGAAATCGCCCATCACTTAGGTTCATGGGTGCATCTTGCCTTGGCGGAGTGGGTGCTCTAAGGGCTGGTGGTGATGGTGGTGGCGAGGGTGAGCGGCGTCCAGGTTGGCTAGAGGCAACACTTCTAGCATCATCGTCTTCCGATGGGTCTTCCATTGGCTCGGTCTCTTCTTCTTCTTCTTCTTGGAGTGGTTGGGGAGGTTGCTCTTGCTCTAGGCGTCTCCTTTCTTCCTCTTCCATGTGGTCCACGAATCCATACAAATTCCTTGGTCTAGGGGCTGATCCGGAAGTTCCACTTGCTTGCAACATGATGTTCCTACACAAGTTTCACAAGGCGTGAGATGACGACTCGACTCGACGCTTAGACGACCATGGACGACCGACTTGACCATTGACGACCCATATGGCAACTTACGGACAGCAAGACGACTCGACGGACCATGAGACAACCTTAACCATTTGACAAGCAACCAACCAACTCGACTAACGACTCACAAGCTTAACAACCAAACAACGACATGACCATCCACAACCGACGACCAACTCGACTCGCACGACTGACATAACCATTTATAATTAAAGTAATGACTAAGATTCAACTTGTGCATAGCTCTCATGTATTATATCTAAATGGACAAAGTAATGCTAGCCAAGTGGGGGTATTAACTAAGGGTTCTAATAGGTAATGCAAACATTGGATTTGGTTATGTATCTTTTGCACCAAGAATCGTTTTTAAAGCTTATTTTCAAAAGACTCATTTTGAATATTCCTTAGACAACCATTTCGATCATTCCATATTAAATTTTTAGTTAGGCATAGTTGATCAGGCTATGCATAAGTAAAAAAAGAATACTTTATGATCGACTCAATTGTTTAAGAAATATTCGACTCGTTTGAAAATACGTAGGTTATAGCAAAAATTCTCTATAACCTTGAGCTTTGATACCATTTTTCTGTAACACCCCGACTAAGGCGGAACACGAGATGTCACAGAACGACATGGTACAAAAGATTTAAATATAAAACATCACCACAAAGTTTCAAATGCCATTCAAATTTAAAAAGGTTACAAGTTCAAGTTGACGTTTAATAAACATTACATAACCAATTCATTATCAAAAGATCAAATGTTCGCATTACTAGTCCAACATGCAACAATTAAACACATCATCCATGAGGCGGTCCATAGTGCTAACTTACTGCCCTAGACCTGAAAAGCATGAAGAAAAAGTGTCAACTACGAGAGTTGAGTGAGCTCATAGGTTTATGCTAACAACACATATATATTTAATCCAATTCAAGAAATAATGCGTCATAAAATTTCCAAGGATTCCATCATACTATCCATACCCAAACCGTATGTCCAAGCAATAATAACCAACCATCAATGATATCAACAACACTTGGTCAATGGTAAGATTACCATGACATGATTTGATGAGATAGATCTTGAGCCACTACTAAGACCGGTTATGTCCCAATAATCAAATATATATAGTCCCAAATGATAAGATAATGATAAGCACATGCTGTCAATCACGTGCATAAAGATAACCAAGGGTCGTGCCATGGAGACGACCATAAATATATAGTAGTTAGAGCACCGCGAGGCCGGACTGGAAATGAAGGTGGCCACAAAGGCAGACCAAACATCCCATCGTTACCTATAATAGTGGATGAGGGGACAAGTCCTAGTTGCGCAACCCTCTAACTACAGGCCTCAAATGAGTTAATAGTAGTGTACAGGGGACCACCGTTTGACAGTACTCAAGCTCATCATATAACATATAACACGTTGAACATATAATATAATTCCCATATCATTATCATTATTTCAAAGAATCATTTCATAAGAGAAAGTCATTTTAATTATTCATGCTTTTCACCCCGCAAGTAAAACATATAAAAGAGTTTGAAAGGGGGCTATGACTCACTTGATCAGAGAGTGAAAGGGGCTGATCAAACGCGATTCCTTCGCCTAGATTTGTTGCGCCTCAAGCAAGCCTAAACCATAACGTATATATTCACGACGTAAGTTCGCGTGACATGAACTAGTGAGCTAGATCATGAGATGTATACTAGTAGACTTGCCCATATTTGGTTGAATGGGGGGGGAGGGGGAGGGGAAGGGCTAGGATGATCATGAGATGTATACTAGTAGACTTGCCCATCTTTGGTTGTTATTAGATTATGGAGTTTAAGTGCATTATGATGCTCTCATTATTTGGTTATAAGAGATTTGGTGGTAGGAGTCGTTTTCTCATTATACGTTTTTGTACGTTTATTGGAATTTCGGTAGTTTGGCTTTGATTTATATGATTTCCATTGTACACTTTGCTTAGTAATAATATTTGACATTAGTGGTCTTATAATATTAATATTTATGTATATTCTCTGATTTGTAATTACTTATTTAATTTAATAATATTTAATTACTTATTTATTCACTTTATTGATTTATTTACTAAATAATTCCTTAAAAATACTTTTAAGTGTCATAATTGTCTTTATAAATTATGAATAATTTCATTTGAATTATCTTCTGATATACATGCTCCTAATTTATAATTTCATGATTTATACTTTTATTTGTGTATTTTCTGTTAGGTCCAGTTCACCTGGAACTGACCAGTCACCAGTTCACACTGACCAGTTCACCAGTTGCATCTGGTGACCAGTAAACTGGTGACCAAGAAGATTTGTCGAGAAATATATTGAAGTCCAGTTGCACCGTACAGTTAACGCAACTGAAGACTTCCTCCAGTTGAGAACTGACCAAGTTGAAGAAACATTCCAGTTGAAGTCGAAGATAACAAATGGAAGAAAGAGAATGACAATGGCAGCGAAGCCCAGTTGACATTCTAGTCAGTTACAAACTGGAGACCATCAGTGGAAAGCCCTTACAAAGCTTTACACTGATTACGAGGAATTGACTTGTATACTTTATGTACCTTTACCCGGATAATAAGCCTTATCTTATTATTTAAGTATTAAAAGGTACATAAAGGTGGTTGTGTAAAGTCACTTTAACATGCGACTTTACAACACTTTTTAAGGAATTAAATACTATTCCTTAAATGCTTCCAACCACATTTGTACGGCTAAAGTTAACATCCCAATGTTAACTTTGCCTATAAATACAAGTCATTGCACAACCAAGAATTACAGTTACTTCACACACAAACGAATAACTTCATACTTTGCAAACCTGCAATATTCTTGGTGAACTTGTGCAATATTCTCTCAATCGCTAAAAGGAACATTTCACTACTTTAAGTGTTTCGATTGTTGAAGAGAAATTCCGAGTATAGATCAATTGTATTCATAGGTTGTTAGGATATTTACATTCGTGTATTATCTTGGTTCCGCATCAACCTTGTAATTTGTTTAATATCAATAAATAAATTACACTTTGAAACTACATATTGTCTCATCAAGATTGTTTACAAGTTATTTGTATTATTGCATTGTTCTTTACTTATTGTCTTTTATATAAGTAATCTATCTAGAACTTGGTATATACCACTGCAACTGGTCGTCTCCAGTTCAGTAAGTATATTGCAAAGTAACTCCACCATCGACATAGAGGTGTCTTCAGTAGTACCATCTAACAAGTTGGGACTTATATTTTCCATTTATTTTAATGATAATATTTAATTAGTTATTTTTACTTAATTATTTATCTTTAAATTATGTAACACATGTCTCTTGCCTTTTAACTATTTTTCTCCAGTTGGTTTTAGTTATTTTTATCAATGGTTAAGATGATTTAACCCCATTCTTGATTTACATAATTTATTTATTGATTTTTATGTCTTTTAATTACCATTTAAATTCAATAATTCATGAAAATTCTTAGAAATCATCACTAAACATTTTGGTCAAAAATCCCAGGCCTTTTAGGCAACTTTTATCAATAAAAATTCATATCAATTCAACCTCTCTTGTGTCTTGCTCATTTTGAGGATTTTATGATTAAAAACCGTTTACCGAAATAGTGATTTTAGCCTCATTTCTTAAGCAATTAAAGTGCTTCAAAAGGGGTTTTCATTCTTGTTTCATTATTTCCAGAAAGTTCATCATATTTTGGTGTCCAAAATCGTGATAGTGGTGGTGGTGTGATATGTGCAATTTAGTGCTTTCGATTAGTGATTATTTGACCCGAAAAGGTGATTTTTGAGCTTATTGTTGTCATGACCAAAAGATCTGAGTTTTATACTTTTATTTCAACTTATTTCCAGTAGGTATATCATATTTCCTTGGTCATAAGATTATAGTGCATGTGTGTGCTCAAAATGCATTTTTGCGTGTTTTCGGTTTATGATTTCTAGCTTATTTTAACATGTTTTGGTCCAAGCTTTGTCTCTTTGTTATTTCATTAATTTTTCCAGAATATTAACATCATTATTAACATATTTTTCACTTATAACAAGTCCATATCCATCTCATAATCCAACAAAAGATCCAACTTTCTTAAATCTAGCATACATGCATTCAAATCAACACTTTTTAATACCAACTTTTATAGATCTAACATTCAACAACAATAAAACATCTTTTAAATGAAAAATCTCAGAATATATTCTTCAAAAATATACAAAAACATATAGATCTATCAAAAGAAAGTCACTTTAAAAGCTACTTAATCTATAACAACACTTTTGGGTCTTAAACTTGTTGAATCCTTGGATTTTTCTTCTTAGATTCGACATGCATGAGCATGGAAAGAAAGATCCTATCAACTTTGCCCTCATTAAGTGTATATTACAAAGAAAACAAGAAGAAAGTATGAGTTTTTGATAAAACCTTTGAATATAAACAAGAACAAGATTAGATCTAACAAAAAGGATGAAGATTATACCCTCTTGAACTTGGTTTTTGATGGTGAAAATGGGCAGAATTTTCGTGACTCTTGAAGCCTCCAACAACCCTTAATCTAACCCAAAAACAATCCTTAAACCCTTGCTTGATATAACCCTTTAGTAATCTAACTTAATCCTTATTATTATTAAGTGTTTAACTTGATTTTTGTTGGTGTTTCTTGTTGTTGTTTGGCCGAAATAAGAAGAAGAAAAAGGAGGGGGAAGAGGTTTTTCTTGAGAGGAGACAAGTTAGTATGTGAAGAGTGTGTAAAATGAGAGTTTCAAGAATGAATGTGGAGTGTAGGTTTTGAAAAGGGTGAGTGTGTGTGGGTGGTTTGATGGGGGACGGCCAAAAGAAAGGGGGGGGTATTGAAGAGTCTTTTCTTTTTTTTTTGTATAAGAGTGTATATGTGTTTAGGTGTATAAGGGTATTTAGATGTGTGTTTGTTTAATAAGTGTATTATGTATTTGTTTATAATAATAAGTTAACTAGTGATGTCCAATGTATATGTGTATGTGCCGTATATATGTATGTATATGTGTATATATTTGTGTTTTTAGTTTATTACATAGGCCATTATTTATAATCTTGTATTTATTTTAGGCATACATGTATATATATATACTTATTATGATTTAAACGCTTTTATGCGCATATGATCTTATAAACATATTTTGAACTAGAAATTTTATTTTCGTGACCAAATTTACTTTAATTAGCTAAATGATTAAATTGTTGGACCTTCGTAAGGATTTTTGATGGTTATCTCAACTTGTGGGACTTACATTATTATTTAGATAATTTGATTGATTAACAATAAAATTTTGTTCAATGCTATATTATTAAATTTGATTTAGAGCTAAATACTAGCTTTAGATTGCTAATTTAGGGGCATTATCTAATAGCTTCAAGTATAACTATGGCTTGCGGGATCATAGGCAACATAACTAGAACATATATAATGTTAAAAAGTAGGGTTGTTACAGGTAGTCCCCGTTTCTGGTGTTTTAGTCACCTTTCAATGGCTCCCTTAATTATGTGCGAGGAATTGCCCTATTGAGTAATGGGAAGCGGGCTACTCCCCGAAAATGCCCCGCCCCTAGGTTCATTTGTCGTTGGGGCTAAAAATATTCCTTGCTCGTTCCTAGGTCTTTTATTCCATTATTTTGGATCGCCGTATTATTTAACTCACTGAGTTCTGTAATTCATTTCTCTTTTCTGAATAGTTGGTTGTGTTGGATGATTGATGGGTAGTCTTAGATTTAGGTTGTTTTTCAAAATATGCACAAATCTTTTTAGGTTAGGTGATGTAAGCTTCCTTTACAGTTTTCCGGCTTTTTTCGAGCTTCAAAAAGGCTTGAATTATTGTTTATCCGTTCAGGTTTTCCTCATTTATTGTTCCATTTCATCTATGCGGTGTGATTTCTGGCTTCTGTTATATTTTTTTATTTCTTTTATTTTTCTTCCTTTTATTCGTAATTCTCATTCTCATTTGCTTATTCTGTACTTTAGCTAGATCTTTTTGTTTTCTATGCTGGTAGGAATGACAATCGCTTTAATTTGGCAAGTCTCTTCCGGATCGAGTGAAAGTGGAATTGGAACAAGTCTTTCGGCTTTGGAGTCTTCTTCGCGCACTGAATCATTGGAACACATGGTGAGAAGGCTGCATAGGGAACCGTGGTATATACCTGTGGGGAAGGCATGAAAACAAGACTTGAGGGCTGTGGAATAGATGCCGACGGTCCTGCAGTCGGTCCATGAACCTAATAAGAGGGCTAATCTGGTTTCGGGTTCACAAAGGACAACGAACCAGATGTTGTGGTGTAGGACTGCAAAGCCGTAGCCTGTGACAGCGATGAAGACTCGATGCTTGAGTCTGTCATGAGTGAAGATGCCACTAGGGAAGCACTGGGAACGGCAGAAGACAATCGCTTTAATTTGGCAAGTCTCTTCCGGATCGAGTGAAAGTGGAATTGGAACAAGTCTTTCGGCTTTGGAGTCTTCTTCGCGCACTGAATCATTGGAACACATGGTGAGAAGGCTGCATAGGGAACCGTGGTATATACCTGTGGGGAAGGCATGAAAACAAGACTTGAGGGCTGTGGAATAGATGCCGACGGTCCTGCAGTCGGTCCATGAACCTAATAAGAGGGCTAATCTGGTTTCGGGTTCACAAAGGACAACGAACCAGATGTTGTGGTGTAGGACTGCAAAGCCGTAGCCTGTGACAGCGATGAAGACTCGATGCTTGAGTCTGTCATGAGTGAAGATGCCACTAGGGAAGCACTGGGAACGGCAGAAGACAATCGCTTTAATTTGGCAAGTCTCTTCCGGATCGAGTGAAAGTGGAATTGGAACAAGTCTTTCGGCTTTGGAGTCTTCTTCGCGCACTGAATCATTGGAACACATGGTGAGAAGGCTGCATAGGGAACCGTGGTATATACCTGTGGGGAAGGCATGAAAACAAGACTTGAGGGCTGTGGAATAGATGCCGACGGTCCTGCAGTCGGTCCATGAACCTAATAAGAGGGCTAATCTGGTTTCGGGTTCACAAAGGACAACGAACCAGATGTTGTGGTGTAGGACTGCAAAGCCGTATCCTGTGACAACGATGAAGACTCGATGCTTGAGTCTGTCATGAGTGAAGATGCCACTAGGGAAGCACTGGGAACGACAGAAGACAGACCAGTAGTATAAGAAAAGTAGAGGAAGAAGGAGGCAAAGAAGGGAATTGAGGTAAGGCTGGCATAAGAGAATGGAGCTAATATTCAAACCTCTATTTATGTGAGAACTTCTTGCGCCTTTGGTTGACACCACCTTAGCATGTAAGTCCCTCATTTAATGGTTTAACCCACTAGTGTAAAATACAACAAGTCAAGTATGCACTAGAATGGACTAGTATTACTTAAATATAAATGCAAGTATATAAATAAAGTAATACAAGACTTAAAGCAATAAATAATGTAAAGGTGGAACACAATGTAATTTTCAAGTGTATTTTATTTATGATGTTAAATAAAATACAAGGTTGTTGCGGAACCAAGATATTACAACAATGTAAATATCCTAACAACCTATGAATTACAAATGATCTATATTTGCTAAATAATCTCCTTAGATCAAAATACTTAAAGTTGTGAAGTATCCCTTTTACGATCGAGAGTATTTAGACAAATTCACCAAATTGCAAAAAGTAATTTGTACAAGGAAATGACTTGGTATTTATAGGCAAATAAATTCAACAGTGAATTTATTATGCCGTACAAATATGGTTGCATGCATTTAAGGAAACAACTTTAGTTCCTTAAATGTATTGGTTAAGGTACAAGGATAAAGTCACAATGATGTGACTTGTCATCCTTTTAACCAACCACCTTTACACGCGTGTTGTACTTTTAACAATAGACAAATAGATTGTCCGGATAAAAGCGTGTAAAGGCAAAAAGTCAATTCCTCGTAATCAGTGTTCAGACTTGTAAGGTCTAGAACACTGACAAAGCTCCAGTCGTCGATTAGTTAATACTACCAGTGGGCCCCGCCATTTGTCAGTCTTCTTTCTTCAGACTTCAGTCTTTGACTTCAGTGAGAATGTCTTCAGTGGGATGATCTGGACTAGAGTGAAGTCCAGTGAGCTGAAATCTGGTGCTTCCAGATTTCCTGTACAAGTAAGGCGCTCACTGGTCTTCTATTATTTCTGGACAAATCTTCAGTGAGGCTCCAGTCTTCAAGTCTGGAGTGGGTCCAGTAAAACTGGACCTAACAAATTCCCCCTATTTGTTCAGAAATAATGCAAGGTCTTTCAAGCTTCTATCTATACAACTTGTAAGCTTGAAAAACACTTGTTTTTGACTAAGTCTAAAAATTTTGAATTACTGGGAAGCACTTTATAGATCATCAGTGTTCCAGTTTTATCTTTTGGTTCTAACTTAGACTTAATCTGATCACTTACTTGTGAATCAAAATATTGCAACTTTATTTACAGACATCAACAAATAGAAAGTTACAATTTTGATTGAAAATAAATACAATACAAGTAAATGATAAAAGAGTCAGGCTCTTCTCTTTTGAATGTGCCCAGATGCATCTTCAGAAGCCTTTCTCTTGGGTGAAAAGGAAGTATCTCCAGAGCGGATACCCAGTGCAATTTCCATGTCTGCCTTTTTCTGCCATACCCACTGAATTCTTTTCATGAAAGCTTTCACATCTGGAGTCACTTCAGTTTGCCCCTTGTAAACCAAACCAAATTCCTTCAGTTCAGTTAACCCAAAAGCCTGAACTGAAGTACATTTCCTTTCATCAACAAACCCACATTCTCTAGTCAGCTTCACTTCAAACTTGGTAAATTTTTCATGATTTTGTGCAAGTTTGATTTCAGCACCAATGATCCTTCTGGAGTTTGTCCTGAACTTCATCAGTTCATCATACTTGGCTCTAGTTCTGGCAACCTGGATCATTTCCTCAGTTTCTTTGGACACTCTCAAATCTTCCAATACTTTTTGAACCTGAATCTGATCAATTCTTTTGGAAGTGTCTAGAGGAATGAAGGTACTGAGATCTGCATCTCTGGCAGCCTTTGTTTGTCTGGGTCCACCTTTCAGTTTCTTTCTGTACTCATTCTCCAGAGCTACAACATTTTGCCTGACCTTTTTCTGGAGGTTTACCAACTCCACCTTCCGTAACTCAATCAACTCCTGAATAGGGCGACCATATGTTTCAGCATCAAATTTCTGCTCATCTTCAGAGTACCTGGAACGAACATATACATCGTCCATAGCATCAAGGCATTGATGAACTCTGGGGTCCTCTTTCATCAACTTGTAAATATCAACATGAATGCCCAACCTGCCAGCATTATAAGAATCCAGAGTTCCCATGTTTGCCATCTCCCTTTTATGGGCCAGCAGTCCTTCCCTTTGAGTTCTTTTGAAAATATCAATTAAAATGCCTTATTGTTCCAGTCTCTTTGATGTCTCAGTATCAACTGACACCCTCTCAGGAGAACCTTCAGTGGTTTCCTCTATTTCTTCTCCAGATATCACAAAATTTCTTTCTTTTCAGACTTTTCATGGTTGTTGTGATATCTGGGAATTCTTCAAACTGGGGCTCACTGGCATCAGTACCAGCAGCTTCTTCTTGCACAATGGCTTCAGTACCAAGGGCTTTCTGTGCTTCTTGTGCACTGGCATCAGTACCAGTCACTTTCTTCACCATTTCTTCCTTTTTCTTTTCAAACACCTTCTCAGTAGCAACTTTCTCAGTAATAACAGATTTTTCCCCCTTGGAATGATCACCAGTTCTTGACTTGAGATCATTCCATAACTGTTCAAGCATATGACGGTTAGAAGACCCAAATGTGCGACCTGCTACTGGAGAGGTTATGTTCACAGTGTGTTTTAGCCTTTGAACATCCTTTTTCAAAATTTGAACTTCAGGAGACAAGTTCTTGGGCAGTTCATTATCAATCATTTTCACCACCTGAGGCAGCAACCCATCTTGGATATTTCTGAGTACAGATGCACAGACCTTATCAGTAAGATCTTTCAACATCATAACTTTGAACTTTCTGGCACATTCATCAATAATGGTACTAATGATGGTATTCTGATCAAGGGCTGGCCTATTCTCTAGACTTGTTACCGATCTGGTCCACTTCTGGACCTCTTCTTTCAGACCTGCAAGTGGTTGAGAAATTTCGGATCTTACAGCCATCTGAACAGAAAACACAATCTTCTCCTCCAAGCCCTGGACTGCCACTCTAATAATTTCTGAATTTTTATTAGTGGCCAGTACCAGTTCATCCAGCTTATCAAAGACCATCTTCTCATTACCTGCAAATACGTTCATCTCTGACTGGAGATTGTTAGAAAGGAGTGATTTAAAGTCAGAGATAACCTGAGAAGATGACTGAAGTGATCTCTCCAGGTCCACCACCTTATTCAAAAGGCCTTGGACCTCGGAAGAAGAGGAAGTGGAGATACCACCTGGAGGAGGACCAGTAACATTTCTGGTTACCAAGGAGACTTGTGCCTCGACTCTTTCAGTGGGCCGTTCATATGATAGAACAGTAGAGTCGAGCGCATTGGAGACTGGAAAATTTACAACATTGAGTCTTGTCTCAATTGGTATTTCTGGTGGTGGTTGAAAATAAGAAATATTTGAAGGAAGTGAAGGATGTGGAGGTGGAGGTGGTGCATTTAATGATTCTGGTGGTGGTGACATTTCTGATGAAGGAGGTGGAGTAACTGAAGTGTTAACCAGACTAGAAGCAGGCGGTGGAACAGAAGAATGTTCCTCTTCCAATATCTGGTCTTTACCAAAAATGTTCACATCTGTATCAAAGTTGATATCAGACATGGGTGACTCAACTTCATTCCAAACTGGAGGTTGCCCAACAGTCTGGTCAGTTATGTCCTGGTTCAGATCAAGCTGACCAGTTCCTGGCTCAACCGAAGTAATGTTGCCAGTTTGACACTCAGTCGAAACCTCGTGTCCGATCGTAGTCACTGGAAATGCATCAGTGATGACTGTACCATCTGTAGCCATCACATCTCCTGTCGTAGAACTTTGAACATTAATTACTAGTGGTGACGCACCAGTAACATCGTCTGTTCGTGCAAGTAAAGTGGTGTCAGAAATTTGGAAACGTTCAAGTGCTTGTGCTGACACGGACTCTACTGAAGGATGGGTTGTCCTTCTATTATCTTCACCACTATCCCCTATAAGAATATTGGAAGTGGTTGCTTGTGGGATTTCCCGTATGTCATCTCCAGATTCCTGTTGGGAGGAATCTGGATGGCGAGTGTCGGTTCTAGAGGGAGCGACCAGTTCTCCTCCCTTTCTAAGACGTCTGGTGACATTTCTTGGTCGTCTTGGGGGATTTTGTGGTAAGATATCAGTCTGCTGTTGGTCAGAGGCCACCTCGGTTTCCGGTGACTCCACTTCAGCAATTAGGACTCCAGTGGGTCCTTCACTATTTTGAAGCCCACCTGGAGCCTCTTTCGACTCATCTGGTGATGATGCATCGGTTATTTCTCTCCTGAAATGGTGGATCATATTCGGAGGGATATCTACTTCACCAGGTGTGGAAGTTAAATTATTTAGATCCCTCATATACTCAGATACTGAAAAGTATCGTGAGCGGTAATCATACTCTTCACCAAGCAAAAATTTAAAAATGAGAGAGAGAAAACGAATGAAAGGTATATGTGGTTTTCTACCTTTTACTTTCAGACGTTCTGCCAGATCGTCAAAGAAAATCTGGGCAAAGTCCACTCTGTATCCAAACCAGAGGCAGTAAGAAATCTGGAGTTGTGTGTGGTTGATCTGATCGAGTCCTCCAGAACTGCCTCCTAAACACTCAACTATATGAGTGAAAAAATATCTCCATGAGTCTGTCAGCTTACTCATGTAGATAGTGCCCTTTCTCTTTAGTACCCCATGTTCATCAACAATATCTGTGTGTCCCATCTGCCTACATACTTCCCTGTAATTGAGGCCAGTAGGAAGTGTAATGTCCAGCTCATTATCCACAAAATAATTCAACCTAAGGGCTTCTCTAATAGTATCGACAGTAATAGAGAGTGGTCTGGTGCCTTGTTTCAGAGTAAAGTGGATGGTGTTATTATCACCTTCCACAAAATGAGCTGTGTACCAGAACTCGCATAAATATTCATGGTACATATTCCCTGGATTTAACGTCAGGGCTCCATATAATGGACAACTGAGGAAAAAGGCAGTCAGTCACCCAATAATGGATATAGGTTGATGGGTGCCAGAGAGTTTGGCCATCCAGTTATTCATATTAATACGAATAGCTGCCGGATCTAGGGTAATATGTGGTGCTTTGGTGACGGCAGCAACTGGATTATAAGATGAAGAAAGAAGGTTTTTCTCGGAGTTTGGTTGTCTAGGGGCCATTGTATATAATCGATTACCCATAATTTGAAAGAAAAGATGGTGTTTTAAAGCTTTCTAGGGTTTGATTTATGATGAGAGAGAGTGATGATTGGAATTGAATGAAGAAGAGATTAAATGAAGGAATTTGGGAGTAAATGATTTTCGAGATGAAAAGTGAAAGTGAAAGTAAATAGGGTATTTATAGAGGAGACAGAGTGTGGAATTCAAACGGTTTATTTTGAAAATTTATTCAATATAATTTTGATCGGGTCTGAAATCCGCATTTAATGCATCCCATCACACATAAATGTATGACGGTTGACAGCCCACAAAAGCTACCCACTTGCACTTTTTGTCTTCCCAAGGTAAAATTTCCATCATTTAGTTTGAAAAATATCTTTGCCACGTAGGATAAAAAGTAACTATCCATTCAAAAGGTTTGCTTACGTGGCACGCACAAAGACCAAGTATTAAAATATTATGACTGATAACCTCATGACTCATTTCAGTGCATCTAGAGGTTGACTAGACACTCCAGTATTACTGGTGGATTAGGCTAGTAAAGGTATGCACTGATGGTACACTGGAGGACTTCCAGTAAAGTACCAGAAATATTTTCCAGAAAAATTCTTCCAGTGGGAAAATAAATTCCCCCTGAAATTAAAAACATTTTAAGGACAAAAATATGGTTTGAGTCTTCCCCTTGGAATGGTGATCCATAAATCTATATAATGCAAAGATAGTATCACAAAGGCATTCGATAGCTAAGCTGGCATAGATTTATAAATCTGGAAATCAAGGAACCATGCCAGTGTCACAAAGGCGTTCATAATAAAGTTCCGGATTTAAGGGTTCAACATTCCCAACTCACCAACAAGATATTCAAAGGTTTTTACATCCAGAGGTTTGGTAAAAATGTCAGCGAGTTGTTTGTCAGTGGGAATAAAATGGATTTCTATGTTATGTTTCATACTATGATCACGAATAAAATGATACCTGAGATTGATGTGCTTTGTCTTTGAGTGCATGACTGGATTGTTTGAGATATCAATGGCACTGGTATTATCACAAAAAATGGGAGTCTTTGAATATTTAATACCATTAATAAAAATACCATCTCTGGTTTGTTTAATCTGGAGTCCTAGAAAGTATGTTAATTCACCCATTAAACTCATCTCATATTCAGATGCCATGATTTTTGAAAATTTCTTGCACATATTTTCATCAGTAGAGCCAAAAATAATATCATCAACATAAATTTGTACCAGTAAAAGATTACCTTTTTCACGAAGAATGAACAAGGTACTGTCAATTGCACCTCTTTTGAAACCATTTTTCAACAAATGTTTAGTCAGAGTATCATACCAGGCTCGTGGGGCTTGTCTGAGACCATAAAGTGCTTTGTCCAGACGATATACCCAGTGGGGATGCTTCTCATCAACGAAGCCTGGTGGTTGCTTGAAATAAACCTCTTCTTCCAATTTTCCATTTAAAAATGCACTCTTTACGTCCATCTGGTAGACCTTGAATTGATGATGAGCAGCAAATGCTAAGAAAATTCTGATCGCTTCAAGTCTAGCCACTGGAGCAAATGATTCATCAAAATCAACATCTGATTGACAATACCCCTGTGCAACCAATCTGGCCTTGTTTCTGACAACATGGCCATCTTCATCTACCTTATTCCTGAAGACCCATCTGGTACCAATTGGTTCCTTCTTGCCAACTGGGAAAGGAACCAGATTCCAAACCTTGTTCCTTTCAAACTGGTGAAGCTCTTCTTGCATAGCTATCACCCAACTTGGATCTTCCATAGCCTCATCAATCTTCTTCGGTTCTATCAGTGATAAGAAGCTGACATACAAACATTGTTCACTGGAGGCTCTTCTGGTCTGAACCCCTCTACTGGAGTCACCTATGATCTGATCAATAGGATGTGCTTTTGTCCACCTAGAGTATTGACCAGGATTGTTATGAACAACAATATCAGTGCAAGAATTCAGTTGGGGTGCATCAGTTGAAACATGATTAACTGGCACCAATGGTTCCTCATAAACTATCTCCACATCTTCATCAGAGTCATTAATATCACGATTTGCATCATGAAATTCTTCATTTGAAGACATTTCTTGAAGTACTGGTAACTGAACCTGATACTGGGGGAGTAGTACGAACATCTGATCCAATAATAAGTTCAGAGGGTAGTTTGAAACTTATTGAAGGATAGAAAGGAGTACTACTGGGAGGTTTCTTAATCTGAACAGGTTCCAGATCAGGATGACTGGAAACTTCTTCTGGAGAATCTTTATTGTAGTTGATAGGATCAGATTCACAGAAGACAGTTGAAGTTACTGGGGGAGTATCAAGGGTTGGCTTTTTATTAATTGCAGCATTTGACTCATCAAATGTGACATGTATGGACTCATGACTGTAACACCCGACGTTTAAAAATATGGGTTTTCAAAAATCTTTCACCTAACGGTGTTAAATTGCGGAAGTAAAGACCGTAAAAGTCAAAACCGATAAAAACATTTCGGTTTCTGCATTTAGTTGGTGTTACACGCCATATCAAACAATAGTTTAAATGAAAACCCAACGGTTGCCCAACATTAAACAACCGTTCACACATTATTACATATATTCGACATCAATGAAATGTAATCAAAAGTCTCCATAATAAGCAACTAGGGGTAGCTAAGGAATCTGCATGCTTTCTACCCACGCCCTCACATCTTGCATCTACAAGTCCTTCAAGCTAAACCTGAGGGAACAACCACATTAAAGAAACAAGTGTTAGCTATAGAATAGCTAAGTAAGACCACACTCAATTTAAAAGCATTTGTCCAATTAAAACATTTCTTCATTATTAGACAAACTCATTAGGCACAACACACATCACACATAACTGCATATCAACTTCATATCAGATAGGATAATCATCCTAAATGTGCCTATCCTGCATTAGTTCACACATTATCACACATATCTTCGTTATCTACATATAAGTGTGCCCTGCATCACACCCGACTAGATGATCAACCAAAGGCTAATCACCGTACGTCGTTAAGGAATGGCAAGCCAATCCAAGAGTAATTCGTATGTGGAGGTTGGTCAAACCCCTCGTATTACTCGCCCTGCATTATAAAGACCATGTTGCAAGGAGCCACCCAAGCAACAACTACGTCAACGTACTCATCCGGCTAAGACTTGTACGGGTTAAGCTTAACACTTTCCCTGCATTATATTTACGAGCTCGGTTTCACACATATATAGTTTAGGTCCCTGCATTCCTAAACTTTCGCACACATATAGTCTAGGTAACACACTTCCTAGACATTCACACACTTTATCTTCATTACGTTTGGATCCTTAAACGTGCAAGTGACATGGCAACCTACCGAGTCTAGTGAGCTAGGTGTACAAGCCATGTAGTCATGCATATATCACACGTCAACATCATTTCTACATTTCACGCATAATAAGCTACTTCGTAATACTACATAACTGCATTACAATATACTACATTAAGCAATACTTCATTTCACTACATTAGGGTCTGCATTTCAGGTCTCATGGTCGACTACATATCCCATATTACCTCCCGTGTAACCCGAGATACGCACATATATCATAAGTTACCGTTAAAGAAGTTATAAGTATGAAACCTTTGCTTGTTGAACCCTCAGTGTGACAAAAGTAGTGTATCTTACCTCGATACGGTTTAACAACAAGCTACAAGCACAATACAACGATGACTAGGTGTCTCCAATAACCTAGAACAAGTATAAGATCGAAATATAAGCTAAACGACACATTTTGTGAAATCTGGACATGTGGTGCGCCGCACCTTCCATGTGGTGCGTCGCACCAATCCTCCAGGGAATTTCTATCAACAATGGGTGCGCCGCACCTACCCTTTGGTGCGTCGCACCAATCTTCCAGGGAATTCAGATTAAGACCAGGTGCGCCGCACCAGCCCTTGGTGCGTCGCATATCGGGGTCCATCATAAGAAACCCAAAACCCAACTGGGCAGTGGTGCGCCGCACCACTCCCTTGGTGCGCCGCACCTGGGGTGCAGATCAGCAACTCAATTTTGTTCTTTGATCAAACGAATTCCATACGAACCCATACCCCAAATCCAACCTGAGGACTTAAAATTAATCCTTTTAATTGCACTTTCATCACCTTTAATCAACCTATTAATCCCTTAATCTTTTACATCATAAATCAACCATTTAATCACCCGAATAACATGAAATTGATGAACGTTTAATCAAATAACCCAACCCAAACCCTTATGGCCTAGATTAAGACTAATATAAGACTCACGCAAGCAGATTTCAGATGAGGAATACCTATATTACCTGTATTAGGTGACAAAGATCCAAGATCTAAGCAATACACGATCGATTTGGCTCCAAAACGAATAGATCTAGAGAGAAACTTGAGAGGGAAGGAAGGGGATCAGCTAGGGCTTTGTTTAGGGGAATAAAATCTGCAAATGCCAACCTAATGACACCCCTTAACTCCCTAAACCCGTTTTTAACTTTCCTTCTATGTCAAAACTAGCCCCCTAAGCTTCCTAATCCTTCATTGTTGGTCACAAACTACTTTATTGACCATATACATCATTAATCCTTCATTAAATGTCACTACATAGACATTAATCTTCATATTACACACATTTATACTACATTAACACTTAGGCTTACAAGCCTCACACATAACACACATTAACTACATATAAGCATTAAATCTAAAATAGACTTAACGACACACACAATATTGACTTAACGACATTAGTCAACTAGTAAAAAAAAGTTTGGGATGTTACAATGACCTTCTCCAGTCTTTTGTTATAGACTCTGAAGGCCTTGCGAATTGCTGAATAACCTAAGAAATATCCTTCATCAGCTTTGGCATCAAATTTGCCTAACTGACTGGAGTCGTTCAGGATGTAAACTGGACATCCAAAAACGTGAAAATAACCAATATTTGGTTTTCTATTTCTTAATACTTCATAGGCTGTCTTCTTGTGCCTCTTGATATAAACTGACCGGTTCTGAGTGTGGCAAGCAGTAGCAATTGCTTCAGCCCAGAAACTGGTAGGAAGACCAGATTCAACAAGCATACTCCTGGCAGCTTCTATCAGTGTTCGATTCTTTCTTTCTACAACTCCATTTTGCTCTGGAGTTCGTGCTGAAGAGAAGTTCTGGGAGATGCCAGTGTCAGTACAGAATGACTCCAGTGTAGTATTCTGGAATGCTGTTCCGTTGTCACTTCTTAACTGATACACTTTTCGCTTATATTTGAGCTCAATTTGCTTGATAAGAGCAATGATTTCAGCAGTAGCTTCATTTTTAGACCTGAGAAGGATAACCCAACAATATCTGGAATATTCGTCGACAATCACCAAGGTGTATCTTTTACCAGCATGAGTCTGAACATTCACTGGACCAAAAAGATCCATATCAAGTATATGAAGTGGTTCAGATATGCTGAAATTTTGCTTGGTCTTGAAACTGGCACGTTTCTGCTTTCCTATTTCACATCCTCGATATGGCCTTTCCTTTTTGAAGGAAACAGAAGGTATCCCATCTGCCAGTTGTTTTCTAGACAACTTATTAATATTTTTGAAATTTAAATGGGATAACCGTTTATGCCATAACCAGTTTGTGTCATCATCGTCTTGAGTATAGAAATTGCTCTGAAGGAGAGCTTTCCATATCCATTACATACACATTCCCTCTTCTGGGAGCAATCAATACTACCTTCCAGTCCTTGTTAAATACGATGCCCTGAGCAATATTGAATAGAACTTGATAGCCATCATCACACAGCTGATTTACACTGATCAGGTTATATTTCAAACCATTCACATATGCAACTCGTCTGAATTTGACTTGTCCATTGTTCAGGACACCATACCCCTCAGTTTTTCCACAACCATCATTTCCAAAAGTAATGGAAGGTCCATCAGAAATTATGAACTCCTCCAGCAGGTTCTTACATCCGGTCATTGTCCTGCCAGCTGCACTGTCAAGATACCAAATATATTTCTTTAGATCGCCCTGCACATCCACCAGATTGATTAGTTAGTTTTGGGAACCCATCGACTGATGGGTTCACTGGACTCTCCCTTATAAGTCCCTGGGGGTATCCGGTTGAGTTCACTTTCTTCTACTGAGGATTTCTCAGAGAATTTAATTGGAATTGACAGTTTTGAAACCTTTTTCTTCTTTTCAACTGAAGAAGCATTTTTATCTTTCTTCGAAAAAGGTTTTGTATTTTGTTTAGGGCCAGATGAAGTACCCTCAAAATTGTTTAATCTTGCATTGCAACTTTGAACTTGACGAGCCAGTAGTTGAAACTGGCTCTCTAGCCTTAACAAAATATTTTCTTCAGATGACACCTTAGCCTTTCCAGTTGACTGGACTTTAGGCTTAGGTAGAGAGACATTCTTTTTCTTTGGAACTGAAGGTTCCTTAGAAGCAGATTGAGGCAAAGATTTCTTTTGATTGACCTTTTTAACTAGAGCAGTCACCTGTGATGCTCCAGTTTTGACCTCTAGGGATTGAACTGGAAAATTGTTGGCCTTGGGAGTAACAGGCTCATCATAAATGGTACTGGGTCTGACCTCCTCTGGTAAACGGTCAATAACTGGTATTAATGATGCAACATGAGTATTTCCATCCATATATGCACGTTTTTGTGTGTGAAATTGATTTACTCCAGCATCATATGGCTTTCTGGTTTCCAGCCATGATTTAATGACATGTTTTCTTTCCAGGTCTTGTTTTTCTTGTACCAGTTGTTCAATTACCAAAACTTGTGCTTGAAAAGCTAGTTCAATATCTTGAAGTTCTTTTAATTTTGATTTTAAAATTGAAAGTTCAGAAAAATCTGTTTCTTGACCTTTAACACTGTCAGATCTATCAGTTTCTACAAAAATTAAATCAGAATTAAGAGCTTCAGCTATGTCCAATTTTAGTTCTGGGTCAGTTTCAGTATCATAATCACTGACCTTTTTGATCACAATGTCCACCCATCTTCCAGATGTGACATCTTCCTTCACCAGATGATCTTGGTCTGCCAGAGCCATGTAACAACAGTCTCTTTCCTCTTCTTCATCAAATGATGAATCATCAGAGGGAACCCATTTTTCTTCAGTAGTTGCAATCATGCATTTATTATTTTCCTGTGACATGAGTGCAATTTGAGCCTTAAGCTTTTTGTACTTGGACTTGTAGCTATCATCAGGTTTTTGGTAAGAAGTGGATGGACCAGACTGGGAAATAAACTGACTGGACTTGCATTCCTTCATGAAGTGACCTCTTCTGACACACTTAAAGCATGTCAGATTAGTCTTATCAGTAGAAGTACTGGATGAATGTTGTCCACTGGGCCTATTTGCTCTTGCTTTAAAACGGTTAAACGTTTTAGAAATCATTGCAACCAGGTCATCATTGTCAGATTTATCACAGTCTGGAGAGATATTATTTGTTACTCCAGATTCCACTAGTTCAGACATCATCTTCTTCATAGAAAATACATTCTCAGAAGACATTAATGCAGCACAAGGTGGTTCAGTATGACTGACCACTATGGAACTACTGGAAGCATGATTTAAAGCATCTTTTTCAGCCTCAACTCTTTGAGCTTGATTTTCTTCAGTAAATCAGAAGGCTCCATATAAGGTTGATAGAGTGTGAGAGTGCAGAGTTTTACCTTGTCTTAAAACCAGGATCATATGAGACCATTTGGTGGGTAAAATATCACAAAATTTCTCCAGAAGTATATCCTTGTCTTTCTCAACCCCCAGTCCTCTCAACTGGTTAATAATGCTCATAAATCTGGTGTAAGTACCAGTGAGAGACTCTCTGGGGAGAGCAAAAAATGACTCATACTTCTTGTTTAAGGAGACCTTTCTGGTGACAATGGTGTCATCACCTCCTTCATACTGGTTCACCAGTTCATGCCACATGGATTTAGCACTAGGAAAAAGAACTAGTGTGGGAATTAGGGTTTCTGGAACAGCCCCGAGGATCATGTTTTTGAGAATGGTATCTAAATTTACCAATCTCCTCTCCTCTTCAGACCAATGTTCCTCCCTCTTTTCCCTTCCTCTTCTAGATCCAGTTGGATCAAGTAGAGGATTGAGAGGAGATGTAGGTGTATAAGGTCCTTCATTTAAGATTTTCATCATATTCCTCTCAATTCCAGTAACATGGAGTATCATCCTAGCTTTCCACGTCCCAAATTCATCACTGTTCCCACTGAATTTAGGAACATGATTGTTTGAGTAGTGCACATGCACATGTGGAGAAGCAGGAGTAGGAGGAGGTGAGGGATTATTGTTAATAACAGGTGGTGGTTCATTTTGGTCATTTAGATTAGGGTCAGGACCAAGACTAAAGCCTCCTTGTGTATTTTCTGGGTTGGCCATCAAGAAGCAGATCTAGGCAAGTTTGTTAGCCTTCTGCTCTGATACCACTTGTAAGTCCCTCACTTGATGGTTTAACCCACTAGTGTAAAATACAACAAGTCAAGTATGCACTAGAATGGACTAGTATTACTTAAATATAAATGCAAGTATATAAATAAAGTAATACAAGACTTAAAGCAATAAATAATGTAAAGGTGGAACACAATGTAATTTTCAAGTGTATTTTATTTATGATGTTAAATAAAATACAAGGTTGTTGCGGAACCAAGATATTACAACAATGTAAATATCCTAACAACCTATGAATTACAAATGATCTATATTTGCTAAATAATCTCCTTAGATCAAAATACTTAAAGTTGTGAAGTATCCCTTTTACGATCGAGAGTATTTAGACAAATTCACCAAATTGCAAAAAGTAATTTGTACAAGGAAATGACTTGGTATTTATAGGCAAATAAATTCAACAGTGAATTTATTATGCCGTACAAATATGGTTGCATGCATTTAAGGAAACAACTTTAGTTCCTTAAATGCATTGGTTAAGGTACAAGGATAAAGTCACAATGATGTGACTTGTCATCCTTTTAACCAACCACCTTTACACGCGTGTTGTACTTTTAACAATAGACAAATAGATTGTCCGGATAAAAGCGTGTAAAGGCAAAAAGTCAATTCCTCGTAATCAGTGTTCAGACTTGTAAGGTCTAGAACACTGACAAAGCTCCAGTCGTCGATCAGTTAAGACTGCCAGTGGGCCCCGCCATTTGTCAGTCTTCTTTCTTCAGACTTCAGTCTTTGACTTCAGTGAGAATGTCTTCAGTGGGATGATCTGGACTAGAGTGAAGTCCAGTGAGCTAAAATCTGGTGATTTCCAGATTTCCTGTACAAGTAAGGCGCTCACTGGTATAGTTGTCCAATGAGACTTTCACTAAACCCTTTGATGAGCAGATCTTGAATTGCAAAAGTGATAGCTTATATAACTGCATTTTGATACTTTTTTGAAGACGAGAAAGAGTTAGCAAAAGCACTTTTCATCTTTCACAATAACCATGGCATTCGATGCAGCCTAGTCTTCCACCTTTTTGTCCGCTGATGTAATGGGCATGCTCCCTGTGAACGCTTTAGTCTTTCCGATTGTTTGGTTCTGCTCGTGATGGAGAATGACATGCAAGCATTAAACAACCTCTGGAGGGAGGCGTACAACTTCCTTGAAGGTAAGGTGGAGCCAGTGGGCTCTTTGCAACATTCCTTTCAGCGGGATATCATGGATGGGAGTCTTCATTTCTTTATTCAGGATATAAACCAATGCGATAGAAATTCACAAATCTACCATGAATTCTACTCGCACTTTACCGATAAGGGATCCCGCCGGATTACCCCTACCTTAACCTTAAAGGTCATGCTTTATTTTTGGATCAGACCGCTCTTGGTCTTTGAACTAGTCATTAATGATCGGCTTCATTGCTACCCTTTCGGTATGCGTTGCAAACACTTTCATTTTGAGCGTCTCATCTTCTCTATAGAAGCAAAAATCGAACGGATAGAACAGATGGTGCAACTACATAACTTTTTTTTTTCCATTACTTCCATGGTCGTGCCTCGTGTCACGACAGCACCCATACTATTGAAATGGTCCGTCAGTAGAGATGTTCCCACATGTGCCCCTTCTTCTAATGGTACTATAATTCCTATTCCTATCCCTTCATTCCCTCTTTTGGTCTATCTACATTCCAGGAAATTCATACGCTCCACGGACGGAGCAAAAAGCGGAGTCTTGGTCAGAGCAAGCCGACCTATTCTATTACCAGACATAATTGGGAGAAGCTCATCCGAAACTAGAGCTAGAAAGGCCTTATTTCGTTTCGTTCTTGTTCTTCATTTCCTTATCGAAAAAAGGGGGATTTCTCATATTTAGAATCTTTCTGTGGTGTGCTCCGTTTACTATTCTTTCGTACTTTCTTCTCTTTACCACGCGATAGGTCAGCGAAGCGTGAGCGGGCGCGGAGAAGGAAAGGCCAAAGACTTCAGCCTAACGGGAATGAGCAAGGACGAAATGACAAGATGAGGTGCCCTGGGCACCCCCAAAGAAGGGTCGAAGTTTTTGGGCCTGTAGCTTTACCCGTCCCCCCTTCGTCGGGCGGTGCTTGTGTGGGGGGTGCGCCACCAGAAATCGGGCTTGAAGCTCTCACCTTACCAACGAGCCGACAGCTGATGGTTGTTGGTCACGACTACTACAAAAAAGCTCCAATGAAGATGAATATTTCACATGGAGGAGTGTGCATCTTTATGTTGGGTGTTCTTCTGTCGTGCGACCCGGCGGCTTATGTGCGACCTGTGGCCCACGCCTCCTATTTGTTCAGGGCGGGCGGCGTGAACTCTGATTCGATCCGGGTATTCAATCCCGCCGCTGAGATGCTCAGTTGACTCCTTAACCTTGATAGGAAGATGGCTTATTCAATAATTCGTGCATAAGGGTAAGGAACTTTGGATGAACTAATGCGAATGGGTGTAAGCCTCGCTGCTCGGAAACACCCAGTGCTGACCACACTGAGAGACACGAAAGCGCAGGTAACGCCAGTTGGCGAAGTGGCGTTAAGCATCCCTAGCGGTAAGAAAAGGGAGGTCGTGATGATATCATCTACGTCCGTACCGCTCCTCGTGGAGTAGATCCCGCATCCAACCAAGTCTTTGACCAGGGAACGGGATAATCCCCACTACCGCTGGCAGGCCAGCCGGGCCGTGAGCACGGTGGGGATGGGCTTCCCAAAAAGCCAGCCCGGGCCGGGGTCAGTATAGAATGAAGGGACGGCCCTAATGTTGTGTTGGCAAAGCCAACTTCTTGGGTTTCGGGCGGAGAAAAGCGGACGTGGGGACTCGGGTCGGGGCGCAGCGTAACTAAGGGATTCCATTTAGGGCGAGACAAAATGGGCGGGCACGGGCGGTCTGGTGTCCGATCCGATTGGTCAGACGACGACTACTTCACTTATTAGATTAGTATTAGCCGCCTGTCCCGGAATGGAATGGGATGGAATAGAAAAAACGGGAAGCGCTATCGGGTCGGTTTGGAGGGAGAAGCTTGTGAAGAAGGAAGCTTATCCCCGCCACGACTGTCAGCTGTTGGTTCTCTCCATCTCTCCTAAACTTCCCCCGGTTTCGGCCCGAGCTGTATGAGGCAGAAACTCGTCCCACGTACGGTTCGGAGGCCGAGCCCCACCCCAGCAGTAAGGGTGCGGCTTAGGTTAACTAACACAAAGAAGATACAGTTCACTCAACGATTGCCTTTGGGTTCCGAACTCCATATGGGGAAGGAGCGTTGTTGTTTGCAAGGTCTAGATTATTTACATGGACCCACTTCTCATTCAATTTGTGGAAATTTTCTGATCTATAAACCATCCCTAACTAACGATGGCTCGTGTTTGAGGATGATGAATCACTTCGTGTCGACATGTTTCCAATAAACTTTCCGGCCTCATATGAGAATGGAAAACTGGACCATTTTCTGCATCGGTGGATGAAGAATCGCGAGCATAATAATTTCTGGTTGACCATGTTCCCAGAAAAAAGATACTTTCAAGAAACGACGAACACGACTGAAGTGGCTATACATACAAATCCATTTACGGATCTATATGCTCCGATTGGAACTTCCAGTTCCAGAACAGGTGGCTGGTATACTACCATAATGAAACTGCCTTTTATTTTTTTTATTCGGATCGGATTTATGTTGGCTTCGTTGGGAGGATCGCGTAGTTTGTTACGTCAGCTCCAAAAGGATAAGTTGCCTTGGAATTGAGAAAGTTACGTGGAGTTCATAATTGCATAAAAGGAGTCAAAGTAAAGTAGTGGTTGTGGTGCGTTGAGGCACTTCTTCGACGGTTCCCGTACGCCCGGCCTGCCGGCCCACTCTGAAGAATTCATGGGTCGGCAGGCGGGCGAGACAGAATGGGCGGGCACTACTAACCAAGCCAAGCCCAGTTCCCGCCGATAGGCGCAGGTAGCTTGCTTCCAAGCCTTGCCTTATATGATAGTTGTGGCCATGGCCCGAAGGAGCCTTAAGCACTTGTACAATGCTTCAAGTCAAGGCTCCCTCCCACTCGTTGCCCAGAGCCTTGACTTTCCATGTTTTTAGTAAAATGCGCACTACAACTAGCACTTTTTTCTCTGATAGGCTCGCTTCTTCAAGCTCCGCCCCTTATTGGAAAAAAAAAGCGCTAACGCTTACTTTTTTATATAATACCTTCTTTCTACTTCTTTCTCAAAGTAAAGCAAGCAACCTTTCGCCTTTATTTTTTTGAGGAGATATAAAAAGAAGCAACCTTACTAAGCAAACGTAGGCTTGGCCTTGATGGGTGGTTTCGTTTTAGTGTTTAAATTAATAAAAATGTTGTACAAGTTATTACCTCAAAACACACACACACCTTAACGGATAGGGGACCCGATCAGATGTAGTATAGTTTAGTGATAAGAATAGGATCGTTCGCAGGGACTCATTGCTTTACCTAATCTAGTAATACGTGTAATTCTAGCAGTTGTGGGGTTGTCACGATTTCCTATTAAACTAATTAAAATACTGAAAAGCAAATAGAAGCCGCAACCGCTTATTCAGCGAGAGGCTTAGTCTGAAAATAGTTTGAAAAAGAAAATAACAGTAATTAAATTAAAATACTTGTTTGGCATCTCCGATCTCATGGTACGACCAAATATCATTCTACCTACTTGCTAGACTGTTGGAAACTTAATCACGGCTCAGATTCTCGTTAGATTCACTTTGCCTAAGTAACTAGTGCTGTCGCTAGACTCACACTACCCTATAAACAAATTCTCGTTAGATTCATTGTTTAAGCATTAATGACCTAAAGTTCGTGTTACTAATTCATTTTTTAGTTACCCGGCTCTTAAGCCATGACCAGATAATAATTATCTCCGGTGACCACAGTCCTCGTTTCCAAGTCACTGGATCGCGTCTGACATTGTTAAGCATCATGTTCTATTCATCCTAATTACTACGGTTTTGGATCCCTCGGTTACAAGTGAATCACCTTTTACATCTAGTTAAAGACCGACTAGTGTTTTCCATCCTTATGTATTAATCCTAGTGTATGATTATAGACCGATCATAAGAATTAAATCAATACATGCAGATATAGAACCGATAATAACATGAAGAACTAGTAAAACATGGATCTACGATAAACAGTAAAACACACTTCAACAGATCTAACAAATAAAGTAAAATAAATAAACGTCTACATGATCACATCGATCCAAACAAGTATTCAACCTACTAGCCTGACATTATTAAAGGAATAACAAAGTCTGAAAAGATGAAAGACATTGTTTACCAACTGAAAGTAAAGTAAAAGAGTAGATCTAGGTTGAGGATGAAGATCGGAAGGTGTTAGAAGCTCCAAAACCTCCTTGGAATCTGCAAAGTCGACCTAAGGTTGAATATGGGCAGCTAGGGCTGCTGAATCGGCTCTCTCTTAGGGTTTTAAGGTTACTTTGACTTAAATAGGTGTGAAAGTCGGTTGCTGATCTGGGCCGCCCAGCGGCGCTGGGATGGGCTCCAGCGGCGATAGGACTGGGCCAGCGGCGCTGGCAGCTGCTGCTGCTTCACGTACTTCTTCGTTCGGCTCCCGAATCACCTTCTTGTCTCTTGTAACTTCATTGGCTTCCATCTTGAGTCACTTGATGCCATTTACCCTTACTCGCATCTTCCGTGAACCTGCATAAACATACGACTCATTAAGTACCGATAGTTCCGGAATATTAACTCATTTAAGACATAGAAATGAAGCCTTTTGATAGGGGTTTTTATCACAAAATGGACGCTCATCATATACCCCCGCACTTAAGTCTTTGCTTGTCCTCAAGCAAATAGTCCAAGAAAATAAAACAATGATGAGCGGACTACTTAAGTGTTCAAGTTATTCTACTTTATTAAAAACATTTGAAAGATTAGTCATGCAAAACGATTTGAGAAAGCTTTAGACAAAATCAGTAAGCTATAGCTAGAGGCAAGATAATTGGTCAATCAAAACTAAAAGCTAACTTTTTATTTGTGTTAATACCTCTAAAACCGTTCTATACTTCCACATGTCTTACAGCTCAATCTTACTTCTTTCTGCTGACTAGTTAAGCACTTAATTAAGGTTTGTATAGCAATCAGAACTACTAGCTACTAGCAAGGCATTTATATTCATCGTTTGTGTACTTGTGAGTCACTACTTAGACATACCCTCACACTACAGTCATGCTCGCTAGCTAAACACTAAAGCAGTTATACGATATTATCATCTTTAATAGTTGAGACAGCGGTGACAGGTCGGTGGTTCCCCACGCGCAAAGCAACATAACTCAACTAATGGTTAGAGTTTATACCTTACATCAAGACAGCGGTGACAGGTCGGTGGTTCCCCACGCGCAAAGCGACATAACTTGATGCGTATAGATTTTACTCGTTATTAGTTCTTTGAACTCTTTTAATTAATCTACTGATTGCCTTATTATTCATGCAATAGACATTATCAGAAACCCCAGATGACTCGTACACTAACTTCGCATGCAACTAGTTCACATTAAATAGTGCAAGAATTAAGGCGAACCATACGTCTAAACTAGTTCCTACACAAGCACGTATAATTAAGTCCAATTAGTATACCTATACTAATGACTAGAAAGCTCTAATTGCTAGGCATATTAAAGTCCGGTTAAATGTGCTATGGAAAACATAATCGCATTCAGTTTCAGTCTAAGCTCTAATCCAGTTAGAAGAATGAACAGCCACAAATCTATAGTTAAACTAACAGTTCTAACTAACCGTTCATCTACCAAAGCTAATATTGCTTAGTTATCGTCATCTTTTGTCTACTTGCAAAGCTTATATTCTCAAAATGATTTTCCAACACAAGAAAATTTGAATTTTTGCATGAAATAAGTAGTAGAAAACTTATGATAAATCAAGCAATTAAACCACGGGTTTTTCCTATTCCATCCCCCCACACTTAAATTATACAACGTCCTCGTTGTACTGAACCTAACATAACAGGGTAATAGGAAAAACACGAAAAGATAAAGGATTAACGAAACTTCCCGGGCTTATGTTGCATGATTGTTGTTGAAGATGGCATTTGCGGAGCGACTTGAATGATGTTGAACTTCAAAAACTTGAGTCGTCTCCATTTGATGGCGATCCATTGATGCGTCTCCACCTTCTTTTCTTTTTGGTATTTTTTGATTTTTCGATTTTTTTGGATTTTTTGGGTTTTTCTGATTTTTTTTTTTGATTTTTCGATTTTTTTGGATTTTTTGGGTTTTTCTGTTTTTTTTTGGATTTTTCGCGATCTGGTGTGCAGAACGGAGCTGTGAGCGGCGCTGGTAAGCAGATAGCGGCGCTGGCGGGTGTGAGCGGCGCTGGATCTGTACAGGTGCAGGTCTAACGGCGTTGGAAGGCTGTGAGCGGCGCTGGGGAGCCCAGGTGGCTTCCCAAGCGGCGCTGGAGGTCCTCTAGCGGCGCTTTTAGCTCCTGTACGTGTTTTGACGTCTGATTTTCTTCAACGATTGATGTTTGAACTCCCCCACACTTAGCTTTAGGCCAAGTGCCTGGTTTCCTTCAGACTACAAGACAAAATACTCCTGCACACTTCAATCATAATATCAAAATGGAAATAACAAGCTAAAACATAAAAATAAAAATAAAAACGAAATACGATTGCAATAAGTTACTTGTTTCCTTGATCCATTGAAAGCTTGCATCTGTGATTCTAAAGACATACTCATAAAATAGATCACAAATGATAAAATTTAAAACAATCACTCAATTGCAATTAGTCACATATTCCTAAAAATAAAAATAAAAATAAAAATAAAAATAAAAATACGGCTTGGGTTGCCTCCCAAGAAGCGCTAAGTTTAATGAGTCTTCAGCCGGACTCGGCCTAGGAACTAGGTTGAGGAAGAATACGGGGTAGGCCGGGGGCTGGTTCCCGTTGGGTTGTATCGAATATAAATGTCAGACCTATCCTCCAAGTATGACTCAATATTCATCCTTTCTCCTTGTCCTTGGCAAAGCTTAGTCTTACAGTCAAAACCATAGGGATTATCTTCACTTATATCCTTCTTATTAAACTTCAATATATTAATCCCTGACTGTAACATTAATTCTCCTAACTCGACATTTATATCAGCACATGCGATCTTTAAAAATGGTTGACCTAAAATCACATTATTCCTAGTGATCGCGTTTTCTTTTACCATAAAGAATTCTGTCGAGAATTTCAGTCCGTCAATATGAATCACTACATCCTTAACAAATCCTCGGACTCTAATCTTTACATTTCTAAAAAGATAGACCATTTTATCTTCCCATTCTACTTTCCCTAGGTCCCTACTAGCATATCTTGTCTGATAATCTAGGGGAAGTATGTTTATTGTTGCCCTTGCATCTATAAAAGCTTCACATCCTAAATTTCCTCGGATTCCACTTCGAACTTTAAAGATTGTAGGGTCTCCTAGGGCAGAGGTTGACAGATAAGGGTTATACTTAGTTAAGGCTTGGTCCTTAATATCATTCCATCCTAAGTTATCTAGGAATTTGTTTACCCTAACTAGTATCCTGTCACCTTTTTCTACACTTCTCTCAGTCTTTTCTAGGATCTTTTCTAACTCATCAATTTTAGTTTTCCTATGTAATTCACTCAAACCTTTCCCATACCTAGTTCTCGTATCAAAGCCTTCACCATACCAAAAACAACTTAAACTTTTAAGGCAATAATAGGCATCTAAAGGTTCCTCATCACACTCATTCTCAATATTAAAGCACATGTTATCATCGTCGACATCCCTAGAGTCCATAACAGGCAATTTGACTCTAACTTGACCATTTGACAATGATAATTCACGTCTAAGAACATGGATGATAACATCCGCAACATGCAAAAATGGTCGGCCTAAGATTAGGGGTGTCACTACTTCACTTACAGAATCAGGCACAACAAACTCAGTCTAAAATTCTAAATCCTTAACCCTGAAATGGACTCGTTCGACAATCCCCTTGGGTTGTCGGTAAGTCTGATCGGCTAACCGAATACTCATGTTAGCGGGTTTTAGCAAACAAAGGGTAAGTTTCTCATAAATCACAGTAGGCATAACATTAATACTTGACCCTAAATCAGCTAATGCACTCGAAAAATATTCATTATTAATAGTGCAAGGAATAAGAAAACTTCCTGGATCTTCCGATGCTTGCGGTAGCTGTGTCCCGTCATCCGGTGCCTTGGGATCTTGAACTTCATCCTTACTGTCTGAGTCGTCCCCATCTTTGATTTTTCATTTTGTAGCGAATTGGGTCTTGACATCTCCTTGGAAAGCAGCTGAAAACGAAGTTTCGCGCGAATCTGGGCTAACGGAGCCTCCAGTGGCGCTGGCAAGGCCTGAGCAGCGTTGGGGTTCACCTGGGTGACATCCAGCGGCGCTGGCATGTGCTGAGCGGCACTGGGTTGCACCTGAAGGGTTGCCAGCGGCGCTGGCTTGTGTGGCCAGCGGCGTTGGTGATGCCTGGGCAGATTCCAGTTTTGCGTTTTTGTTCGTTTCTTCTTCATTTTGCTCCCGTATGACATGTACCTGATTAAACACTTCACAAAAATCATTAGAAAGATCAGTTGAGTCATTACCTTCGGTGTACACGGCATTTACATTATCGTTTCGTCTGATTGGTGGTTGGTACTTTTGACTCGTGCTAGGGTTTGAGCTTGGACCGCCTTGGAGTGGGGCTGCTATCCTTTCTTGCATTCTGCTCAATCCATCTATCTATCCTCCTCTCCAGGTCCTTGATTGCGGCTTGTTGATTTCTTGCTCCTTCGTCAACCTTTTGATTGAGATTACTTATCTTCTCATTGAGCGACTTTGCATAGCTTGCCAAGGAGTCATGTCTCTTGTCGTTCATGTCCATATACTTCTCCATCATGTTGGTGAGCTTGACAATAGGATCCTCCTTGACTTCATTCTCCACTTTTGGTTGCTCGGGTTGACCATTACTCCTTTGCCACCTATTTTGAAAAGAACCAACGTTATTCCTAACATAACTAGAATTAAAGTTAGAATTACCGGGATTTCTTTGGAATAGTCCTCGTTGATGGCCTCCTTGGTATTGGTTCAGGACAAAATTGACTTGCTCGGTAGCCTCCTCTTCACAATCCTCGGTATAGTGCATTCCTCCGCAATTGTTGCACCCGTGTGCAATCACCTTGAGGTCTTTGTCCATAATGTCCAACCTATCTTCAAAAGTAGAAAAACGGTTAGATAAAGCTTTAAGTTCATTAGTTACCTCATTGTCGGATCTGCTTTTGATGCTAGCCACGGTCCTTCTCATCCTTCTATCTCGATCTTTATCATCCATATCTCGAGCTAAGCTAGCTTGCACCATATCCTCCATCATTTTGTACGCATCATTGGTAGACTTGTACAAAAAGTTACCACCGCCGGCTAGGTCTAAATCCTTTTGGGAACTCTTGGTTAAACCATAGAAGAAAATCTCCATGATCTCGTCCTTGTTAAGTCCATTCCCATGACAGTTTCTGATCATTTCCCTAAGCCTTTTCCATGCATCAACTAGTGATTCTCCCTCGTCTTGCCTGAAAGCCTTGATGTTTCGAAGCATTTTCCTAGCTAAACTCGGGGGAAAGAATCGCGAGACGAACTGTTCGCGAAGTTGATTCCATGTAGTGATGGTACCTTCACCGACCTCATCAAACCAAGAACGTGCCTCTCCCGTGAGAGACGACGGAAATAAGCTAAGCTTCACATCATCATCGGTGACGTCTCCTCCGTATTTGAACATTTTGCACAAACTTGTGAACTTGCTTACATGCTTATGGGGGTCGGATTTGGCTCGGCTGTCATATTGGTTGTCTTGGATTAACTTAAGGTGGTGGCCTTTGACTGAAAATGAATCTCCTAAGTTTGGTGGGACAATAGCCGATCCCGGTGTCGGTGCAACGGCTCTCGTCCTTTCCATCATCATCGGTGACGTCTCCTCCGTATTTGAACATTTTGCACAAACTTGTGAACTTGCTTACATGCTTATGGGGGTCGGATTTGGCTCGGCTGTCATATTGGTTGTCTTGGATTAACTTAAGGTGGTGGCCTTTGACTGAAAATGAATCTCCTAAGTTTGGTGGGACAATAGCCGATCCCGGTGTCGGTGCAACGGCTCTCGTCCTTTCCATCATCGGTCGGTCAAATTCGTCCATATCGGCTCTAGGTGAATTCGGTTGGGACATAGTGTTGGATGAGGTGTCGGATGATCCTAAAGGGGTATCTAAGTTAAAAAGGTTTTCTAGGTTAAATACGGGTGGTGGAATTGGTGTGTTATTTCTCCTTCTACGTTTGAGTTTACCTAAGCTTGTAGAGAGACGCTTTGCAACCGTTCCCGATCTTAAACGCATCAACTACCTAATTAATCCTGCAAAACTCAAGAAAAAGATCAAACGCACCAATATAGAAATGAAAAGAAAAATTAAACTACTTAAACTAAAAATGAAATGAAAATACTACTAAACCCTAATTTTGACCTAATTTGACTACTAAACCTAAAATGACTTAAACCTAAGTATTGAAAAGTAACTACTTCGTGCCGAAACACAAAGTAGGATCGAACTACACTACTAAACTAAGAATGCGTCGCGTCCCCGACAGCGACACCAAAACACTTGATGGGTGGTTTCATTTTAGTGTTTAAATTTATAAAAATGTTGTACAAGTTATTACCTCAAAACACACACACACCTTAACGGACAGGGGACCCGATCAGATGTATTATAGTTTAGTGATAAGAACAGGATCGTTCGCAGGGACGCGTTGCTTTACCTAATCTAGTAATACGTGTAATTCTAGCAGTTGTGGGGTTGTCACGATTTTCTAATAAACTAATTAAAATAGTGAAAAACAAATAGAAGCCGCAACCGCTTATTCAGCGAGAGGCTTAGTCTGAAAATAGTTTGAAAAAGAAAATAACAGTAATTAAATTAAAATACTTGTTTGGCATCTCCGATCTCATGGTATGACCAAATATCATTCTACCTACTTGCTAGACTGTTGGAAACTTAATCACGGCTCAGATTCTCGTTAGATTCACTTTGCCTAAGTAACTATTGCTGTCGCTAGACTCACACTACCCTATAAACAAATTCTCGTTAGATTCATTGTTTAAGCATTAATGACCTAAAGTTCGTGTTACTAATTCATCTTTTAGTTACCCGGCTCTTAAGCCATGACCAGATAATAATTATCTCTGGTGACCACAGTGCTCGTTTCCAAGTCACTGGATCGCGTCTGACATTGTTAAGCATCATGTTCTATTCATCCTAATTACTACGGTTCTGGATCCCTCGGTTACAAGTGAATCACTTTTTACATCTAATTAAAGACCGATTAGTGTTTTCCATCCTTATGTATTAATCCTAGTATATATGATTATAGACCGATCATAAGAATTAAATCAATACATGCAGATATAGAACCGATAATAACATGAAGAACTAGTAAAACATGGATCTACGATAAACAGTAAAATACACTCCAACAGATCTAACAAATAAAGTAAAATAAATAAACGTCTACATGATCACATCGATCCAAACAAGTATTCAGCCTACTAGCCTGACATTATTAAAGGAATAACAAAGTCTAAAAAGATGAAAGACATTGTTTACCAACTGAAAGTAAAGTAAAAGAGTAGATCTAGGTTGAGGATGAAGATCGGAAGGTGTTAGAAGCTCCAAAACCTCCTTGGAATCTGTAAAGTCGACCTAGGGTTGAATATGGGCGGCTAGGGCTGCTGAATCGGCGCAGGGACTGGGCCAGCGGCGCTGGCAGCTGCTGCTTCTCGTACTTCTTCGTTCGGCTCCCGAATCACCTCCTTGTGTCTTGTAACTTCATAGGCTTCCATCTTGAGTCACTTGATGCCATTTACCCTCACTCGCATCTTCCGTGAACCTGCATAAACATACGACTCATTAAGTACCGATAGTTCCGGAATATTAACTCATTTAAGACATAGAAATGAAGCCTTTTGATAGGGGTTTTTCTCACAAAATGGACGCTCATCAGGCCTCGAAAGCAAGAAGCAACGGCTTTAGCGCTTGTTGGAGCTATTAAGCATCTTAGACTATTCCATTCCATTTTTCAGCTGGACAGAAAAGTGGAAACTCGCGCGGGATTCTCTTTCTATGGGATGCTCTTTTGTACTACGATGGAGTTTTTTACTCTTTAAGTGCGCCACTCCTTCTTTTGTCCTGTATCTGTAGCTGCTTTTCCCGCACTCTCTTTTATCCCGCCGAAGGTCCCCCTTACGTAATAGGGGTTAAGTTAAGGGAGGTGCACACCGTGGTCAAATCTGCATGAAAAACCGCGGGGAATCATTAGTATTAAGTATTATGCTCCCGCACCCCCTATCTCTTAAAGGCTCTGCGCTCCCGCATTCTGATTGATCCTATGCATCCTGTTGTTCCTTTATCCCCCGCTCCGCAGCTGCTGGAGACTTAGTCATATTTTGAGCCTTTTGCGGTACTTATTGATGTTATGGGGGATTTCTTGGGTTGGCCGGACTCTTTGTTTGCGAAGGCCGAAGGACTGAAAAATGAGGTTTTTGGTGTTATTGGACAGAATTGGTGCCGTTTTCCCACGCCTCATTTTCCATAATATGATTATGAGCTGCAGAACGCTTGAAGCTGGAATTTTAGCATTGAATTTGGAACACAGAGGCCAAACTACGCTCCTAGGCTCCCTTCTTCGAGGTTGATTCCCCCAGATCAAATGACAAGGAGCCAAAAGCGAAGATGGCAGCGGAGGAATCTGATGGCTAGGCGAATGGGGGGTTGAATACTCCGAGTCAACAGGGTTGCTTGGAAAGCCTCAGAAGAGCCGTGATAAAGAACAGTCTCGGAATAAGGAGCCCGAAGGGAAAGAAAAGCGGGATATGGATCAAATCCTCCTCCCCCAAAATGTACCAAACTCAACATAGATGGATCAGCTGCTATGGGAGAGAGTGCAGGTGCTGGTATCCTGAGAAAGAGTTAAGGTCAAATTTTTTTTTCCTTCTCTTCATTCTATCACAATGGTACTAACATGATGGCTGAGACTAGAGCTCTCAGAGATGGGTTCAAACTATGTTCTGATAAGGGCATCCAAGTGAATGACATCGAATCTGATTCCAAAGTTATGGTGGACTCCATCCTTGGTCTTATATCCACCCCTTGACATGTGCTTTACTTGATCAGAGAATGCATCAGCTTATTGTCTTCTGGCATGATGGTTTCTCACATCTATAGACAAGGCAACTCAATTGCAGACAGACTGGCTTCTCATGCTTACTCTCACAGGTCTGATTGCATCGTTGAAGCTGCTTCTTTTCTCTTGCAAACAAGCCTACTACAATGACAAGGAAGGCCTTTACTCTTATTCCTGTTCCCGGAATGCTTTCTTTCATCAAAGTCAGGTAAGAAATAGAAAAGATACAACTCGTACAACTAAAGGCTTGTCAATTCTTGGTGTAATACTCACTCTCAAATGATGGGTGTCAGAATATCTCACTTTTCAGGCAGTCTCATCTGTGTAAGAATTAGGAATTCCTCTTCCAACTCGTCCCAGAATGGGCGTTATGGCAAAGAACAAGAAGAAAACTAAAGAGGAAAGTTGTCCAATTGTCACAAATGGTGCCTCCACAGGTTGACATCCGATCCAACCTAGTAGTAAGCAATCCGCCAAAAGCAACCAAAATATTCCTTGGTAAATCGGGCGAAAACTTGAACTACGTACATACATACTTTTAAAAAAAGGTAAAGCCAACAGACATATAAAAACTAGTGCTATTGCGGCTACACCTCCCGCTTTGTCAGGTATACTACGAAGAATGGCATAGATCGGTAGGAAATACCATTCCGGTACAATATGAGGCGGGGTGGACATCGGATTAGCAGGTATATAATTGTCGGGATGCCCCAAAACATTAGGAGCATAAAAAATAAAAATGGAAAAAAAGATAGCAAAAGCTACCCAACCTACTAGATCCTTTACATAAAAATAAGGGTAAAAAGCAATTTTATCCATCTCTGAATGTACACCCAATGGATTATTTGATCCATATTGATGCAATGCGGCCAGATGAAGAAGACTGGCGCCTACTAAAAGAAAGGGGAGTAAATAATGAAGACTAAAAAAACGATTTAAGGTGGCATTGTCCACGGAGAAACCACCCCAAAGCCAAGTCACTATGGTATCTCCTACTACAGGTATGGCGCTAGCTAAGCTTGTAATTACTGTAGCCCCCCAAAAGCTCATCTGACCCCAAGGTAGTACGTATCCTATAAAAGCTGTCACAATCATTAATAGTAAGATTACAACTCCGATACACCAAACAAATTCCCTAGGACTGCTATAACTCGCATAATATAGACCACGAAAAAGATGAAGGTAAACCACAATGAAAAACATACTTACCCCATTAGCATGCATATAACGGAGCAACCAGTCCCCTTCAACCAGAAGGTTAGGTTAGGAAGGGAGAAAGAATATTTACCAAGACTACTGAAAGAGCACAGATTCGGCTAGGGAGTTCTCACTCGGGCTACTAATCCCCTCTTCTCCTACTCATAAGAGCCAGAGCAGGCACTCTCATCCCTAACCTGTCTCTAACCTATTCCTTTTCCTCAGTCCTTTTACCCGAACTGGATTACATTTCAATAGAGAAAGCTATCAATGGTCACATTGAGACGGGAACAGATGGGAAGTTCGCCCTCCAGTTCTATTTTTTTGTTTTTTTAGAGAAGGGGTTCTTCTCTCTCTTAAGGTTGAATATCATATGTACTTTTTGATCTACTTTGGTTAGCCGAAAAGACTCGTAAGGGAATCGGAACATACTCAGATAGCACAACAACGAAGGCAACCGATCCGGCCATATCCATTTACTGGAGAACGAGCAGGGAAGCCGGCCTTTACCTTAACTTTCAGTTCTCTCTCCTACGCCATTACTGATGGACAAAGATGTTCGGAAAGAGAGTTCCTAAAAGCAGGCGTGCTCCTATTATGATAGATACCTCTCCCCCCACTTTTGGCGCACTTCTTTGATGAGCAAGCTGGGAATGATCAATCTCCATTCGCTTGGAGGCGTCCATGGTACTAGTTTTAACAGGCCTTTTCAAAGTCTTGGACTAATCTTGAAGTTGTTGAATTACCTCAGCATGATTAGGAGAATGAGGCAGGGGAAAAAAGGGAATCGGAACATACTCAGATAGCACAACAACGAAGGCAACCGATCCGGCCATATCCATTTACTGGAGAACGAGCAGGGAAGCCGGCCTTTACCTTAACTTTCAGTTCTCTCTCCTACGCCATTACTGATGGACAAAGATGTTCGGAAAGAGAGTTCCTAAAAGCAGGCGTGCTCCTATTATGATAGATACCTCTCCCCCCACTTTTGGCGCACTTCTTTGATGAGCAAGCTGGGAATGATCAATCTCCATTCGCTTGGAGGCGTCCATGGTACTAGTTTTAACAGGCCTTTTCAAAGTCTTGGACTAATCTTGAAGTTGTTGAATTACCTCAGCATGATTAGGAGAATGAGGCAGGGGAAAAAAGGGAATCGGAACATACTCAGATAGCACAACAACGAAGGCAACCGATCCGGCCATATCCATTTACTGGAGAACGAGCAGGGAAGCCGGCCTTTACCTTAACTTTCAGTTCTCTCTCCTACGCCATTACTGATGGACAAAGATGTTCGGAAAGAGAGTTCCTAAAAGCAGGCGTGCTCCTATTATGATAGATACCTCTCCCCCCACTTTTGGCGCACTTCTTTGATGAGCAAGCTGGGAATGATCAATCTCCATTCGCTTGGAGGCGTCCATGGTACTAGTTTTAACAGGCCTTTTCAAAGTCTTGGACTAATCTTGAAGTTGTTGAATTACCTCAGCATGATTAGGAGAATGAGGCAGGGGAAAAAAGGGAATCGGAACATACTCAGATAGCACAACAACGAAGGCAACCGATCCGGCCATATCCATTTACTGGAGAACGAGCAGGGAAGCCGGCCTTTACCTTAACTTTCAGTTCTCTCTCCTACGCCATTACTGATGGACAAAGATGTTCGGAAAGAGAGTTCCTAAAAGCAGGCGTGCTCCTATTATGATAGATACCTCTCCCCCCACTTTTGGCGCACTTCTTTGATGAGCAAGCTGGGAATGATCAATCTCCATTCGCTTGGAGGCGTCCATGGTACTAGTTTTAACAGGCCTTTTCAAAGTCTTGGACTAATCTTGAAGTTGTTGAATTACCTCAGCATGATTAGGAGAATGAGGCAGGGGAAAAAAGGGAATCGGAACATACTCAGATAGCACAACAACGAAGGCAACCGATCCGGCCATATCCATTTACTGGAGAACGAGCAGGGAAGCCGGCCTTTACCTTAACTTTCAGTTCTCTCTCCTACGCCATTACTGATGGACAAAGATGTTCGGAAAGAGAGTTCCTAAAAGCAGGCGTGCTCCTATTATGATAGATACCTCTCCCCCCACTTTTGGCGCACTTCTTTGATGAGCAAGCTGGGAATGATCAATCTCCATTCGCTTGGAGGCGTCCATGGTACTAGTTTTAACAGGCCTTTTCAAAGTCTTGGACTAATCTTGAAGTTGTTGAATTACCTCAGCATGATTAGGAGAATGAGGCAGGGGAAAAAAGGGAATCGGTGTTGCGCAGCTACCGCTCGTGGCAGGGAGTTGAAAGGCTTAGCAGCGGCCATTAGCCATTCTCCTTCTTAAAGCATCACTTCAGCGGTCATTTTCCCCGACCTTCTACTCCGAGATAGAGGAAGGAAAAGTTCGACCGATAGGGAGAGAAGGCGTTGGTGAGGCGACCGGAAGGCAGTTTAGTTTACTGTTAGAAAGCGAGAGTAGCTGTCTTTAGGGTGCCTTTCTAACAAGCTGACCGGAATAGCGGCCCTCGCTTCTAGTCCCACTTGTAGCCTGATCGGGACTTCTTTCTCTCTTGCTTGAATGCCAACCAACTTTTCTGACTCTGGTTAGTAGCTCTATACTTTCACCCGCTTGAAATACCTTATCTTGCTGTAAGTGAATTAAGGTACTTTATTTGTTTCGTTAGAAAGGCAGCGAAGTAGAAAGCGAAGCTGGAGCCTTAGCTGCCTTGTCAAAGGAAAGCGAAGGTTGAGCCAAGCTACTTGTTAACTCTGGGTCCCATCCGTCCTGCCAAGAACTTGAACCGCCAACTCCGTTCAGTGCCTTCTCTCTAGAACTCCAGTTTGGCTTGATTACTGGAACTCAAAAGCCCTAGCTTCTCTTACCTTCTAGAACTGTAAGGGAATTTCGGTAGTGAGGAACTGTGCCTCATGTTCCCTGCCTAATCTGAAAGACTAGCTCAGGTCAGAACTCATAGCTCAAACTCAACAGCCTAGCTTCGCTACAGAACTATGATCTACGACCACCCTCTCTCATCCGAAGCCATCGTAACATAACATATGTATCAACGATTCCAAAAAAAGACAGGAAATTGGATCCATCCCTAGAGGCATAGGCATAGACAAAGAAAGCAGAAGCATAGGGGTAGATGAAAGTGAAAGTCCCGGTAACGTATATCGCTAACGAGATTGTATTGTTATGTTGAGAGTGCGGAATCCTCTCAAGATAACTTTTATTATATGAATCAATATTATCACAAAGAAAGTACGAATTGTGAAAGCCTCCAAACAATTGCTGAGATAGCACTTTGTTTCTAGGCAGAGAAAAACAATCGCGCACACACACTCACGGCTCTTGATTAATCAAAGTGTTCCTGATTTCCATCTAGGGTTTTTCTTATATAGTTTTAGGCTAATGTCGTATAGATTATAGGCTTAAACAATACAAGCCCAATGGACTTATCATCATTCTCGCATATCACGTACATAACACAGACTCTTATATATATCGTCTCATAGAACTAACTAATGTCTTATACTTAACATCTCATAGAGCTAATGTCTTATACATGCACATGTAACATTTATACGTACAACTTAATATACTATTGAGCTAATGTCTTATACATATCATCTCATACAACATTGTAGTATAGAGCTTAATATAGTATAGACATCATCTTATGGAACTAGTCGTGTACCTGTAACAAGTTACAATAGCATCACATACACACATTAACTTGGTGACCATCTAATTCAATCCCTAGAATTGCATTGCGACGGACACAAAACATGCACTAACAGACTCCCCCTTGACCGTTGCAATCAATTCTATTAAGCTTTGATATACATTAGTTATAAAAGAACATGCACTAACAGACTCCCCCTTGACCGTTGCAATCAAATCTATTAAGCTTTGATATACATTAGTTATAAAAGAACCTGTATTAACAGACTCCCCCTTAACTAATGATATCAAATTATTCTGACAAGGTCAATTCCATGAAAAAAAACAACCTCAATAGTAATGCACACATATCAAACCTGCACACTTGTTCAACCTGTACACTTCAAAAGTTTGATCAGATTCGAAAAATTCTAACACAATAATTATGGAAATCTACAAGTATACTAGATAAACTGGATTATAGTATATTGCACTTCTCCACGATTGTGATTCCAGAAAAACATAAACCTGTAGATACCCGTTATAGCAAACCTGTATCTACTCACCAGTAGGAGTCACTGTACTCGGCCTAGCCTTGTCTAACTCCCCCTGAGTAAAAGCAACAACTTTCGATAAATTCTGTAGAATTAAATTCTCCATACAAAATAAACTCTATAAAGATTTGGAGAATTACTAGAGACCAAATGGGCAAAAATCCTGCTGGGCCGCAAAAACGATTAATTTCAATAACCCAAAGAACCTTTTAACATGAATTTAACGTTACCCAAATGCAAACAAACACTCTGCAGGGAACTTCAAAACTCGGTGAACCTGTACACTTGGAAAAACTATCAAGCTTTAACAGATTAAGATCACTAATTATTCTGGAAATATACAAAACCTCATCATAGTGTCTTGCGCTTTTCCAAATCTTCAAAGCCTGTAGTGAAGTCATAAAAAAATGTATGAAACACAAACACTTCCATCTCTTGACTTCATACGTACAGAATTCATGCATTTCTCAGAATTCAACCATCTAGACCAATCATGCATTGCTCCGGAAACATTCAAACCAAATCTGCAACAACACAAAATAAGTGTAATATCCACACAAGTTTGTATAAAAATCACCTAAAGAACAAAAATCACGAAAATGAAATCATGGATACACAAAACTCTTTCCCGTCTTTCTTGTTCATTCTTTCATATCTTCAAATCAAAATCAGTCAAAGAATATCAAGTGACATAGAACGAAAAAGCCTTCTTGGTAACAATAAAATTCCATCTAAAGCTTAATCTGCACACTTAACAAACTGATTAACGCATCAACAATTCAATTATGAATTTAAAAACAACCCTAAGACATACTTCAACAGTCTTAATAACCAATAATCTAATAAAAGATCTAAGGTAGAGTCATTATCACTGTCAAGCATATAACAAATTTCAATACTATTGGAAATCTCAAAAATTTTTACTTTTCCAAGAACCAAAAAGATCATTTTCTAAACTTAAACAAATTAATATCCATATTAGAAAATCTACTTTTAACAAGATACTTTAAGCAACAAAGTCTCGTATAATCCAATTAAGGACCATATAACCGACAATATAATCATCAGAAGCTAAACAAATCTCTCGTGCAATAAGAACCCTTTTGACACAACTGACTGACACTACAATAAAAAGATTGAAATGATAGAACAGAAATAAAGATAAAAATTAAATAAAAACTTTAAATCTAGAACTACAACTATACAATTTATTATTTAAGAGATTTAAGTTTCTGCTGATTAGATCAGTTTAGCAATTACATAAGCATGCGGGTGAGGAATTGATCCTCTTACTATTAGTTATGAACAGTGACCCAAAAATGATTACTGGTATGTTTGTCCTCTTAAACACTCAGTACTTTCAGTTTCCTTTTGGAGTAACACTTTCAGCATACCCTGGCCAAGGACAGTCACCATGTAACCCGAGTAGCCTAATATGCCACTTAATCAAGTTTGCGAACTTAAGTGACCCACATTCAGATATACTCTCACAATCGACACAAGCACTAAGATTAAGACACTTGGTGAGTACAGGGAGATGGTCTTTAAGAATCAAGTCAGCGGTGATAGGTCGGCGATTCCTCACATGCAAAGTGACTTAACTTGACTCACGTACGGAAATATACCCAACACTGCATAGTGCCAAGTACTTGCATATATGTGACATCGTTTAAAGCGCTTATGAAAACCCGTGACTTTCGATGAGACCCGTGTAACGAACTTTCTGACAACCTATCCCAAGTTGGAAGCTTTAGGTAGGCTAGGCATACAAAGACACCCCAAGGACTTACTTGTTCGAATCTCAAAGGCCACATTAGCTCCATAATTTTCAAAAGATTAAAGATATTAGATATCTTGCCACATATATACATCCAAAAAGTAATACATAGAATTCTATGTACCCGAGACCTTCTATATAAAGACCAAATGAACAAAATTATAATGCTAGATCTTTCGTAAGATTTAAGGACCAGATCTAATCATTTGAAAAGCAGGCATTCTCAGCCATATATCTGAATATGTTTCCCATAAGAACATTGTATATATTAAATTCAGATTTAAGGAAACCTTGGTACTTTGTGCCTACCGATACATCCTAAATTGTAATCACTGAACTAAGCAGTTATATTACGATTAAGCAGGCTTAAAAGCTAAAACTATCGTCACGTCTAATCTTCTGAATGCATCAACTTATCTCTCTTCATCTATTTCTTTTGTTTTCGGTTTTTCCATTTTTTTTATTTTTCTGATTTTTCTATTTTTTTTTATTTTCTGACACTAACTATATACAGACTTAAACTAGACAGCTCTTTTTGTAATTTTATGACTCTAGCTATTTACAACTTAAGCTAAGACTCGGACAAAAAAATAGAAAATAAAAATAAAAATGAAGTTCTTTGAGAGATCTATTCAGCATTATTCATACCATTAAGAAGAATTAGCGTTTCAAAGAGATACTTATCTAATGCTTTAGTATACATATCAGCTAAGTTATCATCAGATGTAACCTTTTCCAAATGAATTAACTTCTTTTGAGCACAGTCACGCAAAAAAAAAAAAACATTATATCAACAAAAACTGGACAAGAGTCTCTTGTCCCCTGTCATGTGCCTGGAGTAACCACTGTAAACATACCAAAGACTGATAGGCTTCCTTGGTTCTCCTGCACAGTCACGTAAAAAATGATGTCTAATATCAATATGTTTGGTGACTTTATGCATGACAGGATTATTAGTAATATCTATGGCAGACTTATTATCTATTCTAATAGGAGTATCTAGAAAATCCATACCGTAGTCACGCAATTGTTGCTGTATCCAGAGAACCTGAGAACAACAACTACCAGCAGCCATATACTCTGCCTCACAAGAAGACTGTTGCAAAAGATGTCTGCTTCTTACATTGCCACGAGACTAGTCTCCCCCCTAAGAACTGACACCCGCCAGTAGTAGACTTCCTGTCATTGTTACATCCTCCAAAATCCGAATCAGTATAAGATACGAAGTCAAACGTGCCACCTAGAGGATACCATAGACCAAGCCCTTGGTGACCTCATAAGTAACGTAAGATACGTTTGACAGCTACTATATGTGACTCTTTCGGACTTTCCTGAAACCTGGCACTCAAAAAAAACAAATAAAAAAAAACATTATATCAACAAAAACTGGACAAGAGTCTCTTGTCCCCTGTCATGTGCCTGGAGTAACCACTGTAAACATACCAAAGACTGATAGGCTTCCTTGGTTCTCCCTGCACAATAAACAAAATAAGTTAGTTTCCATAGGGCACCCAAACCTTTTGAGGTTTGGGATTACCATTCTCGTCCTTCATAATCAGCTCAGTCCAATATACATCGCTCCTTGAAGGTGCCTTGGATACATGCTGACTCACCATAGGTCTCTTACCAAACGAGGTAAATTGACCTCTTAGAGGAGAAGACCTAGGAGAGTGAGGACCATACCTAGACTGAGTCTGTAATCGGTCATAAAAATTATGTGTATTTTCATTTCTATTCATAGAAGACCGATTATGAATCACATGATCATTCCTAGGTTGAGACCTACCAGACGAGTGATTAAAGACTCTACGAGGTGGAGAACTCCTCGGGGGGTATGAAATTGACTTGAACTACCACTGGAGTAGCTTCCAGATGAAACATTCCTTGGTTGTCTAGGTCTCTGAGGGGTCTTAGGTCTATTATCAGAAACTGAGGGAACATGATTCTTAGATTTTTCATTAGATCCAGTTGAACTATCCAACGATTTAGTAGGAGAACTATCTTTCTTAACATAACGTGTCTTCCTATGTGGACAACAACTATACACATGTCCCTGTTCATAGCAATAAAAACAAGACCTACTTGCCTGAAGCTTCTTAACCTTATCACTAGACTCTTCTGAAGGTACACCTAAACATTCTTTCAACTTAATGGTAGCAGACTCTTCTTCTGACAACACTTGACTTTCAGAAGTTTTACTACTAACTGTCCCAACAAGTACACTAGCATTATAAGTCGCATCTTTGGGATCTGATGGTCTAACAAAGGGTTTAACAGACTCAACTTTCTTATTCATAGGTTTACTCGACTTAACTGAACCTACATAAGGTTTAGGAGGCATTGGGGAAGCTTCTGTCTGAGATGGTAAAGGTTAACCAGTAAAGATCTCTTCCTTCTCAGTCAGATGCTCTATAGATACACTATAATTACCATTAAATGGACCTCTAACTTCTTTATAGTTTATCCCTAATCCACCTTTATCTTTAGGACCACGATGAACCGGTGTTTGTAACTGCATGGACCTAATAAGTTCGGTTCCTCTTATTTGTTCAAGTCTAGTGTTGAATTTAACTATCTCAAGCTTAGAATCAACTAATTCCTTTTCCTTTTGAGCAAAATATGCAGTCAGTTTAGCATACTGTTCATTTCCTACTTTTTCCATAAGAACAGATTCTCTAAGTTTCTCTTTCAAAGCAATAATATCCTTATCTAAAGCTCGAATTTTATCTTTATAAAGGCTTTCTTGTTGAACTAAACCTGAATTCTTAGCAAAGTAGGAATCATTTTCTTTTCTAAAGTTTTCATTCCTAGCAGTTAAACTGTCTACAGATTCATTAAGGCTAGAGATTTCATCATTCATAAGGGAAACTAATTTACAGACCTTAACAATAGAGAGTAAAGAACAACTTACCTTCTGATCAGCAGCTTGACAGTCAGCCATGTACGCAACAAAGTCTTCAGTCGTCATGCCATCAGGATTCTCAAACTCTTTCATCAGTTCTTTGACACTCTTTTCAACAATTTTCTCAGCAACTGACTCATCTTTCTCAGCCAAAACTGATTCACTTTCTGACTTTACTGTCTCATTCACCTTCTGAACACTTTCACTAATTGTCTCAGATGATCTATCCTCACTAGTATAGACAACATAGTCAATGGTATCCACAACCTCATCAGCAATATGTGCAAAATCATCAAAAATCTCAGCCAAATACGCATGATTTGAAGTATCTTCTGATTGAGTATCCCACTGATATGTACCATCTGGATTTTGAACAACTACCGCTTTTGATTCCATTAACTGTGGAGATCCATTCTGTTGGGGATTCGCTTGATATAGAATCAAAGCTTGTGTCTTGTTTTGATTAGGTGTAGTCACTCCTCCCTGATTATAATTCTGACGTCCCACAGCAGTATTATCATTTCTCTTTGGACGCTGACACTCCCTAGCAAAATGACCAAATCCATCACAATTATAGCATTTAACTTTAGATTTGTCGAAGCCTTTTGTACCTTGACCTACAACTCTACCAGTCCTTTGACTGGATCTTCTAACTTTGATAGTAAGCATAGCAAACTGCCACTGAAGATCCATTTCTTCCAAATCATCTGGATCCAACTGATTATAATCTTCATCAATTAGTGCAGGATCCGTCACTTTTCCATTAATGTAAGCCTCATGAGCAGAACATAAAGCAGCATAAACATTTATACGTCCTTCAGCAGAACTCATAATCATAGGCATTGAATGAAAGGATGGAGAGGCACTTTTAACAATTTTAGCACTTGTAGAAGTATTATCATATGCAACATAACCTGCAAGTCCATCTGAGTCAATAATCGGTGAAGCCGTCTCACCGCTGAGAAATGCATTAACCCCTGAACTAGAACTGGCTAAATGAACAGGAGCATCATGATACAAAGTCGGATCTTGAGTAAAATCAGCATGAGCCTCTTTGATCTTTCTCTTCATTTCCCTATTACGTAACTTCGAGACAACCGTATCAAAAGTCCAAGTACTATAGTCATTATTGTCCTGAAGATCATGAACGTACTCAGTCCAAGCCTTTGGTAGTGAGTCCAAAAACTTGTCAACTAACTCTGACTGAGGATAAACAACTTCGAAATAAGCTAACTCAGTTGTCAAATGATTGAAACGAGCAATGATATCATCCAAAGTCTCCCCTTTCAATCCATTAAAAGCTTCATACTGTCGCTTAAGTAGCTTAATCCGATTTTTCTTCAGAGTAGCATCACCTTCACAATACTTTTCTAAAGCATCCCATAATTCTTTCGATGTACGTTGTCCTGAGGCAAGGCCATGGTTAAAGTAGAAAGGGCCTTACCTTCAATCGCATACTTCTTTTTCTCTACATCTGGCATTTCAGTATAAGTATACTTTCCAATAACTCCATTCTTCTCAAAAGTTGGCCAATCATATCCCTGAGTTACCATCAACCACATATCTATATCAGTCAGACGAATGTAATCTTCAAATTGTCTTTTCCACATCCAGTAATTTTCCATACGAAACAGCTTTGGTGGAGAATTGCCACGACCAACTTCATGGTCGTGCATGATGAGTTGGTTGATAAGTGCAGTATTAGGAGCATTGTTATTAGCAACCATTTCGAATAAGTCTAAGAGAATTAAATTCTGTGATTAAATTATGTGGATTAATTTGGTTCAAATAGTTCTTTGAACTAAATTCTGTGCCAAAAATTCTTTGACAAAATTCGGAACTAAATTCGGTGGACAAAATCGGTGGTCAACAAATTTCTTCAACTAAATTCAGTCCAAAATAACTTCTGTGAACAAAATTCGGTTTGACAAGTTTTGTGAAGAACTTTGGTGGAAATATAAGTTCGGTGCAAGTTAAGTTAAATTCGGTCCAAATAGACTAAATTCTGTGGACAAACTTCGGTGCAAGATAACTAACAACTTTGGTCCAAGATAAGTTCATAAACTCGGTGCAAGATAACTAACAACTTCGGTCCAAGATAAGTTCATAAACTCGGTGCAAGATAACTAACAACTTTGGTCCTAGTTATTTTATTATTTTGTTGATAAACTCGGTGCAAGATAAGTTATGTAGAAAAGTCTTTGAACTAAATTCGGTGGAAATAATTTCGGTGGAAATAACTTCTTCAAAAATTCTCCGAACAAGTTCTGTGGAATCAACTTCGGTACATAAATTGGGTGGACAACAAGTTCTGTGAAAAACCCTAACAAATGTCACGGCCGATCGAAATAACACCAAATTTGATCGGAATAACACCAAATCTGATCGAAAACACCAAATCTAAACAAAAACCTCAAAATATAATCAAACAATCTCACCCCCGGTGGCTCTGATACCAATTGAAAGTCCCGGTAACGTAGATCGCTAACGAGATTGTATTGTTATGTTGAGAGTGCGGAATCCTCTCAAGATAACTTTGGTTATATGAATCAATATTATCACAAAGCAAGTACGAATTGTGAAAGCCTCCAAACAATTGCTGAGATAGCACTTTGTTTCTAGGCAGAGAAAAACAATCGCGCACACACACTCACGGCTCTTGATTAATCAAAGTGTTCCTGATTTCCATCTAGGGTTTTTCTTATATAGTTTTAGGCTAATGTCGTATTGATTATAGGCTTAAACAATACAAGCCCAATGGACTTATCATCATTCTCGCATATCACGTACATAACACAGCCTCTTATATATATCGTCTCATAGAACTAACTAATGTCTTATACTTAACATCTCATATAGCTAATGTCTTATACATGCACATGTAACATCTATCCGTACAACTTAATATACTATTGAGCTAATGTCTTATACATATCATCTCATACAACATTGTAGTATAGAGCTTAATATAGTATAGACATCATCTTATGGAACTAGTCGTGTACCTGTAACAAGTTACAATAGCATCACATACACACATTAACTTGGTGACCATCTAATTCAATCCCTAGAATTGCATTGCGACGGACACAAAACATGCACTAACAGACTCCCCCTTGACCGTTGCAATCAATTCTATTAAGCTTTGATATACATTAGTTATAAAAGAACATGCACTAACAGAAAGCAGGAGCAAAGGGGATTGAATGAAGGATGAATCTTCTGAACTGCTTGAGAGCTGGAAGATTGGGATATCCCGACTTCCAATTCTTATACCCGCTTTTAAAGGTAAGATATCGACCTTTGATGGGGGGCTCTCACAGGTCTACTCGCCAGTGTCTTCCTTCCACAAGTTCTACCTACGCTTCCCTGTTATAAGATCTCATATGGAAGAAGAGCCTCTAGGATCATTCATCATCCTCAGCAGCTTGAGCAGGCTCCTCAATGGCTTGGATAGCCCCTTAAGTAATATCCTAACGTGTACTCAAGAACACAAGAAAAGAGCTTTTAAATGGCCTTCTGTTTTTTGATCAAAAAGTAGTGTTTTCCCGTGTTTTTAGGCCATAAACTAGAGAGTTAGGTTAAAGGTAAGCCGGCTAAGAGGACTAGGAGCTTAGCTTGCTGGCGAGAAAGGGTGAGTGTTCAGTACGCTCTTTAGCCTTTAACAAGGGCTAAGCCGCTAGGAATGGCTTGCTGGCCTGTTGGGAGAGTGGAACGAAGTGATTCTCATTAGAGAAGCACGAATGGAAAGGCTTTAGTGTCAGTAGGTACCTAAATGAAGCGATTAAGCGTCAGGGGCTTATTGGCTTGCTGGCCTGTTGGGAGAGTGGAACGAAGTGATTCTCATTAGAGAAGCACGAGTGGAACGGCTTTAGTGTCAGTAGGTGCCTAAATGAAGCGATTAAGCGTCGGGGGCTTTGCTGGCTTGCTGGCTAGCTCGTGCAATCAATAAAAAATGATTCATGTTAGTAAGCTAACTTTGTAAGCTAAGCAATCTTGGTTCTCCGGGCACTACGGTAGGACGTGGATCGACCATGACGAGAATGGACTTCTCCATAATGTAATAGAAGAGTCACAGTCCAGTTCCACGGGCTTTCTCCCTTCACGAAGGAGATATGAATTCCATTCAGGCGGGTAAGGGCTTGGCTTGACCCTGTGTTCTCTCCTGGTCGGGTCGGAGGCGAAAATTAGCAAAGTTCATTATTCAGTGATGGGGTGTTCGTAGAAAAGAAGGCGTCGCCCAATGAGTGGCAAATTTTGATGGAGTCTCGCTTGGATGCTGGGGTGTAACAATTGTGATTCTTGACTCTATGATCATATGTACAATTTATCTAATTATCAAGTTAACCAATGTAGTTCAAGTGCAATTTGAGGTTCAATTGAGTGCAATGTGTCCTTATGGGTAAATTTATTACTTAATTTGAGATTTATGTGCTAGTGGAGGTCATTAGTTAGTGCTAATCGATTTTTCATCTTAGATGACATTCAATTAACTAGTAAAATGAATATGGATCCTATCCATGGGTTATACCCAACCTATGATCCATCCAAGACAACCCAACCCTATCCCATCTCCCCAACCTCCCAACCATTCATTCAATTCCCTTACACTTCTCTCTCTATCTCACTAAATGCATACACACTCTCAAATCTCTCTCTTTCTCTCAAATCTTGCTTCATTTATTGTGATTTCAACAAGATTAATTACAAAATTATCATCTATATCATCATTCTTACAACATATCAAAAATTCAAAGTTCAAAGTGCAAGAAAAGTCTTCAACTAGGTCAAATTCGAGTTTGACTTCTTGTGGAGGTTTTGGAAAGTGATTTCTAGCTCAAGTTCATTATTTCAAGTTGCTAAGCATGTCTTTTAATCAAATTTAGGTGTTCTTGGTCGAATTCGAGTCCAAAATCGGTTTAGGGTCAAAACTAGGGTTTCATTAGGGTTTGTGAAGGTCAAGAACAATTTTGAGTAAAGATGGGTATTAATAAGTGTACTTGTAATGTGGGTTTTGTCTATTTATGTTCAGAAATGATTTAAAAGTGTCCTTAATCAACTAGAAAGTCAAAAATCAAAATGTGGGTGTTCTTGGGTTGTTCATGGCCGAAATTTATCAAGATTTTGTGTTAATGGATCAAGTTTTGTAGTGGATTGTGTTGGTTGAAGTTGAAACATGTTGTGTATGTCAAAAGTTGAGTTTATGAGCTGCCAATTCGAGTCTTATGTCAAGAAATTGAGTCTAAATGAGTTTTGGGTCGATTTTTGCATCAAAATCTGATGCTGGTGTGTTTGTTCAGTACCCGGCGTAAGGTACGCCCCATATGGCGTAGCTTACGCTGCTCTCTAACTTCATTTTTCAAAAATGCCTCTGTTTACGCTCGAAAACTTGAACCAGACGCCAAAAAGCACAAATGGGGGCCAGCGTAACTTACGGTGCTTGCCCAGCGTAGCTTACGCCCTTTGAACCTCGCCCAGCGTAGCTTACACCTCCCTAGCCGTACCTTACACCCATTCAGAAACCTCCTAGCGTAACCTATGGTGGTTCAGACCGTAGCTTACGCCCCCCTCTAAAGTTCATTTTCCTGTTTTGATTCCTAGCTTGAGTTTCACTTTCCTTGGCACGAATCGAGCTTTCAAATGGGTCCTTTCTTGTCTTTTAAGTTGCCTTACCCAAGCTCTAACACGTGTTCATGTCCTGGGTTCAATTCAAAGGTTCATAAAAGTAAACAAGAACATATTAATTATATATATTGATACGTACATGTATATCATGATAGGTTGTGATCGTTTGGCAAATAATTGACGTTCTAGATCACTCTAAATTCAGTAATTCAAGGCAAATGTGAGTTTTCGTAGCCTCCCTTGCTCTTTTAAGAGTCGGGCTGAAAAGTGTACTTTGTTCATGATGACATATGTGAATTGAATGGTTGCTTTGATGGTTTAGTTGACGTGCAAATATGTGGTTGTTATATGATTATTGTACGTGCATGTTTGAGTGTTTACTAGGTTAGTTGGGTATATATGGAAGGTGGTAATACCTTTGAAAGGTTGTAGATGTGGTGGGAAGGCTGCGGGTGACCCTATATATAAGCATCTATAACTTCTCAAAAGTAGTATCGTATGAAGTATATACTCAGGGTGTTTTGGTAATGTGTGGACATTGATTGTCATTGATGGGCAATTTGTGATGTGTGTTGAGAACAATGTGGGACATGATGACAACATAAACGGGTACTTTAAGTACTTGATGACATTATGGATGACATGAGGACAATTGAGGGACATTGGGTACAAGTGTGAAATCATAGAACATGTTAGATACTTAATTGATACCATATGTCTCATTCTTTATGTTTTGCTTATGTGTTGGATGGCATTGGTACGTGTTCTTGTTCTATCTTTCCTACGAACTCACCAACCTAGTGTTGACATTGTTTAGTACGTTTTTCGGGTAATTAAGAGAACCCAAGAGCTTGATGTACATTGCTAGGAGTTGGACTATGACCATGGATCCGTGATTCATTACCCGTTGTTGGGACTTGCTTAGGATCATGAGCCATCTTTTGATATGATTTTGTAAACTCTTGATGGTTGTATGCTCCTTGTGCTTTTGTGACATTGTAATCTAATTGTTGGGTTCACGGAATCCTTTTAAATTCATATAGTCTCGTTCTACGATAATTCCATCTTGTGTCATGCTTTTCGGTGCATTTCAAGCCTATCTCGGGGTGTTACATGGGGAGATCCATAGATCTGGATAGAGTCCCGGGAATAGTACGCGCGCTAGCGCGCTACGGCTTACGCAGTTGATCGGATCAGATAGCCCTTCGGGCAACCAACCAAACCCGGCACATCAAATTCTATTCCGATCAAAAACTTGGAGGTATGGCTGAGTGGCTTAAGGCATTGGTTTGCTAAATCGACATACAAGAAGATTGTATCATGGGTTCAAATCCCATTTCCTCCGGAACAGAAGTGAAACGGGCGGGCGAAATGACGTGAGAGAAAGAACCTCTTGGTGGAGTCCAGTCCCTGGGCGGCTCTCGGTTCTTGAGCATGTTGGGGGATTAGGCGGCAGTTGAAAGAGCTGCTCGAAAGCTTGACGAAGAAGCGAAAAAGGCCTATATATATTATATTTTTTTTAGTACAAGGGCTTTTTACTAGTCAAGTGGTAAGGTAGGGCGCTATTCGATGAATAAAACATATTTTAGGAAAGTGGTTCAGGTAGCTCAGCTGGTTAGAGCAAAGGACTGAAAATCCTTGTGTCAGTGGTTCGAATCCACTTCTAAGCGGGCCAAGGGTCCAAAGGCCGGGAGCGAGCCGGATTTTCAAATTCAAGTGCAAGAGTAAGCCAAAAAATGTGAGCGCTCCTGCACTATACGGCTTTTTTGCGTCGCCCTATCTTGCTGGAGGCAGATTTTGAAAAAAAAAGTTGTTTCTTAGGTTCTCGCGTCCCTGTGCCCAAAAGGATGGGTGAGTTCGGTTTGAGTGTTCATCGATCGGGTGGATCTATATGCTCCGGGGTGGTGAGACGAGGTGTAGCGCAGTCTGGTCAGCGCATCTGTTTTGGGTACAGAGGGCCATAGGTTCGAATCCTGTCACCTTGATGTGAGGCATTCCGTCAGCAAATACTCAAATATGAACATCCATCGACCGTTACCACTTCCTCTTACTCGTGACTCGTATATGTACTTTCTATAGCAAGCACACGAGACCTATAGCTAAAGATCATATAGCGCCACAGTATATATATATACGAACCTATACGGAACACTTATCTCTTTCTCAGTGCTTTCTTTAGGCTCCTGGCTGCTCGTTGGTAGAACACAACCCATATGATATTGAGCTTGAGCATTCGGGCTTCTTTCTTTTTTTTTTAAGAAATGCTTCTTTATAATTCTAAGGTGGCAGGGCAGCTAGTTTGAGTGGGGCCTGATGGTTTCCCGAACTTCTTCTTTCATTTGCAATTAATAAGGAGCTAGTTGGGGAGGAAAAATCGATGGTAATCAAGGATGGATTTCTATTTCGGAAAAGGTACTTACTAAAAGAGTTCAACACTACGGTCATTGCTCTTCTTCTAAAG
>CM067167.1:42999478-43006978 GCA_034093135.1 Erigeron breviscapus | reverse complement strand
TCCATTAGCTGGGAATACAAGCATGGCGAGATACTTAGAAGAAATGTTGATGGGTAGAGATTCTAAGACTGGGCTTGAATGCCGAATCCCTGTATTGAACTCATACCCGTCGGTAGGCTTTTTTTCCGCTTAAGATAGACCCTATTCCAAGACAAAGATAAAGAAAGAAAGAACAAGGTAGCACTAGATATTTCCCAGTCTACTCCAAAGTCCTAGCAGTCCACTTATGGAATGCTCTTTATGGAATCTCTTCTTATTTCAGAAAGGTGTGGAGGAGAGAAGAAGGTGCATTTGAAAAAGCCCTATTGCGAATCGAATAAACTGGAAAGGGAAGTCTCCTTAGATCCATCTATAGATGTTACATGCTTTAGTTAGATAGAAGGCTGGCTCATTCCCTCTACTAGACGCCTAAAGAAGACCTTCTAGGCCAACAAAGCTTCTATTGATTCTCCAAGAACAGCCCCCTTGGGGAAGAAAGACTTTCTGACTGTAGTCCCATGTCGGCTTCATTGACGAGTAAGGTCAATCAGAAGAGGAAGTCCGGGTATTAGAAAAAGAAGGTAATGGTCTCCCAAGGGTATGAACCTAGCTCCCGAAGCCCTGATAAAGACAGCTTAGCACCAGACCACTCGAACCTGAGATGAGCGGAAAAAGGGGAAGCCGTATTGAACTGAAGACAGCTGAGGCAAGAGCCACTAGATCTTCTCCAACCACTCTACCAGAACTAGTCAGATCTTGGCTTCCTAATCCAATTCCTGTCTTTTCTTTCTAATCCAATTTCTTTGCTTTTCTTTCTTTCAATGGTATTTCTATCACACCTTCTCTTGGGTATGCTTCACCTGAAATCATTTCCTCCCTAGGATTGAGGTTGATTGGCTTGTTCAAGGCAAGGTACCAAATGAGAAGGAGCACTTCCACTGCAAGGACTCTTCACACAAGATGGTCGAGCTGACCAAAGGGATCAATAAACTGGGACTTCTCCCTCTCTCTCCTACTAAATTTGCTTCTTTCTATCCTCAGGTATGTTGTAGGGACCTTGTGGTTACATAGAAAAGGGCATCTAAGTTCAATCATGTATGCATGCGTTAAAGCTGCTTGAGACTATTTACGGAGTAGAAGGAAAGACTTTTTCGCTCGAGTGACTGCGTGCCTGCCAGATTTGGAACAGCTTAACGTGGTCCGTAGTTAGCAAGGTGGAAAAGAACAGGGCCTAGTTCCTTTTGAATGTAGAAGCAAAATGACCATCATCTTCAAGTGCTAGTGGAAGATTCAGGTTTCCTTCTGTGCCCTCTATATCTTAAGGTAAGGTTCTTACCCCTCCCTGGATGCTCCTCGGTTTGCAGCTTGCTTTCAAGCCTAGTCGAATGGGGTTGGTAAAAACAGTTCCGTGGCTTTCCGATAGGAATTAGGCTTTCTTCCGCCTTAAAGAGAGGAAATTCTTTGTAGGGAGAACTATATGCGGGGTAGAAAGAATGGTTGGAGGGGTGAACCTGTCCGCTTGTAGAGAGGTCTTTCTTTGCAAGGCGAAGGTTGTTTTCGGCGATGCTAGTTTCATGTAGTGGGAGGCAGAAGCAGCTGTAAAAGGGAAGGGCATTAGTCGCCGAGAAAGCTAGTGCGCGTAGATCAAAGCTTAGTGGAGAGACCATACATTGGCCAGTTCCAAGGCCAGGTTATCAACAGGGGAAGAGGCAGTGTGGATGGCAGGTTCGATTACGGAGAAGTAAATAATCAATGATTATGCGGGCAGTAACTAATTACCCAAGCAGAAGGACAATGACACTAGCTAACCAACTGAGAGAGTAAAATAGATAGATGAATTACTTGCTAAAGGTGCCAGAAAGAAGTGGAATCAGACTCAGTTTCAGTAGCCGTATTTGATGATGTTTCAAAGTAACTTCAGGAATTTAGCATTGAAGATAAGGACAGAAGAGGTAGCTTTCCGCCCACATCGAAATCTCAATGCAGGTCGTCCCGATCTATCTCCGGTCGTAACTAAGATAGATCGATTAATCTCTGAGAAGTCCTAAAGCAGAAGTCTATCTATTGGGGACATGACTAGGCAGACGGAGCTTGAATAGCTTACTGAATTAGCTCAATAAGGCCTACAACTTCTCTTGAGTCTATAGGAGTTCAGTCGGTAAGATCAGGGCAGATATCCCCCCCTAAATCCAGTTAGTTGGAAATCTTCTTTAGGGTAAATGGTTTAGCTCAACCATAATCAGAGGAACGAGCCACTATCGATTAGACAAGAACCGGCCTTTCTTTTTGTTAAAGAAATAAGACAGCCGGCGCAAAAGCAACAATACAGGAATCATAGAAGCTCAAGCCCTCAACTCGACCTGAGAAAACTGCAGCGGTTAGGCATCCTCTCATTGAGGAGGTCTTAGATAGAAGATGAGCCGTCTCTTATAGTGTGGGAGTATAACAGTAGCAGCAGTTATTGCCCCATACCCATGAGCATTAGCGTGAGCAGCTAAGCTAAGGTCAGAAAGGAAGAATGGGTGGGCTTACAGGCTACCTATTTCCTCAGCCGATAAGAGAATCTGTCTTCAGCACAGATCAAGGATTGTCGAAGATCAGTATCAAGTCCTCTATCGCCGGACTAGACTATATTTTGAAGATTGAGGAGTGGCAACTCTGAATCAATTCCAGAACCTACTCCCGGGTAGTCTTTGACTACCTCTTTCCCCGGCCCGGCTGGCTCTCCTACCTGGGATCCCTTCTCCTTGGAGAACTGCCACTCAAGACTGTTGGATCACTCATTAATGTCATAAGCTTAAAATGATGGCTTTTGGGAAGCCGATGCTAATGAAACCGAGAGGAACGAAGTAGCTCGACCATAAGGGAGAGGAAAAGAGTGAATCTAAAAAAGATAGTCCGACTTGCATGTGTTAAGCATATAGCTTTCTCTTCTCTCGAGTTCACTCCTTCCCTATCATGGAAGTTAGCTCAAAACCAACTCTTCTTTCTAGCTTGGTAATCCCTCGCTTTATTTACTTTTTTGAATGCAGTTCGGGATCGAACGAGGTTCTTACAAAGAAAGGCTATTCATCTTCCCTTATGGGCTTATGGATCTAGTGGATCGTCCCAGTCAACTACTACTTATACTAATTCTACTAACTACTTAGTTATCGTCACTGGCTGCAGATCTGGCTTGGCTCGATAGGCTATTGAATAGGATGGAGGAAGGCTTGTCCCTAGCTTCTGAAACAAGAGAACGGACCGACTCTAACTAATCCACTCCTACTAACAGGAAGTGTAAGGGCAGACCTCGTCCTACTTTCACTCTACTCTTTCCATTTCAATGCTAGCTCGATTGCAGCTAGATTGCTCAGTAGGGACTACTAATGGACTATCAAAAACGAAGTGAGGGAGTGGACGACGGGCGGGACAACTACCTAATTGGGGGACGGAGGGACAGGGAGAACTCTTCAACGAAAATAAATCTTTAAATTAAATAATAATAATATCGTTCAGTAGGAAATTTTTCTTTTTCATTTCATTAAATAAAAGATAGAATCGTTCAGTAGGCTAATCTTCAAAGTTTATCGATTGAGACAGCGGCAGGCCCAAAGAGCTCTACAGTAGTGCCTTGCGAGATCGTAGCTCGTTCACCTAAGATGGAAAAGCACTTGGTTGAAAGCCTAGCAACGAGAAAAAAGAGTCCCATGCATCCTTTAGTCAACAACCATTAGTAAAGAATAGGATCAGACCAAGTGCGAGATTGGATCAAAAATAACGTATAGAAAGGATTTGCAACAGAGAGCCTCAACAGCATCCCTTAACCCACACTTTTTGCTAGTAAATTGCATTTCAAGTTCCCGCACAGTTGATCCAGCAAAAAAGAGAATCTAGTCTCCGTGAGTCTATACCAAAATTACACTTTCTTTAAATACTTTTTATAGGTTATAAGGAAGCCTAATTTCCTAGGAAGAGAAGCGTGAGGAAAAAGAACAGAGAATAAAGGAGAAAAGGAGGATGGAAGGGGACGTGTAAGCATGAAGGCGGATACTCTCAGGTCAATCTTGGTAGTGAATAGGGCAGCAGTTGGAGAGGAGAATCTTTCTATAGATAGAAGCAAGCCTACATAGGGTACAAGATCGAAAAGAAATTTTCAAGCCCCAAATTCCCATTTCTTTCCGTTGGTCAACAACCAACAAAACAAATTTAGTTCTTCACTACTCGTACAGGAAAAAGTAACTTTCTGTATGGGGGGAATCCTTTATTCTCAATCAAGATGTTTGAAAAATTTCGACGCCTCTTTCTCTTTGATGATAGTAGTCTTAACTCAAGTTCCAGTGATACTGCTATTAAAGAAGGAGATCTTGTCAAGCGCACTGGCTCTATTGTGGATGTCCCTGCGGGAAAGGCTATGCTAGGGCGGCTGGTCGTACCAGCCAACACGGCGCTGCGGGATGTGGTAACATCCGCATCCCCTAGTTGGGCTGTACCTTCCTCGCGCGTGGCGAGGAGGAATCGCTTCAGGGAGTGCTGGGCGGCACTCTCTTTGGTCTTATACCTTATAATATATACCCCTGTCATAGCCTGGTGTGACACGGGGGACGCCTCCCTAGGAATGGATTCCTCCGAGAGTTGGGGGGAATACATACAAACATCCACAGAAGAGGGCGCCTCAACCTCTTCTGCTGATGCAGAACCCGTACCCCACGGGAATAATACCGTATCGGATTCGACGGAGGGGCCAGCTAGCCCCCGTCGCTTTCCATACAAGCCTGATGCGCTGATCGGGGGCGATTCCGTATTGTCCATCCAAAGGCGACTTTTGACTTCAAGGCAATTTCCTAGTGCCGAAGAAATCAACTTCGCCCGTATTCAGGCGGAAGACCTATTCGAGGTCAAGGTTCAGAATTCATCGGATGGAGGTTCTTAATCTGACCGGGGATTGGCTGGGTCAGGGGGCTCGCACTCTCGTTAGAACGGCTTTATAAGCTTTTGGACGATCTCGATCGGAACAAAAGAAGGGCGGAAGCTTTTTTTTCGTTGAGCGCACGAGTTGCCCTTAGAAGGGATAATCTTGATGCAGGATCTTCGGCATAGCTATACGTTGCTGGTGGTGGCTAAAAAAAGAAGAGAGTCCGCCAAAAAAATGGAATATAGCATCTGAGATATGGAAAGGTACTGGAATAGATCGGATTGCTGGCGGATTGGGTAGGCAAATATCTCGCCGAAAGGTGGGGAGGGGTGCTGAGATCCTGGGCAGCGGGATCTTTCCCATCATGATTGGACTAAAGGGAAAGTCGCATAGAGATATTGGTTTGAATCCAATTCATGATTCCAGTTAGGAATATTCTCTTTGTTTTGTTCAAAATCTTTCCCTGACTTGATTGATGCAACTTGGAGTGGCGCTCTCTCTTACCGAGTGATGGGACTTTCTGAAATAGCCAGATCATCTCCGCTGCTTGTTGTTCAGCCCTGAGCACTAAAGTTTTTTTAGTCTCGTCAGTAAAGGCAAGCAATACAGCGGTAAGCTATGTTAATCGGATAAGGAAAATGCAAGTGCATTCTTTCTTAACTGTGTGCTCCAAGTGCTTACTTTCATTTCCAATCAAGGATTCAAAAGACTTTTCAGAGCTAAGGCAAGGCAAGGGGAGGACAAGCCTAAGACCCCGCCAAGAACTTGCAATACAGGCTAAGTTGTCCCAGGTAATAGGGTAGGCTTGAAAATTCCCGCCTAACCAAGTACACAAGTCCTGCTTCTTATGGAATAAGACAGTCTCTATAAGGATTTAAGTAAATTGGTGCAAGCTAGGTAAGCGCTCACGTACTGGGAGGTAAGAGAGTCAGAAAAGTCCTTGCTCTATAACGCCTAACAAGGGTATCCCGCAAAATGGGCATTCCTTGCAGTGATCCTCTTCTAAGGGAATAAGCAGTCGGGGAAAGTTAATTTGAATAGGTTGTTTGCAATAACCGGTTTTGATGGGGTTGTTGTCGATTCCGTGTTATTGAATCAACAGCTCTTGAATAAGCGGTGTTTAATAGACCCTTCATACAACCCCAGACGTTCGGTAACCGGTGGAACACCAAGTTGCTCCAGCGACGGCAAAAAAGAAGAGATGCCATACTCCTAGTGGCTTTCCTAGGTATTTCTCTATTTCCTACCGGCACCAAGTTCTCACTCTCGTGAGGAACCATCCGATAATTTAATTGATCAAGCACGAAAACCTCGTTCAACCAAAAGGAGTACGTTCTACCCGCCTAAACGAGCCAGTATGGAGAAACGTTTCACTCCATACTTCCGAAGGCAACTAGACCAAAGGGTGAATGAGTCAAGAGTGCTAAACGGAGATAAATAGGTGACTTTATTTATCCTCCGCGGACCCATAATCGTTTTGCAAACTCAAAAGCGCCAATTCAAGAGATAAAGACTTCATTGGTTCTATTTGAACAACTAGGTCGTCCAACAACTCACGATATTTGGCAGCAACTAGCGAGTCCAAGATGACTATATCGTCACCTAAGATTGCATAATTTCGTAATGGAGTTACTACTCCTGGATAAACCAGTTCCGCCGCCAGCCACACAACAAAGTCATGGCTTAAAGGTAAAGAGTGGCCAGGAAGCCAGGTATCCCAAAGGTTGTCCTGTGACAAAGTCAACACTACTACTCCTCTTGACTAATGGAGGAAGTAGAGAGAAGTCGCTATCACCAAGACACGAACCCACAACGGATTCGGCCCTAGAATAACCAAACATTAATCCAAGAATATGTAATTGAAATGACCGAGGCCATCTATCGGTTGCTGACTTTAAATCGAAACAATAAGACTCCTTAAAACCGACTAAATGGTATAAAGGTCTTAATTGGTCGAATGTGCCATCAGTAGGGAGACGACGTAAAACCGCCATCAACCACTTATGTTATGGTATGGAGCAAGCAACCTTTTCTTGATGCTTCTACCGCTAGCGCTTGGACTTGGAAGCAAGCTAAAGCTACCTTGAATCAATCAATGAATGAAAAAAAAACCGCTTACCGAGAAATAGAAAGGAAGGACAAGTTGGTTTGAGGACCCGTTGGTCAAAGGAAAGGGGGGTCCTGATTCCGGGACGGAGCCGTATGACGCGAGAGTCTCACGTACGGTTCCTTTGAGAAGGGTGTGATACCACCACCTATCAGGCCCGACGAGCGGTCCACGGAGCTGCATCCCTACTCACCTGGTCTATGCACATCGCTCTCTCCAGGAGGTTGGCCGCCTATCCTAGATCTTCCCATTTCAAATAAGATCCCGGGCTCGATCCGGTTTAGTATCAAGGTGATTCTTTTTCTGTTCCTATATATATGGGTCCGTGCAGCATTTCCACGATATCGTTATGATCAATTAATGGGACTTGGCCGGAAAGTGTTCTTGCCTCTATCATTAGCTCGGGTAGTCCCCGTTTCTGGTGTTTTAGTCACCTTTCAATGGCTCCCTTAATTATGTGCGAGGAATTGCCCTATTGAGTAATGGGAAGCGGGCTACTCCCCGAAAATGCCCCGCCCCT
>CM067167.1:42964478-42991978 GCA_034093135.1 Erigeron breviscapus | reverse complement strand
AGTCGGCGTGGCGTAAAGTGAAGATTGGGGGGAGTAGAGAAAAATTCCCTTCTGGGGTATTCCGAAGGTGTAACCTAGGCAACAAAAAAGGGGCCCGATACTTCAACTAGAGGAGCGACCTGTTGGTTCACCAAACCCCGACTCAGCGTCACACGTTCTCCAGGTCCGAAGGGATCCAGTGCCCAACTACCGACTCCTCCCGGAATTGCGTTATCGGAGCCGAGCCAGGAATGGCCGTTAGTGGACACCCACCTTCACCGGTTAGAGAGGCCCTCTTTAATACATTAAGAAAAGATGTTCACAGGGGCCAGAAAGACTCGGTCATAGGAACTTAGACCACCTACGCGCTGGTGAAAACCACCTCGACCGGATCAGAGTAAACAACAATCTCGAATCAGGCCGCCCCTTGCCTTGAAAAAATTCACACGCGGCCACCAGCTTTCCCAAAATAAGGGGGGATCTGCTGCTTACTGCTCACGGAAACATCCGACCTATACTATAGCGAAAAGTGCCATGGAGTGGGTAATATCCCGAGTCTCATGTAAGACAGCTAAATGCACCTCGAGGTGCTGCCGAGGAACTGAGGGACCTTCTCGAGCACAGGATAGGTAATTGAGAGATAGAGCTAGCCTATTCGTTATGGGGAATCAATGCTCCGGGCCGAATAGAGCTTACCTACGGCACCTGGCTTTCTCCGGCGCATATTAGCTTAGCTGCGCTTAATAGGCCGGTTTGCCTTCCTCTCTGGCGGCCTCCTTACCTTACCCCCGCTACACTCTCACTCCAAGCTACGCCTGCTGAGCAAGATGCATTGCGATTTCCTCTTCTGTGGACGCACCTATGACCGGGGGCGGGAAGAGAAAGACTTTTTTCTACGGCGAGCTTTCTCTCGTAAAGCCAAAGACGCCCCAAGACAAGTTCCAACTGTTGGGAAGGGGACATGATCAATAGAACCTGGCTGGATCCGGGCTGGGAGAGGGGCGCCCATTCCTAACCACTTTCGAAAAGGTTCGCTCATGCTGGAGGGAGCATCCCCACTTAGTGATCGGTCCGCTAGTTCACGCAAATCCGAAGAAGTTATCACGGACGAGCCACATGCAGGGAAACTTGCACGTGTGGTTCTGGCCGGGCTTTCCTGAGGTATCTAATAACCTTGCTTCTGCTCGCCGCTGGCGCACCTCTCCTAACTATTGCCCATTTATTCTGGAATAATTTTTTTAGGAGGGACAATTTTACATATTTCTGCCAAATCCTTCTATTATTAAGTACGGCTGGTACCATTTCGATGTGTTTCGATTCTTCCGAACAAGAGAGGTTTGATGCTTCTGAATCCATTGTATTAATTCCACTTCCTACTCGCAGTATGCTCTTTATGATCTCGGCTTATGATTCAATTGCCATGTATTTAGCTATTGAGCCTCAAAGTTTATGTTTTTATGTGATCGCAGCATCAAAAAGAAAGTCTGAATTTTCCACGGAAGCCGGCTCGAAATATTTGATCTTAGGTGCATTTTCCTCAGGAATCTTATTGTTTGGGTACGACCGGACAACTACCGATATCTATTAATATCTTTTCTTAGAATGTTGTTGTTAAATATATATCTATCTATATCGTAAACTATCGGATCGAGTATTACTTAGATGTGAAACTTGCGGACCTCATTGGTTGTGATATTGATCTTACGGGGGGAACGAAATCAAAGAATAAATATATAGACTGACTTGTAGAGACCCTCTATGTAGTTGTCTATCTAGGGTGATCGATCTACATCTTTCCCCATAGCCCTGGGGCTGTGTCTCGATTTCCTATGTGCGAAATCTAAGGGACTTGTTCCTATGGAGATTCCCCTTGGTCTAATTCCACGCCTTATGACGAAAGGGGAGTCGGCGTGGCGTAAAGTGAAGATTGGGGGGAGTAGAGAAAAATTCCCTTCTGGGGTATTCCGAAGGTGTAACCTAGGCAACAAAAAAGGGGCCCGATACTTCAACTAGAGGAGCGACCTGTTGGTTCACCAAACCCCGACTCAGCGTCACACGTTCTCCAGGTCCGAAGGGATCCAGTGCCCAACTACCGACTCCTCCCGGAATTGCGTTATCGGAGCCGAGCCAGGAATGGCCGTTAGTGGACACCCACCTTCACCGGTTAGAGAGGCCCTCTTTAATACATTAAGAAAAGATGTTCACAGGGGCCAGAAAGACTCGGTCATAGGAACTTAGACCACCTACGCGCTGGTGAAAACCACCTCGACCGGATCAGAGTAAACAACAATCTCGAATCAGGCCGCCCCTTGCCTTGAAAAAATTCACACGCGGCCACCAGCTTTCCCAAAATAAGGGGGGATCTGCTGCTTACTGCTCACGGAAACATCCGACCTATACTATAAGTCGTCCGCCTATTTTTCTGATCTCCTTTCCTTCGTGGGAGTAAAGGGAGTTGGTAGCATTCCCCTGGCTTTCATTTCCAATAAGTCTGGGATAAACTAGAAGACTAACTCCTTCCCCTCCTAGGGCTTCAGCAAGGTGTCTATTCTGAGGCTTAGGAGAATGAAGCAGCCCCGGGTGTGAGTGAACTCCCCTCTACTTCCAGGCAATAGGACTAAACCAAAAGTATCTTCTCTTCTCCGGTTCTAGCTTACGTTTGAGTTTCCTCTGACTACAAGGTCATTTCTCAGCTGGAGCAGAAGTGGACGAACAACACCTCCTTTCCTTGCATTAGCGCCCGCTTTTCCACATCCACTTCAGGGAGAGAGCAAGTATAAATCATAGCTTTAGGCTTTCGAGCCTTTCTTCCTAGGACAGAATTACTTGAACTTGAGCGGTTGTCTGGAACTGATGCTACACCTTGGGGCTGCAGTCCCTTCTTCTTAGCACGGATGTCCCTCTTCAAGCGCCTGCTCCTACCATTGAAACAGCTAGGGGCTAGTAAGTCCTGCCAATATCAGGGAAAGAATAGCTCCCGAAGGGCTTCCTTCTTTATCTAAGCAACTAATAGGCTTGGGTGGCTAGGGCACATGCTATCGAGGTTACACCCACCTTCACCGGTTAGAGAGGCCCTCTTTAATACATTAAGAAAAGATGTTCACAGGGGCCAGAAAGACTCGGTCATAGGAACTTAGACCACCTACGCGCTGGTGAAAACCACCTCGACCGGATCAGAGTAAACAACAATCTCGAATCAGGCCGCCCCTTGCCTTGAAAAAATTCACACGCGGCCACCAGCTTTCCCAAAATAAGGGGGGATCTGCTGCTTACTGCTCACGGAAACATCCGACCTATACTATAAGTCGTCCGCCTATTTTTCTGATCTCCTTTCCTTCGTGGGAGTAAAGGGAGTTGGTAGCATTCCCCTGGCTTTCATTTCCAATAAGTCTGGGATAAACTAGAAGACTAACTCCTTCCCCTCCTAGGGCTTCAGCAAGGTGTCTATTCTGAGGCTTAGGAGAATGAAGCAGCCCCGGGTGTGAGTGAACTCCCCTCTACTTCCAGGCAATAGGACTAAACCAAAAGTATCTTCTCTTCTCCGGTTCTAGCTTACGTTTGAGTTTCCTCTGACTACAAGGTCATTTCTCAGCTGGAGCAGAAGTGGACGAACAACACCTCCTTTCCTTGCATTAGCGCCCGCTTTTCCACATCCACTTCAGGGAGAGAGCAAGTATAAATCATAGCTTTAGGCTTTCGAGCCTTTCTTCCTAGGACAGAATTACTTGAACTTGAGCGGTTGTCTGGAACTGATGCTACACCTTGGGGCTGCAGTCCCTTCTTCTTAGCACGGATGTCCCTCTTCAAGCGCCTGCTCCTACCATTGAAACAGCTAGGGGCTAGTAAGTCCTGCCAATATCAGGGAAAGAATAGCTCCCGAAGGGCTTCCTTCTTTATCTAAGCAACTAATAGGCTTGGGTGGCTAGGGCACATGCTATCGAGGTTACACGCCTGGTCCCGAAACCACATCTGGCAGATGCGATTCCTGGATGTAGTTGGATGTGATTATCGGTGAAAGCATAGAAGGATCTCCTGTCAATAGTCACAAGGAATTACACTATTTTAGGACCTGACCTGTAATAGGTGGTGTAAATGTCCTTATTTATTATAGGATGAAGATGATTCACTCACCAAGAAGACCGTCTACTCGAGCAGTAAGAGTTGATTCAATTGCCAACAGAAGACCGTCTGCGACAACAAGACCATCAGCAGCAGATGATTGAACAGCGGATGCGTTGAGGAGATCAGCCCTAATTGAAGACCCGATACTCTCAACCAAGAACTTCTATATATAACACCAACCACGGAACAGGAGCATGCGTTACACACGTCGTCAGCTAGCGGACGCAAGCAGAGTGGGACCTTCTCCGATAGTCTCTTTCATCATAATATTGAAAGCTTCCCCGCCCGATGCTTTGTTAATGTCAGAGTTGATATCAAGATGAAAGGGAAAGACAATAAGAAAGATTCAAGATAAAGACTAGAAGAAGGGGCTTTCTTAGAAGAATTCCCACTTGGACTGGTAGTGAGAACCCGATCTCCAGAAGCTAATTGGCAAGGTTCGACTTGACCGGAGCGGATCGCAACTCAAGCACAACTAGAGTTCACTCACCCACGTGCCCAATACTTGATGTGATGACTCTAGCCCCATGTCGGCTTCATTGACGATTCATGATGCTGCGATATAGGATCAAAATCGACTTTCATTTCACTTAACTCATCAAAGCAAGGAGTGGCTACTAGATAGACAATTAGTTCCGAGACTAAGAGATTGGGCTATCGGCCGGTATCAGTTGAAGTCAACAAAGAAGGAAAGCCTTCCCCCAATCCAACATTTTCAGGTGAAAAGAAGATAGATGACTGAGAGTCACGGGATTTTGAAAGCGCCGCATCTAGCTCAGCAGCTTCTTCAAAAGAGATGACGGATACAGAGCGGTTACCACTTGTAGGCTCATTCACCAACTAGGCCATGAGTTTGCTTTAACGAGTGCACGAGCAGAAGCGGAGACAGAGTTGTCCCCCGATCTGAGATATTAGCGAGATTAGCTACACGCCACTTAACCTAAAGAAAGGTCGACCTGAGAAAGCCCTTTTTAAGCTGATAGGAGAACTTCACTTACTAAATTTCTTGAGTAGCGAGAATCTTTCCTCAGAGGCACGGAAAGGGTCCAAGCCATAGGAAAGACAGCAACTTGAGTGCGGAGAAGGGGAAAGGGCGCTCGAAGCAAAAGGAACGAAAAGCACACCATATAGGTCAGCGGCATCAGCAGTTGAAGAAGTTGGGGAGGGAATCGCAACTCAAGCACAACTAGAGTTCACTCACCCACGTGCCCAATACTTGATGTGATGACTCTAGCCCCATGTCGGCTTCATTGACGATTCATGATGCTGCGATATAGGATCAAAATCGACTTTCATTTCACTTAACTCATCAAAGCAAGGAGTGGCTACTAGATAGACAATTAGTTCCGAGACTAAGAGATTGGGCTATCGGCCGGTATCAGTTGAAGTCAACAAAGAAGGAAAGCCTTCCCCCAATCCAACATTTTCAGGTGAAAAGAAGATAGATGACTGAGAGTCACGGGATTTTGAAAGCGCCGCATCTAGCTCAGCAGCTTCTTCAAAAGAGATGACGGATACAGAGCGGTTGTCTGGAACTGATGCTACACCTTGGGGCTGCAGTCCCTTCTTCTTAGCACGGATGTCCCTCTTCAAGCGCCTGCTCCTACCATTGAAACAGCTAGGGGCTAGTAAGTCCTGCCAATATCAGGGAAAGAATAGCTCCCGAAGGGCTTCCTTCTTTATCTAAGCAACTAATAGGCTTGGGTGGCTAGGGCACATGCTATCGAGGTTACACGCCTGGTCCCGAAACCACATCTGGCAGATGCGATTCCTGGATGTAGTTGGATGTGATTATCGGTGAAAGCATAGAAGGATCTCCTGTCAATAGTCACAAGGAATTACACTATTTTAGGACCTGACCTGTAATAGGTGGTGTAAATGTCCTTATTTATTATAGGATGAAGATGATTCACTCACCAAGAAGACCGTCTACTCGAGCAGTAAGAGTTGATTCAATTGCCAACAGAAGACCGTCTACTCGAGCAGTAAGAGTTGATTCAATTGCCAACAGAAGACCGTCTGCGACAACAAGACCATCAGCAGCAGATGATTGAACAGCGGATGCGTTGAGGAGATCAGCCCTAATTGAAGACCCGATACTCTCAACCAAGAACTTCTATATATAACACCAACCACGGAACAGGAGCATGCGTTACACACGTCGTCAGCTAGCGGACGCAAGCAGAGTGGGACCTTCTCCGATAGTCTCTTTCATCATAATATTGAAAGCTTCCCCGCCCGATGCTTTGTTAATGTCAGAGTTGATATCAAGATGAAAGGGAAAGACAATAAGAAAGATTCAAGATAAAGACTAGAAGAAGGGGCTTTCTTAGAAGAATTCCCACTTGGACTGGTAGTGAGAACCCGATCTCCAGAAGCTAATTGGCAAGGTTCGACTTGACCGGAGCGGATCGCAACTCAAGCACAACTAGAGTTCACTCACCCACGTGCCCAATACTTGATGTGATGACTCTAGCCCCATGTCGGCTTCATTGACGATTCATGATGCTGCGATATAGGATCAAAATCGACTTTCATTTCACTTAACTCATCAAAGCAAGGAGTGGCTACTAGATAGACAATTAGTTCCGAGACTAAGAGATTGGGCTATCGGCCGGTATCAGTTGAAGTCAACAAAGAAGGAAAGCCTTCCCCCAATCCAACATTTTCAGGTGAAAAGAAGATAGATGACTGAGAGTCACGGGATTTTGAAAGCGCCGCATCTAGCTCAGCAGCTTCTTCAAAAGAGATGACGGATACAGAGCGGTTACCACTTGTAGGCTCATTCACCAACTAGGCCATGAGTTTGCTTTAACGAGTGCACGAGCAGAAGCGGAGACAGAGTTGTCCCCCGATCTGAGATATTAGCGAGATTAGCTACACGCCACTTAACCTAAAGAAAGGTCGACCTGAGAAAGCCCTTTTTAAGCTGATAGGAGAACTTCACTTACTAAATTTCTTGAGTAGCGAGAATCTTTCCTCAGAGGCACGGAAAGGGTCCAAGCCATAGGAAAGACAGCAACTTGAGTGCGGAGAAGGGGAAAGGGCGCTCGAAGCAAAAGGAACGAAAAGCACACCATATAGGTCAGCGGCATCAGCAGTTGAAGAAGTTGACGGCCGGCAAAAAATGGGATAACCTGAGAAGGAGAGGTCTCCTTTCTATATGAAAGACGAAGATCTGGCTTTGAAGCCTCCTTGAGTCCGGCTTAGCTTCAGGTACGAGTCAAGAACAGAAGAAGGGGATCGCCACAATCAAGAAGCAAGCTAAAAGCTGTTGTTTAGATGACTTTATGTTATGGAAGAACTCAGAAAAAAAGTAATTATTGGAGTTTTAGCCCAGTAGAGGCTTTCTTAGCGAAAAAAGTATATTCATGGATGGATTAGGGGAAAGAGTCTTCACCTTACTTTCAAGTGTCAATCATTTTTATTGAACTTTCTTTCAGGCTAGCTCTGGGCAGGGCGCATACACACGAACCCACTTTGAGTCGGATCCGAGCTCCAGTAGACAGCGAGACAGCCATTGTGGTAAACGGGAGCAAAGCAAGGGAAAGAGAGGTGAGTGACGCCAAGGGGAATTCCAGCACGAAAGCAAGTGTTGTTATCACACGTCCGTCCTGTCTGATTGATTCACCTTCAATTATTCAATCAAGGAAGCAGAGTCAACGGCCTTTGAAGAAAGATGACTTATATTTTAAGATATTGAGTTGGACAGTCAAAAAGCCCAAAGGCCAAAAAGAAGAGCAAAAACAGAGGAGATGCCTTCCTCATAGGCCATTGACTATCTATCCCCGAAGTCTTTCTCTCCGTCAAAGGGACTCTCTCTTTCTTGAACAAGCACGGCGCTATCAGGACAAAATCCTAGCAGAAGCAGAAAAAGAGGAAGAGAAAGAGGAGCGAACATCCACTATAACATCTAACGATGAGCTTCAGTTGCGCCCCTTTGTGAACGAGGGGATCGAAAGGCCAGCCAAAGGAAGTACGGCTGAGTTTCAAGACTACGAGACTTGTAGTTGGGACTAGCCGCATGTCATCTTCATTGACGATTCATGATGCTGCGATATAGGATCAAAATCGACTTTCATTTCACTTAACTCATCAAAGCAAGGAGTGGCTACTAGATAGACAATTAGTTCCGAGACTAAGAGATTGGGCTATCGGCCGGTATCAGTTGAAGTCAACAAAGAAGGAAAGCCTTCCCCCAATCCAACATTTTCAGGTGAAAAGAAGATAGATGACTGAGAGTCACGGGATTTTGAAAGCGCCGCATCTAGCTCAGCAGCTTCTTCAAAAGAGATGACGGATACAGAGCGGTTACCACTTGTAGGCTCATTCACCAACTAGGCCATGAGTTTGCTTTAACGAGTGCACGAGCAGAAGCGGAGACAGAGTTGTCCCCCGATCTGAGATATTAGCGAGATTAGCTACACGCCACTTAACCTAAAGAAAGGTCGACCTGAGAAAGCCCTTTTTAAGCTGATAGGAGAACTTCACTTACTAAATTTCTTGAGTAGCGAGAATCTTTCCTCAGAGGCACGGAAAGGGTCCAAGCCATAGGAAAGACAGCAACTTGAGTGCGGAGAAGGGGAAAGGGCGCTCGAAGCAAAAGGAACGAAAAGCACACCATATAGGTCAGCGGCATCAGCAGTTGAAGAAGTTGACGGCCGGCAAAAAATGGGATAACCTGAGAAGGAGAGGTCTCCTTTCTATATGAAAGACGAAGATCTGGCTTTGAAGCCTCCTTGAGTCCGGCTTAGCTTCAGGTACGAGTCAAGAACAGAAGAAGGGGATCGCCACAATCAAGAAGCAAGCTAAAAGCTGTTGTTTAGATGACTTTATGTTATGGAAGAACTCAGAAAAAAAGTAATTATTGGAGTTTTAGCCCAGTAGAGGCTTTCTTAGCGAAAAAAGTATATTCATGGATGGATTAGGGGAAAGAGTCTTCACCTTACTTTCAAGTGTCAATCATTTTTATTGAACTTTCTTTCAGGCTAGCTCTGGGCAGGGCGCATACACACGAACCCACTTTGAGTCGGATCCGAGCTCCAGTAGACAGCGAGACAGCCATTGTGGTAAACGGGAGCAAAGCAAGGGAAAGAGAGGTGAGTGACGCCAAGGGGAATTCCAGCACGAAAGCAAGTGTTGTTATCACACGTCCGTCCTGTCTGATTGATTCACCTTCAATTATTCAATCAAGGAAGCAGAGTCAACGGCCTTTGAAGAAAGATGACTTATATTTTAAGATATTGAGTTGGACAGTCAAAAAGCCCAAAGGCCAAAAAGAAGAGCAAAAACAGAGGAGATGCCTTCCTCATAGGCCATTGACTATCTATCCCCGAAGTCTTTCTCTCCGTCAAAGGGACTCTCTCTTTCTTGAACAAGCACGGCGCTATCAGGACAAAATCCTAGCAGAAGCAGAAAAAGAGGAAGAGAAAGAGGAGCGAACATCCACTATAACATCTAACGATGAGCTTCAGTTGCGCCCCTTTGTGAACGAGGGGATCGAAAGGCCAGCCAAAGGAAGTACGGCTGAGTTTCAAGACTACGAGACTTGTAGTTGGGACTAGCCGCATGTCATCTTTCTCAGAGTCTGAGCCTGACACCTCTATTATTACATCAAACAACAATTGAATTGGGATCAAAGAATTAAGGGATTGGATTTGTCCCCGTCTGTCTTGTGTTCAACGAAGAAAAGCGCCCTTCCTTCTTCAGCTTGAAAGACATCTCAGGAAAGAGCTACTTCAACTGAAGAAATTTCTTTAGTAGCGAGAACCCTTCCTACTCGAGAATAAGGTCAGGAAGTGAAGCGTTTTTTCAGTTTTTCTTTAAAAATATAGTAAGTGTTATGCGGGGGTGGGGATTCAGACCGATGAGGGACGTAGGAATTGCCCTTAACTGTCCGGAAGGCTGAAATAGCTTTCTCGGGAGCCTCTGGGAGGTCGGGGTATTCAATCCCATGATACTCAAGGAGCAGGGCGTCGTATCCCAGGGATTCTACTAATACATCGTATAGCGGGTCCAGGCTTGAAGTTATACCAAAAATGGAATGGGACAGTCATTCGAAAATGATAAAATAAAATAAGGGTGTCAAGACATCTATATGACCAAGATGGCCATCTCACGAATTGGATTCGAACCAATGCTACTTTCCTTTAGTAGATCTGTCATCCCCCTCATTATAGTCCTCCTAGAATCAATAGCATTTCGTCGGAATACATCCTGTCTTTTCACCTTAGTAGTCCTATGCATAGTCAGTACTATAGCCCCAATCATGGCTACTAATAAAATCAGACTAGGAACCAAAAACCAGACGGAATAGTAGGTATAAAGTAAATTGCCCAATGTTTCCAAATTAGTCCAACTTCGTACCTTTCCGGCATAAACCATATATCTCAGAGAGGTCGTATTTCTTTGGGTTGGTAGTAATGGAATGCTTTCATTATCTAAAATGAAGAACATTTCCCACCAAAAGATCAGTCCAATAATACCACTCACTGGTAAATAGCGCAATACTTCTTCGTGAATCTCCGCTATTTGAATATGGAACATCATAACAACGAATAGGAATGAAACGGCTATAGCTCCTATATAAACTACTGGGAAGATCATAGCGAAAAAGTCAAGACCTAACAAAAGAAGTAAACCTGAAGTGTTGCGAAAGACTGGGATGGGAAACAAAACGGAATGTACCGGATTTTTAGCACGTACAACCATCAAACCAGAGACCAAAGCAAGGCTCGACAAAACAGAAAGTATCATAGTACGTCGTCCTTCCCTGAAATGGAACTTTCATGCTGGAGCAAGAACTAGCATGAAAGTCGATCTATTACAACCAGCGCGGTTGTTCGTATTTCATTTTCTTCTTCCAAGCCCTTCTTTCTTAGAAAGGCACTCACTGAGTTACTTACGGAATCTCAAATCTTGAGGCTGATTACGGCCCCTTTGATGAAAGGTAAGCGCTTTGGCTACCTACCTATAATATAAAGATCCTTCACTGCACACTTTAGATATCTGTTTCCATCCAATCAAAGACGGCGAAGCGCCTCTAATCTAAAGGCCAAAGAGTGCTCTTTGCGCTACTACGCATCCTTACTCATAGTATAGTGCAAGTTAGGTTTGGGTATAGCAGGACTTGAACCTGCGACCATTAGGTTAAAAGCCCAATGCTCTACCAACTGAGCTATACACCCCAAAAAAGATGTAGTAGTAAATAAGGATTGGTGCGGAAAATAAAAGAGGGCGGCCCCTCTCATATTAAAGGGGCGCGGCTTTGTATGAGGCTCGTACTGCAGAGCAAGCGAAGAAAACGTAAGGGCGCGCGCTAGCACTCCTGCAAGAAAACGGCCTAGCTAACGCGCCCCTTATTGAAAAGTCAAGGATATTGAATGATCGATATGAGAAAGAAGCGCTCAAGCATTGGAAGAAAGCCGGCCTTACTCAACAAGCACCTTTCTTAGCTTAGTAAGGTTGCTTGTTTCCACTCATTGAAGATTCTATCTACAAAAAAAGGTCAACGGGGTACTAAAATGGCTCTCACTGACACCATCTACGAGAAGGTGAGGTCGTCTTTATTTCGCCATACGGTTCGCCTTAAAGCCTTAAAGACGGAGAAGGGGAGGAGCAGTTATCTATGTAATTACGGTCTTTGTTGGCCGGGGCGAGCACTCTCTTTTCTTTGTCAAATTCCGTCTTACCAAACAAGACTGACTTCTTACCAACCCGCGAAGGGTTGTGAGGCTGGACCAGGTACGAAGAATGAATCTATATCTGTGCACGGAAGGGCCGGCGGCCGCTCAACTGTTCGAGCGCAATGCAGTGGTATTGGTTCCGATTCGACAAAGGTAGAATGCCTGGTCGAAGGTCCAGTACAGTAGGTAGCAGGCGTGTTCGTTTTGGCTCCCGAGCGAGAACGAGAAATAGGCGATGCACCATCCTTGCTGCTACGTACGTTGACCTTGACTTGACAGATTCATCCAATTGAACCCAAACTCAAAGGAGGACCACAAGCTCGGGGCTCGACGAAAGAGAAAGTCTCGGCATTAAGAAAATGGGGTTAGCTGTGAAAGAAAGAGCCCGGCATTCATTTTTGAATGAATATTCATAGCTGAGTCTACTAAAAGAGGGACCAGCTCATCGTAGTGATTAGAGGACACCTCTGATCGTTCACCTCTAATGTGACACGTTCCCTCCCAGTTTGATCAACGGGATCAGTCGGCTAGAGATCGGGGCTATTCTTCTTCCGAGGAGACAAAGTAGTCTCTTGTACTGACCGAACCCTCAGTTCGGAAGTCTTCGTCAACATGTTACGAAGCTCCAGTCTGGCGGTCAACTTGATGCGGGAGAGGCATGAGTGCAGTTCGATCTTGTGGTGTATTCCTTTGTAGTGAGTAGGGCCTCTTTCTCGTTCGTCTCCGCTCTATTGAAAGGTCTCCATTCCTACGGCGGTTTTGTCAATGAACCCGTGGATAAGTAGGCCTTTCTTGCAGACCGATCTTCTGCCGAGTTCCTTCCTTCGTAGTCAAATCTGATGATACGCTTTGGCGATGTTACCTACCAAATAAAAGGCCCGCTAGGTGATCGAAATCGCTCAGGTCAGCGAGGACTCACGCACCTACTCCTTATCTAATACTTTCTTCTATCTACTGAATTAAAAAGGCGACCCGCCGCGCCGGGCTATAAGATAAGATACAGCTGTTGTACTACTTGACTGGTAAGAAAGAGCTTCCGTAAGAACTGGAAGACTCTTGTATGTACGGTAACCCTATCTTCCGCTACTGGTGGACTGTTGCACATAAAGGCCGACAGAAGCAACCTTTCTTAGCGCGCTTTTAAAGCGCTTAGCTTCTGCTAGAAAAAGGCGGCAAGGCCATAAAGTAAGTGAAATTGCAAGCCTAAGCCAAGAAGGTACGAACGAAGTGACGGGCCCTTTTAGAGATAGGGGGCGGCTTTCTTGTGGTAGTCATTGCGAACATCTCTCCTCTTCTCTTAGCGTGCACAGTTTGCTTACGCCTTAGGCACATCTATCTTTCTTAGTTTCACGCTGGCCTAATGAATTGAATATGAATAAAAGTCAGTCTTTTAGTAAGCGTATATAAGCAGCTGTTTAGTGTATAAGCAATTAGTGGTCGCACCGCTACGATGGAGGTTGGTTGAAGATGATGTTACGCGGCGTTCAGAACCAGTCTTGAAGTGAATGAATTAGAAAGAACGAAGAAGTAAGGAAATGAGACGACTCTTTCTTGAACTATATTATAAACAGACCTTCCCCTCCACACCAATCACGAGTTTTTCTCCATTCCTCTCATATATCGTCGTAACGCCCTTAATGCTAGGTTTTGAAAAAGACTTTTTATGTCATTCCCATTTAGGTCCGATTCGGATCCCTCCGTTGTTTCCTTTTCCTTCCGCACCTTTTCCTCGAAATGAGAAAGAAGATGGTACACTTGAATTGTATTATTTAAGTGCTTATTGCTTGCCAAAAATCCTACTTCTACAATTGGTAGGTCACCGGGTTATTCAAATAAGTCGTGTTTTCCGTGGTTTTCCCATGTTACAACTTCCGTACCAATTCGGTCGATCCGGAATGGATCGGTTAAACATTCCATTAGGGAGCCTGGTCTTGACTTTTCTGTGTGGTATTCATTCTCGTTCGGCTCTTGGAATCACATCCAGCAGTGGTGGGAACAGCTCGCAAAATCCAACCACTTCACCTACTTCATTGCCCCCAACCCTTTCTCGTACCTCTATTGAAACAGAATGGTTTCATGTTCTTTCATCGATTGGTTATTCCTTTCCGTTCGTATCTCTTTCTCCAATTTCGGTCTCGATTAGTTCACAAGATTGAATGGCCAATTCTCCTCCGGACCCTCGATTCGATTGTTTTCCAAGAATGTTGAGCCGGGTATGTAAGCCATGTATCTGGGAGGAACTTAAAAGAAGGGCTTTCGGTTTTTTTCACCCCGTTTTGTGGTCTTGCAGCTATTTAAATAAATAAGAATATAAAATATATATAATATAAGACTTTTTTAGAAGAAAGATTATATATATGTCCAATCCCCAGTGGTGGTGGGACCAACCAAGATGTATGTCGTCCAACGCAACCTCAGACTCTTTCTTCCCGACCTATTTGACTCTCTGGCCGCAGTTATAGTTATTTAGGTGGTATCCCGAGATTGAAGAGATCGAATTCCTCCGGGGAACACACGAAACAAAGATATGAACTGGGTAAATAGAAATGGAAAAGAGATGTTTCCAATTCATCAAAATGAGAAGCTTTTTCTACATCCATATGATCTACTAAAGTAGATCGGTATTGCCCATATAATAAAAGCAGATCTTGGTCCATGGAATCCCAAGAAGGTAAGAACTCCAACCTGTCCGATGCTTCTTCGGCCAAATACAATATACAAGTGGGACCTGCACTATGCGCAAGCTGCGCGAAAAACCGCTTCTTTTTTCCGGTTCTGAAACAACTTGGGCGAAATAGGGTTCTACCGGGAAACCATGGATTTTTTAGTTTTCGCCATTGGTTACTGGTTGAGCCACTGGAATGGAATGAGATAAGAATCTCTGGAGATCTTTCCTCTCCACTTACTCGTAACAGGCTTTCCCTCTGTAGAAGACTTCTTCCGAATGGCATAATTGGGAGATTGATTCCTCGATCTTCAAAGAAAACTGACTCCTCCTACTCCTTCTTCTCCTTTAGGATAGGATCGTTTTTGTATAACATTCCATCCATGATTTTAAATTGTGGTGTCTTGATTCGTATATTCCTGGCCTCATTTTTATCTTCCGGCAGGAGTCCACTTATTAGGTATTCTCTAATAGGTTTCATCCAGTTGTTGGAGTCTTCTTTTATTATGTCCAACACTTCTTTTTCACTTATTGATCTGTCTTTGAGTACTTCAATCAAGACGTCCTTTGCTAGGTGGGAGAAGGTGAGAGATGCCAATTTGCTTAATGCATCTGCTTTTTGGTTCTGATTTCTCCTTATGTGCTCTATTTCAAATGATCCGAAGTAGTTTATAAGTTCATGGACTTTCTCCAGGTACTGTTTAATTTGCTTTGCCTCGAATTCCCCTTGAACTTGTTTTGCCACTAGCTGGGAATCTACGTATGCGTGGATGTGGCGGACCTTCATCTCTCTTGCTATGCGGAGTCCTGCTAGCAGTGCTTCGTATTCTGCTTCGTTATTTGTTGTTTCGAATTCAAACCTTAGGGCATATGTGTATTCTTTTTTATCAGGCCCTATCAGCATCAATCCAGCTCCGGAGCCGCTTTTACTTGAGGACCTGTCTGTATATAGCTGCCATTCATCGCGGTCTTGATCCTCAGTGATGCTCAGTGTGCTTGAGTGACTCGTAGCTACGGTTTCTTTGTTATGTTGTGTTTATGCTATGAAGTCTGCTAGCACCTGTCCTTTCACTGAACTTCGCGCTCTGAATTCGATGTCGTGCTCTCCGAGCTCGATGGCCCATTTGGCCATTGATGATATAGCTCCGTACCCGAAGTAGATACAAAGACAACTTCGTACAGGTAAAATTACTTATCCATATACCCAGAACGGAGCTCGACCTCCGTTCAACATAACTATTCCGGAGCTCCTAAGGTAATAATACCCAGCTCCGAAGAAACATACCAAAAAGATCGGATATAGATACTTTTCATGATTATCCGAGTAAAATAATATACTTAAAGTCCGACAACCTCGGACACGGTTTGTAAAAAGATCATCATGAATCTCCTCAAAAGGAAATAGGATATTCTTAAAAGGGAGAGATTTACCCTAATTCTCTTACCCTCCTCTCCAAGTTTCTACCCTATATATAAAGAGGAGATACCATACGGCACGGGGATAAGAAAAATCACCCTCAACGCACCGTTCACACAAAACATTACGCCGGCCTCCCAAGACCGGTGACAATACTCAACGTAAACTAGGCGTAATGTAACACCCCAAAGTTTTAAGGTAAAAGAAATTAACCCCTTTTTATAGTCTTGACATTAAATTAATTTCCTAGTATTTTATTTTTGGTTATGGGGTTAATTTAGTTGGAACTTTAGCGGATAGTGGGTATTTTATAAGCAAAATTAGAAGAGGGCGTGGCAAGCCCCTGGAGTGCCAGCCATCTTTTCTTTGTGACTCACTCTTCCATTCTCTACTCCTCCATTATTCCTTCATGCATCTCATTCTTGTTCTTTCAAAATCAAAGTTTAATTCTCTCCAATTCAAGGATAATAACATCAATAATAAATCATCACCATCAATCTTTATCAAGCAAAAATTGAAAGTTAGGGTTTGAGGTATGAGTGGTGGTGGCCGATTTTCATAGAGAAAAGAAGGGAAGAAGAAGTTCCAAAATTAAAGTCTTGAATTAGCTTATTATTATTGAGGTATTGATTTCCCCTAACTTAGCTTTTATCTTTCAAGTGGAATTTGGGTTCATGGAGTGAACCAATTTGGGGGTTGTGATAGAAATTGAAATATGTTAATTTTTCCCCCCAATTCCTTAGATAACCTAGTTTGTCATTGAGTTATGTGTTGAGTTTGATTATGAAATTGATGAGCTAATGTGATAATTTTGGTTTATGAGAAAAGTTGAGTTTTACTAGTTTTTTTGAAATGATGATTATGGTAGATTGAGCTACCTAGTAATATTGTTGAAAGTAAAAGAGACTCAATGACAAATGGGTTGGGTTTTGGGTTTAGAAAGGTTAGTGAATGAGAATGGCTAGGTTGAGCTAGTCATGATTGTGAATATAAGCTCATGCACTTTTATGTCATGATTATAGGTTGAAGTTTGTTGCGTATTATCGTTTTAGCTTTGTTGTTCTTGTTGCGGAGGAGGTGAGTATATTTGCATACCTTTATGTTTACGTTGGGTCAATTGACCACATCATGTTGAAGTTGTTTATCCATGTGTGGAAAGACCACCATGTTGAAGTTGTTTATCCATGTGTGGTAATTGATTCGGCGTCAGGCCCATTTGGGGCATAGTATTGTTGAGGCCTAAGAACCTCCGGGGCCTAAGAATCCCGATAGTTGTTTTGAGAAGAGGCCTAAGAACCTCCGGGGCCTAAGAATCCCGATAGTCTCATTGGTTAGCTTATATGGATCCATATATGTTGTTTAGTGTGCAAGGTGAGCATGTAAATGTGGCATGACGGTGTCATAGGTTACATGTAAAAGTCCTTGTACTTTGCCCTCCTTCGTATTCGTAAATGTATGCAAGTATATTCACTAAGCCTTTGCTTATATTTTAGTTGTTTACCTTTTTATAGGAAGTTCTGGAAGAAGGAACTAGTGATTTATTTGAAGTTGATGTGTTAGACGAAAAGATTTTGAAGGACTTGAAGGTATTTAGGTCATTCTTGGAAGAATGACAATCTTTTGGATCTGAAGCTTAGAATTCCCACCTCTTATGGCTCTTGGTACAATTGGGTTTGAAAGTCATATTTTGGTTAAAATTCTGTTTATGTCAAGTGTAAAGCTTTTGGAAAACTTGTAAAGTTGCAATTTGGGCGAAAATGGTGTCAAGGTGGGTAAATGACCCATTGATGGTGTGTATGAGATTTGAACAAGAAAGAGTTGTAATTATGTTTTAAAATGTGTCCTTATATCAGTAAGAATTATTAAAATGTGTTTGAAATGTTGGTCATGATACTGCAAGAGTTGGAGTTCGTTCTATGTGTCAAACATGTTTAGAGTTGCTGAACTTTTGAACAGGTCTGAGACCAGTGGGATCCCACTGCGGCGCAGTGGGAGACTTTTGTCTCGTAGGTCAGAAAGATTCCACTGCGGCGCAGTGGGAGGGTGTCATACCCACTGCGGCGCAGTGGGTACATGCTGTTAAAAAAAAAAAAAAATTTACACTTTTGGTTTAATCGAGTCTAGTCCTTTCAAGTTGGTATCAGAGCCGAGGTTTAAGGGATTTAGGTATTCCCTTGTGTAGAGAGTGCCTAGACTTAAACCTTAGTTGAGACTCGACCTTAGGTAACCGAATATTTATATGGGACCAAAAGAGTGTTTAATGATGTTAGCTTATAAACTTGCTAGTATTAAAGCACAATAAGAAGCCGGCCTTATTGTGGTTGAAATACTAACAAATTTATAAACTAACGGCATCAAACCTTGGGACGGTTTAGTATAAAGTTATAAGTTTTGGCTTTTAGTTAGTAGAGAGAGATAGGTTGCGTGTTTTAAACAGTTTATCTACTCTTACCATAGTATGGCTGATCAACATCACGAAGAAGACGAAATCGATAGAAGAAATGAGGAGGAAGTTATCTTTCCTGAGGGTAGCATGGATATCTCCGATCAAATAGGGAGGGCATTGGAAAAGTATACTCCTCTTTTACTAAAGAGATTGAACCAAACTTTAGAAGGAGCTGTGAACGATCATCTTGCTCAAATGATTAGAGAAGAGGTTGCGGTCAATGTGCAACGGGAGTTTGAGAAAAGAGATGCCAAGGATAAAGGTAAAAAGGCCGAAGATGAAAGGGAGGTGGAAGTAACAGGGGAGAAGGTCTATAAGAAGAAGTTCACTTTTCGAGACTTTGAAGTGTGTCACCCACCGGAGTATCACGGTGATCGTGATCCCATCGTTTGTACACGATGGATATCGGAGATTGAAGGGGCGTTCCGCACTAGTCAATGCCCCTCACACTTGAAGGTCATCTTTGCGGTTGGTATGCTAAGGAACAGTGGGAAGAGATGGTGGGATGGTTTGTTGGCAATAAAGAAGGAAGCTTTAGATCATGTCGAATGGCCCGAATTCAAGACTATGTTCTTTAAAGAATTTAGGTCGGAAGCTGAAGTGACCAAGTTGAGAAGTGAATTTCTCAACGACTGCCAAGGCAACATGAGTTTGAACGAATTCCGAGCCCAATTCTTGGACAAGGCTCAATTTTGTCCAGAATTTCTCGAGAATGATCAATTGCTCAAAGAACAATTTTACTTGAAGCTGAAAAAGAGTCTACGAGAAAAGATTAGCCTACGCCAAATGGAGTCTTTTTCCATGTTGGCGGATGTGGCTAGGGATCATGAGATTGAACAATCTAGGGTAGACGAAAGTGATTTAAAAAGGAAGCATGAAGATGTGAATTCTCCCAACAAACGGTTTAGACAAGAGGGCAGTTCCGGCAACCACTCTATTAAAAAGAATGTTCCTTTTTGCCGACAATGCAAGAGGAGCCATTCGGAAATGTGTAAAGCGGCGGAGAAGGGTTGCTATACTTGTGGGAAACCAGGGCACACAAGCCGGGAGTGCAAATCAAAGCCTCAGAAACCTATCATATGTTTTAAATGCTTTGAGGAAGGTCATATGAGGAGTTCATGCCCTAAGTTGACGGAAGGGGAAAGAGATGAAGAAAGAAGAAGGGAGGCAGAAAGGAAGAATGCCCAAACTCATGGGAATCAACGAGGAAGATCCTTCCAACTAACTGTGGAGCAGGCAAGGAACACCGATGATGTTATTACAGGTACATTTCTTGTATATAATGTGCCTATGCGAATTCTCTTTGATTCGGGGGCGAATAGATCATTTGTTGCAATTAGAGTAATTCACGTTATTCCCGTGTCCAAGTCATGTCTAGAAAATACCTTGCAAGTTGAAGTTGGTAATGGTAGGATGGAATTAGTGAAAGAGGTGTATAGAGGGTGTGAGATCAAAATTTCTTCGGAACTCTTTCAAGCCAATTTAATTCCTTTTTCCGATGGGAGAGTTTGATATAATCTTGGGTATGGATTGGTTGAGCTCATGTAACGCTAAGATCGCGTGTGATGAAAAGGCAATATATTTAAAGACCTCCAAAGGTGAAGATTTGGTAGTTTATGGTGATAGGAAGGAGCGTTCTATATCCGTTTGTACCTTTGCTCGTGCCAAACGCTATATGTCTCATAGATGTCATGCTTACCTTGCCCACATTGTTAATGTTGAAAAGAAACCTTTATCTATTGAAGACATTCCAATCGTTAGTGAATTTGCCGATGTTTTTCCCGAAGACTTGCTGGGTATTCCCCCCGAACGGCAAGTTGAGTTTTCAATTGATCTTATTCCAGGGGCTAACCCCATTGCTAAAGCTCCTTACCGTTTGGCTCCAACGGAAATGCAAGAGATGATGAAGCAATTACAAGAATTACTTGATAAAGGTTTTATTCGACCTAGTAACTCTCCTTGGGGCGCACCGGTACTTTTCGTTAAGAAGAAGGATGGAAGCATGCGTATGTGTATCGACTATCGTGAACTCAACAAAGTCACCGTAAAGAACAAGTATCCTTTGCCTAGAATCGACGACTTATTCGATCAACTTCAAGGAGCATCATATTTCTCTAAAATAGATCTTCGTTCGGGTTACCATCAACTCAAAGTACGTGATGAAGATATTCCTAAAACCGTTTTCCGTACTCGTTATGGTCATTTTGAGTTTGTTGTCATGCCTTTTGGTCTCACGAATGCTCCCGCGGCTTTCATGGATCTCATGAACCGTGTTTGTCGCCCTATGCTTGATAAGTCCGTGATCGTTTTCATTGATGATATTCTTATTTATTCCAAAAGTTCAACCGATCATGAAGTTCACTTAAGGGAGGTGATGGAAACTTTACGTAAGGAGAAACTCTATGCCAAATTCTCCAAATGTGAGTTTTGGTTAAGAGAAGTGCAATTTCTTGGTCACGTTGTTAATAGTGAAGGAATTATGGTGGATCCAGCTAAGATTAATGCAGTGATGAAGTGGGAGCAACCTAAGAATCCGTCGGAGATTAGGAGTTTCCTTGGTCTAGCGGGCTATTACCGTCGTTTCATTCAAGACTTCTCTAAAATAGCTTCCCCATTGACCAAGTTAACTCGCAAAAATATCAAGTTTGAATGGAAAAGCGAACAAGAGATGGCTTTTCAACAACTTCGAGAAAGGCTAAGTCAAGCACCGGTTCTTGCTTTACCGGATGGGCTTGAAGATATGGTGGTGTATTGTGATGCATCATCTAATGGCCTAGGTTGTGTTCTTATGCAACGAGGTAAAGTCATTGCCTACGCTTCAAGGCAATTGAAAGAGCATGAAAAACGGTATCCTACTCATGATTTGGAGTTAGCGGCGGTGGTTTTTGCTTTAAGAATTTGGCGCCATTACCTTTATGGAGTCAAGTTTATCATTTATTCCGATCATAAAAGCCTCAAGTACTTCTTTGAGCAAAGAGATCTCAACAATCGCCAACGAAGATGGCTAGATCTTTTGAAAGATTATGATTGCGAGATTTTGTATCATCCCGGGAAGGCTAATGTGGTAGCGGACGCCTTGAGTCGGAAGAGTTCTCATCATGCCTTAGTCGTTTCTCCCCTTTGGGTTTTGATCACTAATGACTTCTTTGATCAAATTAGAGAAGCTCAAGAAAACGCTTTGCAACGAGATCCTAAGAAAGAAAGGATTCAAGGTCAAATCCAATATTTTACCAAGGATTCTCGTGGCCTTACCGTACGATTTGGGAGAATTTGGATTCCTTTCTCTTGTGAGTTGAAACAAGTTCTACTTGATGAAGCTCACAAATCCAAATATTCTATTCACCCCGGTGCTACAAAGATGTATCATGACTTGAAAGTAGAATATTGGTGGCCCGGAATGAAGCGGGATGTGGTGAAATATGTCGAAAAGTGTTTGACTTGTGCACAAGTAAAAGCGGAGCATCAAAAGCCTTATGGTATGTTGCAACCGTTGGAAATCCCCAAATGGAAGTGGGAAGAGATCACCATGGATTTCATCACAAAATTGCCCAAGACCCCTAGAAATCAATTTGATACAATATGGGTAATAGTTGATAGATTAACCAAGAGTGCCTTGTTTCTTCCTATTCGTGAGGCATCATCATCTGAAGTGTTGGCAAAGATCTACGTAAAAGAGGTTGTAGCTAGACATGGAGTTCCCATCTCCATTGTTTCGGATAGGGACACTCGATTCACTTCTCACTTTTGGCGGAAATTTCATGAAGATATGGGTACCAAGCTCAAGCTTAGCACCGCCTATCACCCACAAACGGATGGTCAAAGTGAGAGAACCATTCAAACGCTTGAGGACATGCTTCGGGCATGTATAATCGATTTTGGAGGCACTTGGGATCTTCACTTGCCTTTGGTAGAATTCTCCTACAACAATAGTTACCATTCTAGTATTCAAATGCCGCCGTATGAAATGTTGTATGGACGGAAGTGTCGATCTCCAATTTGTTGGGGAGAAGTAGGTCAAAGAGAAATAGGTGGCACGGAAGTAGTGTTAAAAACCATCGAAAAGATAGATGTGATCAAAGAGAGATTAAAAGCGGCTCAAGATCGGCAAAAGTCTTATGCGGATAAAAGGAGAAGACCGATTGAGTTTCATGTGGCGATCGTGTTTTGTTGAAAGTCTCCCCGTGGAAAGGTGTTCTACGGTTTAGAAAGCGTGGAAAGCTAAGTCCTCGTTTCATTGGCCCGTTTAAAATTTTGGCCAAGGTTGGCAAGGTTGCGTACCGTTTGGAGTTACCGGATGAACTTTCGGGAATTCATCCAACTTTTCATGTGTCTCATCTTAGAAAATGCCTTGCCGATGAGTCTTCTTATGTACCATTGAACGAAATTGAGGTTGACAACAAGTTGAATTATATTGAAGAGCCGATTGCCATAGTAGAAGAAGAGCTTAGAAGAGTGCAAAATAAGACGGTGAGGACTTATAAGATTTTGTGGAAGCATGGTAAGATGTCCGATTGTACGTGGGAGTCCGAGCATGATGTTCTAGTTTACTATCCGTCTTTGCATATGGCTTGGATCATGAGGTCGTGATCCGTTCCAAGTGGGGGAGAGTTGTAACACCCCAAAGTTTTAAGGTAAAAGAAATTAACCCCTTTTTATAGTCTTGACATTAAATTAATTTCCTAGTATTTTATTTTTGGTTATGGGGTTAATTTAGTTGGAACTTTAGCGGATAGTGGGTATTTAAATAAGCAAAATTAGAAGAGGGCGTGGCAAGCCCCTGGAGTGCCAGCCATCTTTTCTTTGTGACTCACTCTTCCATTCTCTACTCCTCCATTATTCCTTCATGCATCTCATTCTTGTTCTTTCAAAATCAAAGTTTAATTCTCTCCAATTCAAGGATAATAACATCAATAATAAATCATCACCATCAATCTTTATCAAGCAAAATTGAAAGTTAGGGTTTGAGGTGTGAGTGGTGGTGGCCGATTTTCATAGAGAAAAGAAGGGAAGAAGAAGTTCCAAAATTAAAGTCTTGAATTAGCTTATTATTATTGAGGTATTGATTTCCCCTAACTTAGCTTTTATCTTTCAAGTGGAATTTGGGTTCATGGAGTGAACCAATTTGGGGGTTGTGATAGAAATTGAAATATGTTAATTTTTCCCCCCAATTCCTTAGATAACCTAGTTTGTCATTGAGTTATGTGTTGAGTTTGATTATGAAATTGATAAGCTAATGTGATAATTTTGGTTTATGAGAAAAGTTGAGTTTTACTAGTTTTTTTGAAATGATGATTATGGTAGATTGAGCTACCTAGTAATATTGTTGAAAGTAAAAGAGACTCAATGACAAATGGGTTGGGTTTTGGGTTTAGAAAGGTTAGTGAATGAGAATGGCTAGGTTGAGCTAGTCATGATTGTGAATATAAGCTCATGCACTTTTATGTCATGATTATAGGTTGAAGTTTGTTGCGTATTATCGTTTTAGCTTTGTTGTTCTTGTTGCGGAGGAGGTGAGTATATTTGCATACCTTTATGTTTACGTTGGGTCAATTGACCACATCATGTTGAAGTTGTTTATCCATGTGTGGAAAGACCACCATGTTGAAGTTAGTTTATCCATGTGTGGTAATTGATTCGGCGTCAGGCCCATTTGGGGCATAGTATTGTTGAGGCCTAAGAACCTCCGGGGCCTAAGAATCCCGATAGTTGTTTTGAGAAGAGGCCTAAGAACCTCCGGGGCCTAAGAATCCCGATAGTCTCATTGGTTAGCTTATATGGATCCATATATGTTGTTTAGTGTGCAAGGTGAGCATGTGAATGTGGCATGACGGTGTCATAGGTTACATGTAAAAGTCCTTGTACTTTGCCCTCCTTCGTATTCGTAAATGTATGCAAGTATATTCACTAATCCTTTGCTTATATTTTAGTTGTTTACCTTTTTATAGGAAGTTCCGGAAGAAGGAACTAGTGATTTATTTGAAGTTGATGTGTTAGACGAAAAGATTTTGAAGGACTTGAAGGTATTTAGGTCATTCTTGGAAGAATGACAATCTTTTGGAACAGAAGCTTAGAATTCCCACCTCATATGGCTCTTGGTACAATTGGGTTTGAAAGTCATATTTTGGTTAAAATTCTGTTTATGTCAAGTGTAAAGCTTTTGGAAAACTTGTAAAGTTGCAATTTGGGCGAAAATGGTGTCAAGGTGGGTAAATGACCCATTGATGGTGTGTATGAGATTTGAACAAGAAAGAGTTGTAATTATGTTTTAAAATGTGTCCTTATATCAGTAAGAATTATTAAAATGTGTTTGAAATGTTGGTCATGATACTGCAAGAGTTGGAGTTCGTTCTATGTGTCAAACAGGTTTAGAGTTGCTGAACTTTTGAACAGGTCTGAGACCAGTGGGATCCCACTGCGGCGCAGTGGGAGGGTCTCAACCCCACTGCGGCGCAGTGGGAGACTTTTGTCTCGCAGGTCAGAAAGATTCCACTGCGGCGCAGTGGGAGGGTGTCATACCCACTGCGGCGCAGTGGGTACATGCTGTAAAAAAAAATAAAAAAAAAATTTACACTTTTGGTTTAATCGAGTCTAGTCCTTTCACGTAAAGCGGCCACAGCCCTATTACCGGTAGGGAATCGCCTACAAACCACCACCTAAACTCTCACACCCCCTCGGTTGTGCCATAGTGCGATTATTTGATCAAACAAATTGGCGCCATCCATGGGACACCATCCTTAACCAAAAAAGAAAAAAAAACCACAGAGATCCCACACACGATCAGAATAATCAATTACCATGGCCGACAGAGACACCAATTACTCCCCGCGAACACCTAACACACCCCCAAGAGGGTTAAATTTCCAGGAGCAATTTTTCTTCGACACGCCTGGGTCGAACTATCGTCCACCTATTATCGCGACGGGTGGCCATAGTGTGGCTGTAGGCGAAACATCAAATCCACAAGGAGTTTTGGATAGGCCTGAACCTCAGGGTCAGGGTCAGGACAGATCCGTGGTAACACCTCAGGGTCAGGGTCAGGACAAATCCGCGGTAACACCGCAGGGTCAGGGTCAGGACAGATCCGTGGTAACACTGCAGGGTCAGGGTCAGGACAGGTCCGTGGTAACACCTCAGGGTCAGGGTCAGGACAGATCCATGGTAACACTGCAGGGTCAGGGTCAGGACAGATCCGTGGTAACACCGCAGGGCCAAGGTTTGGACAGATCCGTAACAACATCACTTGGCCAGACCTCAGAAAGACCCGTCCCACAGAGCCAAGGCCCAGGTGGACCTATAACGACACCCCAGGGTCAAGGCTCATTCAGATCTGTGATAACTCCTCAGGGTCAGAATGCAGGTAGGTCAACAGTGACACCACCAGATCAAGGTTTACATGAGCCTTCATCAACGCCACCTCTAGACCGGAGCGAATTCGTACTCACGCCTCTCCAGGACAGAATAGGCCGGGCTTCGCCCCCTCAAACCTAAGGACACCACAGGCCCACGGGAATGCCAATAGGGCGTCAACGTCGGCAGAGCACGAAATAAACAATGCATATGTGCAAGCCAATTACGACACCCTAAGTGCAATCATGGACCGTCTAAGAGAAGCAGGTCAAAACCGCAACATCACCAGATACCTGGAAAATGAGTACGATTCGGACTCAATTGATGAATACATCAAGATGGAGGCCCCTCTGGGGAGAACAAACGGAAGGGCACCATCACAACAAAGAAGGCGAATTCAAGCAGTCACAACTCCCGCAACAAGAGCAACTGGCATACGAATAGAAGAAGGAAGAAACGTAGCGATCAGTAACGAAGAGACAGCCCTCCGGGGGCCACGGGAAAGGTATATACCTGGGTCTGACGGAGGTCCAGAGGACAACGGACACCTCACCACGACCAGGATAGACCAAGAGGAAACCTACAAAGGTTCCCACGCCCTAGAAGGAATGTAGTCCATCCGGATTATGATTCGTATGAATGGGAAGACCCTGAGCCGGTTGACCTATCCCACTTGGTGAACACTGATAGCCCTTTTTCCGCAGCTATACAAAGTCACCCATTACCAACAAAGATGAAATACCCTCAACACTTGGGGTATTATGATGGAAAAAGTGACCCAGACGACTTCTTAAAGAAGTTTGTCGGAGCAGCTTTAATCCAAAGATGGGATATGCCAATGACGTGCCACGCATTTTCCTACTCACTAACAGACGACGCTCGGGAATGGATCGATGGCCTACCCAAAAACAGCATCGATAGCTTCGAAGTACTTAAAAACAAACTCAGATCCCAGTTCAGTATGCAGAAGAAGCACAGGAAAACTCATATCTCTGTGCATAACATCAAACAATAGGAAAGCGAAAAAACAAGGGACTTTATAATCAGATATACCAACGAAACTCAACAAGTGCGGGGACTACCATAAAGCCAGAGAATCTCAGGACTTATCCACGGACTCCGGACAATAGATCTCATTGAGCATCTGAGTACGGACCTACCCGAAACATACGATGGTCTGATGGATAAAGCCCATATATGGTTGGATGCAAGAGAAACGACGAACGTCGATTACTCCTCAGGAATGAAAACAAAGGAGTACGGAGGCAACGGAAGGTTTCCCCGGTATACCCGAGAAGAAAGCCAATGGGCAGGCAGAGATAGAGACAGTGGGATTGACATCCTGTCCAGTCTCACAAAAACCCTGAAACAGATTCTGGCTATGGAGCGAGTCGCGTCCACTTTCCCGATCCCAACCAAACTCGTGACCAAAAGAAAGAACATGGATAAATATTGTGAATATCACAGGGACCATGGCCATGACACAAACAACTGCAGAAATTTAAGAAGGGCCATAGAAGAAGCCGTGGAATCGGGGAAGTTGGACCACCTTGTCAAAGGAATCCGCCAAGCAACAAGAATAAAGAATGAAGCGGAAAAAACAGAAAAAACACCACCAGCACAGATCCTCATGATACGCTCTGAGGTACACATAGATCACCCACAGGAGCAGAATTATCAATTCCCGCCACTTAGGGATATAATACCCTCCAACGGACCGATTGTCATCGAAGCCGACATCGCGGGAATCAAAATGAGGAATGTTCAGATAGACGGAGGAAGCGAATGCGATATTCTCTATGAGAAATACTTTTCCAAGTTACCACTCCCCCCCCCCCC